>OZ005651.1:326605526-327138026 GCA_963930645.1 Salticus scenicus
TGTATTTCAGTGGAATGTCAAGGATTTGGTTAAAAATGCTTTTAAGAATTTCTTTTTCTGTAGATATGGTTAAGAATAACACTGTATATTAAAAGATATACTAGGGAGAAACGAGGCAACTTCACAGAATATCATTGTTTACTTATTTTATTTTATATTCTTGTCCATATAATATTCTAAATCATTACAATAATAATTATTATTTTAAATCCGTTGCAGTGATATATTATGCTTAATTTATTGTTTTAATGAATACTTTTTTTTTTTACTAAAATCTTCTTTTTTTTTTTTTTTTTTTTTTTTTTTTAATTATTATATTAAATAACTAAATACTATTCGCAAGTGGAGCTGTTAGAATGCTATTATCGACAAAACCGACAATTCCCCTTTTATTATAATTTGTAAAGAAAGAAATTCATAGAAAATAGGAAATTTTCCATATAGCGACACCCACCAGCGACATATATTTTTAAAAACCACTTCTTTTTAAATTTGTATTAATAAATAATTTTCGTTAAAATTTATTTTATTATTTATACTGTGCAATGTAACATAAAATACAGTAGATGTGAAAATAAAAAAAGTTATAATTTTTTCCGTTTACCTTTTGTGATATCGCAGCAGAATTCGTACAATAAAATTAAGCTAAAAATGGCAACGGTAAAAAGGTTAACATACAATATTAATGAACAAAATTGATTTTTTTAATCACAATTTTAAAATGGTTCAACGTTAAAAAGTAAAAATATTTAAAAAAATAACTTTTATATATATATATTTTGCGATAGTATATATGTGCGAAATACGTGCTATATATCTTTTTTATTTATCACGTTATAACTAATGGAATCTCACAAGAGGCTTCTTAGATTATAAAATATTTTTTTTTATTATTATTATTGTTGTTGTTCAATCAAATGATTTAAACAGACATTAATGCATGCAAAATATTACTAGACATAGTAAAATTTCATATTGTCATTTTTCTTACTCCATATCTTAAGATAATTATAAGATTTTGTTATTATCACTATTATTTTCTTGCGTATGTGTATTTGATGTATTTAGACATTTTTATTCAGATAAAGAAAATTGAAAGGTGTCTTTCATTTTACAATAAATGGGATTAATGTCTCATTACAAATAAATGTTATATGCTGATCATATTTTTGTGATTTTTAAAACATCAAAATTTGTAAAAAATATTGATTTAAGTAGTCATTTTGATATGTACCTTTAAAATAATAATAATAATAACAACAACAAGAAGAAGAATATGGTAAAAACTATCTGAATGCGTACTTACCATTAATAATCTTTCTACAGGGCTGCGAAAAAAAAAAAAAAAAAAAAAAAAAAAAAAAAAAACTCGGTTACATTACTGTGAAAAAACAGTTGAACGAACCCGGGGAGAAATATTAACACACTTTATGTATGACCTTTCATTTTTTTTTTTTTTTAATGAAATGATCAGTTGTACAATTTTGTTTATGTGCCTGGCAACTATTAAATTTTTCGGAAGTCGGGTGGAATGATTCCAGATTATTTTTTTACTTATTTTACTTTATATATGTGTTTAAAAATACCTTGTTGTCTAAAATCCTATTTTAGGATTCGCAAAGAATAATAGAGAAGGAAATTAAATGTTTAAATATATTTAGCTGATAGTCTACTAAATAATAAATTACAGCCATTTTTATCTACTTTTCTAAATAAATACTAGCAACGCAAAATTTAAATTACTGCAAGTTTTTATATTAGGCTCATTTTCTTTATTTACTTCGTATGTACAATAAATCCTCGTGTCGTAGAATAATATCTGATGAATGAATGTCTTAATAGAATTTAATTTCTTAATAGAAGAACTTTTATCTCTTATTTAAATACTTTCCTATTCTTATTCTTACCCCCCCCCCCCCCCCCACACACACACATTTTTTTACGACGGAGGACTATTAGTTTCAATCTAGATTTTTTGTAGACCAGTTTTATGCAACATGAAAATAAATCGTTACAAATTCGGTACCAAATGAAAGGAGGATTTTTCTGAATCCAGGGGTGCAAACAGTTTTTCAACACGACCATTCGATTTTTTTTAAATTAACTAAATATGAAATTTAGGTAGAAACACTTCATTTTAATTTATTTCAGTCATTTTAAAAAGTACGTAGCCCAGTTTTACGGTCAAAAAATGAGATAAAAAATAAATTAAAATTAAAAAATTAAAATTAAAATTTTACAGATTGAAATATTAATCCTCCGTACTAAACTAAATTCTGTCTTTGACAAAATTTTTCTATTTTTCTTTTTCTTTTTTCTTTTTCTTTTCTTCCGTATTCATAAAAATATGGTTAGATTTGTAAAATTTTCTGACTTGTGATCTTCGATTACGCGTTCTGAGAGGTCCAGAATACAACAGGATAATTTTCAGAAAAAGTTTTGTGTACGTGTTACGGCACTCTAAACCAAGAACTAAGTTTTATAAAAACTTATATACACACGCACACATATATATGCAGATAGATAGATACAGATATCTTGACATAAAAGGATGTCTATAAACTCTGGTGCATATTGCTCAACAGGTGGCGCTGTCGTAAAAGCTATGAAAAGGCCATTTAACATTTAGTTAAAAAAAAAAAAAAGCTATTAAAATAAAAATCGAACTTTATGTTTTATAAACTGTGTACTAGATATAAACATATTTATTTATTTATAATAGAAAAACGATTAATAGGGAAAAACAGCTAATATCGTCCTAATACAAACAGAAAAATTTGTAATAATTTACGTGTTAAAGCAATTGAAGAGTTTAAATAGCATTACATTTTTTTAATTTGTTTCTTAATAATTAACAGTATTTCTTCATGTTATTATTTCCAGAAAATCAATAATGCTATCGTTTTATTTAGAAACGCTATTATTTATTATCATCATATTAATTTTACTAACTTAGAGCATTTTAAGTTGTATTAAATGAATACTCGTTTAAGAAAAGGAATTTAATATAATGTTTAACCTATATTTATATAAATAAAAAATTATTTTTGAGTTCCGAAAAGCATTTTTGAGATTTCAGAAAACTCGATTTTACCCTATTCGATTGTTATATGATTAAAAAGATAATCTTTACTAAAGGAGACTTCTCAATTTTGATATGTCCGGTGACTTCCGTGCACGCATTTGTTGCAAGACAAGATATATATATATATATATATATATATATATATATATATATATATATACACTTACAGAAAATTATTATTTTTATCTTGTAACGGAAAATCATTTTATGTTTAAAAAAAAATAATTTCAGCTTAATTAATACTGATTACCACAACTTTTATCATTGCCTTATCTTCCGATGCTATTTTGACGCACAACCTTACAATAAATAATACTACCCCCCCCCCCCCCCCAAAAAAAAAAAAAAAAAAAAAAAAAAACTATAGCTCAAGAATTGTTATATCAAAAAGCTTTGCTGCACATTTTTTAATTTTGTCCTATTCCTTCTCAATTGCGTTATACATTCATTTAATAATTCAGCTATTATACCTGAACATTTTTAATTAATCTCTTTGAATAATTTATTGTTATTAATGGCTTCTGCATTTACGATTTTAGCTTCCTGTTTTTCTGGACATGTCCTTCCTTCTTATATACATTTCTCCAAGAAGACTTTCTACAGAAGCTAAGTGAAAAACGTTTCATAATGTCATAGCTAGTAAAATTTCTCTCGTTTGAAAAATGTAAGTTATATGCAAGAAGAAAAAAAGGTGAGTTGGACTTAACACCGCACTAAAACAACGCAGGGCTTATGGTTATGGTCTGGGACTTACTCCTAGGCTGATCTAAGATATGCCATTACAAATTTGATCCTCTGCATGAAAAAAAGGTTTAGGGTTTATTTATTTATTTGTTTGAACAGCGTTTCAGAGTTTTAAAGAAAAATATTGAAAAATTATTATTATTATTATTATTATTTTCATTACTAAAATTCACACTGCTTAGCTTTATAATTCGTGTGTGACATTAAACTTACTCAAACTCAACCCTTTTTACTAACATTATTTTTTTAAATGTAGGCTTGGAGGGATCACAGATGCAATTGGAATTCAAGCAGCACAGTCACAAAATTTCAGTCAACAGAAAGCGAAATATGGGTTCCGTCGTTTTATGTTTACAATAAGTAAGTTTCTTTCCTTCCTCCTTTTCTTTTTTAAGTGTGTGTGCATGTATCTTCTTCGGAATATTTGAAAGGTTTTCAGAGAATTAAACTCGTGATAAAAATGAAGCTTTTTCCTCACCAAAAAGACTAGGAAAAAAATGACGTATATCTATAACTGCCAAACCTTTTCATTTTTATATGCCACTATTTCTGAACAATTTTTACTCTGTTTGAAGACTAAAATTTTATAATTCAATAAGTTCATTCGTAGTGATTGTGGGACTTAAGGCCGATTGACTACACTAGAATCCTACAGTCGGCAGCAAATTTATTGAAGCACACAATCACATTTTTCATTTTCATTTCTTTTTTCTTTTAAGTTTGATCGCTAATTTTTATCACCAACTTGCCCTTTTATAAACTGCACAAGGACAAAGATCATTACTCGAAAATTATTTACTTAACAAAATAGTATTAAGTGCATATCTTTTAATATGAATTATTGCTAGCGCTTCAATAATTTTGCAGCCGACTGTAGGCCTATGAATGGGATGTCTCGGGGTGACCTACTAAGTTCTTCTAGCCAGTATTTACTGGAGTTTTGAAAATAAAACCATGGAAAACTCCGAACAGCTAGGCTGAGAAGCGCACGTGTGATCAAACTCAGCGGTGAGTTTGAACGTCAGGAAATTTTGATCTCAGAACCGGTCTGCCACTGGCGGGGCTATAACTCACAAGGAAACATTTAAAAGGTGTCGTCTTAAAAAAATATTGAAAAAAAAAAAATATATGTGATCTTACTCTCCATAAAACACCAGAAAGTGAAAAAATTATCAGCTGGAATTAATTACAGCGACCACAAAAAATTATCGAAATTAAGCATTTTTGGTGATTTAGCGCTGTTAGGCGATAAGTTCGCTGACACCGAGATTGCCGTGTACGAACAGAGCCGTGTTTTGCTTCTTCGCCAAGTACTCAAAATCAATCGCCTAACAGTGTGAAATCGCCAAATATGCTTAATTTTGATAATTTTTTCTGGTCGCTGTAATTCATTTCAGCCGATAATTTTTTCACTTTCTGGTGTTTTATGAAGAGTAGAATCACATATAATTTTTTCAATAATTTTTAAAGACGACCCCTTTTGAATGTTTCCTTGTCAGTAAGACATAAATAACTATTCTTAAATAAAAATGTCTGAAAATGGGTAGAGTTATATTTACATAAATGGTAGATTTTTTGAACATTTTTATCACTAATTTAATAGGCTTTAAAATGCATATTACAGTCGGCTGCAAAATTATTCGAGCACTAGCAATAATCCTTGCCAAAAAAAGTACACTTAATACAGCTTTGTTAAATAAATCCTTCTCGAGTCATGTTCTTAATCAGTCTAAGAACATGATTCGACAAGGATTTATTTAACAAAACAGTCTTAAGTGTACTTTTTAAATATAGGAATTATTGGCTAGTGCTCGAATAATTTTGCAGCCGACTGTATATTTAATATTACATGTTTTATAAATTTAATTTTATCTAATATCACTGTTATACAAATACATAATTCAGGCAACAAATATACATTTTTAAGTACAGGTCTTGTTTGTTTTTCAGTTTTAAAAGAGGTTTTCAAACAGAAAAAAAAAAGATACCGAAGAAATGCGCTGATGTGCAAAAATTATGGAGCAAACAGTTTTTTGAATATAACATCGGATAGAAGTGTTTCACTTCGACCCATATCATATCAGAAAAATTATATGAGTCGAAGAACTGAAATATGGAATACCATACTCAAAAAGTAAAAATATGGGACAAATGAGAAAATCTACCCAAACAAGGAACTAAAGGCAATTTATTGAAAATGCAACTTTCAACATAATTGTGCTAGAGAAAAAAGCAAACTTGTGACAAGCACCTGGATAGAAAATTTTAGCCTTTAGGAGGTGATATTTTTACCCCTTATTGCGATACAGGATTTACGTGTGTCCCCGTTGAAGATGAAGTAGTGAAGGAGCTGTTGAGGCATCACAGCCCATTCCTCTTGTAACACTAATCGCTGCTGAGGGAGCATTTTTAACGGTTGCTCACGTTCTACTAGGGTCACACACTGATATCCCATGAATATTCTATGCCAACTTTTGCGCGTTTTGAATAACATATTTTTGTGGAAAAAATGTTTGAATTACATAAAGATTAAGTTTCTTCAACTAAAGAAGTTAATTTTTTTAAATAGTAGTAATACGTGTAAAAGTTAGTTAGTTGGTTGGTTGTGACGCTTAAGGTCGATTGACTACACTAAGATCCTAGGCCGTAAAAGTTGGCAATTACAGTCGGTAACAAAAGTCTCCGAACACTAGCAAAAATTCCTATATAAAAAAAGTACACTTAATACAGTTTTGTTAAATAAATCCTTGTCGAATCCTGTTTTTAGACTGACTAAGAACAGGATTCGACAAGGATTTATTTAGCAAAACTGTATTAAGTGTACTTTTTTTATATAGGAATTTTTGCTAGTGTTCGGAGACTTTTGTTACCGACTATACATCTATGAAATTTAAGTCCTGGGATCTTGCTAGTCAATTCATGTGTTGATCATATTCAGTCTGAACAGGGGACAGTCCCCGCTCATCGCTCTTGGAGCGATGTTGAGCGCTTCAGTGTCTCGGGCAAAAAGTGTCCGAGACAGAGGGAACTGCTCCGAACGTTTATTGAGAATTCAACAAGCGTTTACAAAATTCGCCAGACATTGAGCCTCAACCGACAGAGGGCGATAATTTATTTATAGCAGGTGTGCCGGGATTAAACCCCACGCGACAGAGGGCACAAGGAGGAACAAATTGCTTTATTAAGACTTTGCAATGGGAAGTTTAGTCTATGATTTCATTATCTGAGTCTATAATTAAATATTTCAGTTCATTCGTTTTAGTCTTTGAGTTGGTTACGAGCATTGATAAAAGTCTTTTTGACATTTGCATGTTGTTGCCGGGCTTTCGCCTCACGCGACAAGGGGCAACAGTAATGTTGCTGTACAAGTTTGGAGTAGTGCTGCAGAACTGAGTGACTTGGGATGATAACAATTGTAGGTTACATCTTGAGCCAGTAGGAAGAAGCTTGGAGGTTTATCTGTTAAATTAGTAATATCTTTTAAAAGTGCGTAGATTTTATTTAGTTTCTGGATTAGGGAGAGTCTGGGAAACCTGAGCATGATCATATTCATTCTACAAGATCTCGGCGGCTATCACTCAATGATGAGGAGCAGCATCTTCGTCAATAAAGAAGAATTTTAGAGCAACAGGACTTCTAAGCAGACGTACATGAAACAAGAAAATATCGGTACAATAGCTAAGACCAGTGTTTAGAGCTAAATGGAAGATGCAAAGGCTAATACTATTATCAAGCATGATACTCATCCAAACGAGAATTTCAGACCCGTCAAAACTGTTCCTTTCGAGGAAGTTAGAAGACGGATTCAGTAGTTTGTGTCTCTTCATATGTGAATACATCCAAAATAACTCATTAGAATAAATAAACTCTTATCCGTAAAAAGGCCTCGGCCAAACTCTTGTTGTGTCATTTTTTTAAAGATCCTGGCACCACAGAAACTGGTGTCTCTGATTATGTAGGCCAAATCGAAATATAAAACAGCGATAACAAAGGTGGAGGAAACTTGCCTTGGTTTATTGTTTATTGATAACACATTCAACAGATTTGTATACTTGACTCGTAAACTTGCCTTGGTGGAAGTGGAATTTCGGTTTGGTGAATGAATTGGTGGTATGGTGGGGATGTGATGTTCGAAAGCAAAAAATGTTACTAGTCCCTTGTCTTCTCTAATATTTCGTCGATGTTTGTAACTCATTATTAGGGTTGTCCGGTCCTTATCATTATGTTATTTATTTATTCTTTTTTTGCCACTAATACTCTGTGGTAATTTTTGTTATTAAATAAGAATATAAATTTAAAAAGAGTAGGTTGATGTTGATGTTGAGCGGGTTTTATTTCGCACTAGAACTATGCAAGGGTCAATTGACGATGGTCTGGAATTCTAGGCACCGAACGATAGTGGTGGTCAGGGATCATGACATCTCAATTTTGATCCTTCATGGATGCAATGTCTTCCCCGCTTCAGTTATCTCCATAGGCGTCAATTTACGGAATATAAAGGAAATTACAGCCTCGACGGGTTTAACGTGCACCAGGCGTCAATATTATAAACTACGATCTTTGGCTGGCTCGAATATACAGTCAGCAGCAAAATTATTGATTATTTGTATTTAAAAAATATGCAGCTAATACTGTTTTAAGTAAATGTTTTTCGAGTGATGACTGTTTATAAAAAAGTAAGTTTGTAGTAAAAATTAGCGATCAAACTAAAAAAAAAAAAATAAATAAATAAAAATAAATCTGAAAAATGTGAATGTGTGTTTCAATAATTTCGCTGTCGACTGTAGAACCTGTAATCTTTCGATTATATGCTCGGTGCTCTACGAACGACTAAAGCGTCCAAAAAGAACAGAATTCTCACGATCCTTCTTTTTCAGAATGACACATGATATTCGAGTTAAAGAAAAGTAAGGGCCATGGTATAGTCGGCAGGAAAATTATGGTAGCACATATCCACGTTTTTCATATATATATATATATATTAATTTAATCGCTACTTTTTATCATCAACTTACTTTTTTATAAATAGCATAAGAGTAAGAGGATAAATTGACAAATATTTATTTATCAAACCTGTATTAGGTTCCTTATATTTTAAATAGAAATTATTGCTAGCTCTTCAATAATTTTGCTGCCTACAGTAACTCTAAAGATGGTTCTAAGTCGTGGGAACTCTGGTCTCCGGGGGGATCAAGGGATACTGTCTCATCCTCGTTATACCCTCGTTGGAGGCTCAAAATTGTGATGGCATGTCTCCGTACCATCCTTATGTGTGAGTCCCAGACCGTCCCCAGTCACTCGTTCAACGCCAACCTCAGCTTGTTCTTTGTTAATATGCGCTGAACGATTGAGTGTCCGATTTAATGCACAAGGTGTCGGAGTACGAAAGCAGACGAACCATCTCTAGCATGGTGGTTCGAAATTGTGATGCCATGTCTCCGAACCACTATAAAGTCCCGTTTTTTAAAGAACACAAAGTCGAACGTGAACGTTTACTTCGCATCGACGCTGCTTGATGCGTGGAAAATAGGGTGAATGTGGTTTGTAAGGAAGCGTGTCGACGTTTTGTATTTTTGATTTCAGCCAACCTGCTAAAGAATCCATAATTTTCTTTTCGACATACAGTCGGTAACAAAAGTCTCCGAACACTAGCAAAAATTCCTATATTAAAAAAGTACACTTAATACAGTTTTGTTAAATAAATCCTTGTCGAATTCTGTTCTTAGTTAGTCTAAGAACATGATTCGACAAGGATTTATTTAACAAAGCAGTATTAACTTTACTTTTTTTACATAGGAATTTTTGCTAGTGTTCGGAGACTTTTGTTACCGACTGTACTACTCTACGACGCTCAAATCACACTGTTCTAATTTTCAGCGCTAGCATAAAACTGCAAAGGAAAGCGTCGTGACTCACGCACAAATGTAAAGAAATCTTAACTGGGACGCCACGGACGTTAACCTTCAAGTTTTGTGTTCTAAAAAAACAGTGCTTCATGTATGACTTCCTGGCCATCACCAATAGTCTATTATAAAGTTCTAATCGATATCAATCCTCTGAACCTCAACCTGAAACATATTAATAAAAAATCTGACACTTTTCACAAATATAAATTATATATATATATATGTGTGTGTGTGAGCGTGCGCGTGTGTGTGTGTGTGTGTGTGTGTGTCGGTAGTTTTCGATAAGTTTTAATATACACTCTGTATCAAAAATATATATGCACCCAGAATAAATTAAGCCTCAGCTGCAAAAATTGATGTACGGTTAGTGTTCGAATAGATAAACAAATGATTCAAAATTTAGGCGAAAGAAAACGTTGTAGTTACGAGTAGCAATACAAAAAAAAATGCGAAAATCAGAAGGTAGTAAAGCCACCCCTGGCAGCTATAAAAGCCGATACTCGGTAACGTATAAGTGGCCGATGTCTTTTTGCGATAGATTTTGTCACAAATGTTGCAACTTCTAAGCCAGTGCAAATGTATATGGAGACGACTGGAATTTCCTGTTCAGCATTTCCCAAACATGTTCAATTGGCTATAAGTCCGTAGATTTGGCAGGCCATTTGAGGACATTAGCACATTGAAGACACAGTTGAGACAGTCGTGCAGTATGTGGCCGGGCGTTGTCCTGCTGGTAAATAGCCCGACAATGATCATGAATGACGTGATAACATTGGAAGCACTGCCGGCTGCAAAATGTCGTTAACGTACCTATAAGCGGTGAGAGTACTTTAAAGGATGACTAAATGTGAACGGCTGCAACCCCCCCCCCCTCCTAAAAAAAACTCTTTTCTTAAACAGTGTATTGTATATAGCTAAAAATGTTACAAATTTAAAATAAATAAATTAATACATTAATATTCTTGTTTTCATAAAAGTCAAGGAATGTTTGACTTGAGAATTTTTTTTTTTTTTTTTTAAAGATAATTAAAAAAAACTTTCACTACAATATTTTGACATAACTTTTAATACTTATTTCCTAATACTTTTTTGTTTTTAATATCTGCTAAACAAGCAATTTCTTTTCTTTTCTTTTCTTTTTTTCTTTCCTTTCTTTCGTTCTTTCTTATGAAAGTGTAAAAAATGATCTAAATATAAACAAATTCAAAATAACAAACAATCTAAAGAGATAAATTGTTTACAAACACTTTAGAGCAACTCTAGATGCACTAAAAAGCGTTCGTAAACTCATAGAAAACTGGATACACTGAACTGTAACTAACCACACTATTTTCAGTTTTGCCATGAAAACTAATGCACTTAGTGCGGAGTTTACGAATGCGTCCATTTTTTTGCAACAGAGTGTATATATAGGTTGAAATCTTTCTAGAGAATTATAACATTCTATATTCAGTAAATATCGATAAGACTGCTTTATTATTTATTTTTTTCTTCCAACCTCAATTTCAATCATGTTAATAAAAAAAAAATATGATGTTGATGTTTTTCGCAATCATCGATTATTCGACGGCAATTAATAATAATATTAAATCGTCAATTAAACGACTTTAACATTATTACTATATCTTCTCTTTAAGGATTGAAGCAGAGGAAATCACCGATCGACCACCGATCGTCGTTGTTAGAGGTGGAGCATACTGGGAGCCACGCTATAATTTCCGAACAAAATGTGATATTAATCTGAAATATTATCCGTTCGATAAGCATGTGTGTGATGTAATATTTGCTTCACGTAGGAAAAAGGTAAAGATTATTTAAGTCAATTATTAACATATTTTATAAAAATTATAAAATTTATGAATAGGGAATGATGATTATTAATAAATAAAAATTTATAATATAATATTAAATTATTAATATACAGTCGGTAACAAAAGTGTCCGAACACTAGCAAAAATTCCTATGCAAAAAAGATACACTTCATACGGTTTCGTTAAATAAATCCTTATCGAATCTTGTTCTTACACTGACTAAGAACAGGATTCGACAAGGATTTATTTAACAAAGCCGTATGAAGTGTACTTTTTTTACATAGGAATTTTTGCTAGTGTTCGGAGACTTTTGTTACCGACTGTATATAAATGAAGAATATTATAAATGTTAATGATGGAATTATTCATTAATAATGAATAATTTCATACAGTTAAATATAATATGAATATTTTCATTGTATTTAATAAAATTAAACATAATTTATACGTCTCATTAATATATTAAAACCAATGTAACATTTAAAGTGAGATAAAAAATACAAAAATTTAAAACTTTAAAAATACATTTTAATTAATAACTTTAAAACATAAGACAGACGTTTCGGCTAGAACACTAGCCCTCCTCAGTGTCAAACATACAATCACAAACAACATTTACAAAAATTCATAATACATCATAGCAAGATTAAATATTCAGGAGGAATAGCTTTAGCCTCGTTCAAGGCAGAATGTTGCATTTTGGTAAAAGCGCCCTCTAGAAAAATACGGGATTCATAGATATTTATATTAGAAGCTAAAATTTTAAAGTTTTCAAAATCTGGAATATGATCACTATTGAGAGAATGGATTACGAGTTTTGATTTTAAATCTCCTGTTTTAAATGAGCGTTTATGTTCCTTTAAAAATTGTGATTCTACATATATCGGTGAAACTGGCAGAACAGGTGAAATTAGATTAAAGGAACATAAACGCTCATTTAAAACAGGAGGTTTAAAATCAAAACTCGTAATTCATTCTCTCAATAGTGATCATATTCCAGATTTTGAAAACTTTAAAATTTTAGCTTCTTATATAAATATCTATGAATCCCGTATTTTCTAGAGGGCGCTTTTACCAAAATGCAACATTCTGCCTTGAACGAGGCTAAAGCTATTCCTTCTGAATATTTAATCTTGCTATGATGTATTATGAATTTTTGTAAATGTTGTTTGTGATTGTATGTTTGACACTGAGGAGGGCTAGTGTTCTAGCCGAAACATCTGTCTTATGTTTTAATGTTTTTAATTTTTGTATTTTTTATCTCATTTTAAATGTTACATTGATTTTCATTGTAGTTGAGCTGTGCATGCTCAGAATCTATTAAAGTTGCCGTTATCATGTATTTACTAGTTAAAGAAATATAGGTATTCTAAATATTTTTACTGCAGTTGTGTTATGTATTCTCTGAATCAATCAAACTTGTTATTATCATGTATATACTTGTTAAAGATATGTGGATATTCTTCCCTATATTATACAGCGATAAGTTTTATTTAACTTAAACAAAAATATACATCGGATCTATCCACTTATACCCAACTGCCGATGAATACGTTCGAATATTTCACGATTCAGCAGCTGCCTCCGCTCTCTATACATCCTTTGAGCAGCTTTTCCATTTCCATTTCCATTTGCATTTGTCAGAGCTCGTCGATTCTGAATTGCTGTAAAGATGAATTATGCTCTAAATCTGTGCAGGGAATAATGATTAAAGCCAGCAAAACGTTGTCACCTATTGACCTCAACAGCGCCCTCTAACATCTCAGCGCAATATTTCAGTGATTAAAAATTTTTGTAAATCTGCTTATTTCTATCCTTTCTACTGCCTTTACATTTTTGCCAGATATTTTTGAAACACTCTGTATATGGCGATTCAAAAAATTTTTTGTTTTTTATCCGCACTTTAATTTAAATGCAATCAATTCATTTTACTTTACGGTATCACAGTGCATTATATTTACTTATGAAACTCAATTTATATATTTGTTAAGATTCCTTTTTCATAAACTGAATAATTATAACAGGTTGTTTGCATTCATGCCAGAAATATAAGTTGAAAAGATATAATATTGTCTTTAGTTTCGGTTGTTTGATATAAAAGCTTATTAGGTATCTAAAAACGCCGTTAATTCTTCAGAACCGACCTATTAACCCTATAGCCTTGTAAAATTTCATCTAGACAAGTGTTATGAACTTGTAGAGGCTTCTTTAGTTAATAATGACGACTAATTTTGAAGAATCTGATGTTTGATATACTAGAAAAGTCTCTATAAGATGGCAATACAGATTTAGATACTGGAAAATTTTCTTAAAAGTAAAAGTAAGAAAGAAGAAGCCACGTTTTCAATTTTATTAAAAAAAAAAAAAAAAAAAAAAAAAGATTATAACACTTCTTTAGTTGTGTTTAACTAATATTTTGCATCTAATTTATATTTAAAAATAAGCTACGTTTTATTTTGAAACGTAATTGTTTTTGATATATAAAAAAATATAAAACTTCCAGGTTTAAGTATCATATAAAGACAGGGTAATTGATAAAATTGTTCAATGATATTATTTTCTTTATTTAGGAAATATTGTCCTTTGTAATTCCATCATTTTTTGCACATTCGGTCCAAACATTCCCAATGATTGAAAATCCAGAATGGCGCCATGGTTTTCCGAGAGTTTTCCAGGAAAAGATGAAAATTACTAATGGTAAATAAAAGTCATCCTCTGAAAAATAATAACAGTAAGAAAAAAATATTTTATGTTTTTTATGTTAACGATCTATATCGTTAATAGGATGTAGATCTTTTGCATGCGCAAAATCTCAAACATTTTCTAACACTGTATTTATTTTTTTTTTTTTCCATAAAATTTACCGCAGCATTAATTTCTTAATTTCTTTAGGGTTGCTAAGCTCTTCATTTTTAACATATTATACTTTGTCTATTCGATTTGTCGAGTTAGAGTAAACGAATGTGTAGCTGAGTTAACCCTTTAACGTTCAATGACATCGCACTAAAACCAAACATTTAATAACATTTAACATTTTTTTTTTATGCGACAATTATTCAATATTTTTGCCTTATTTTAAATGACTATTAAACTTTTGTTTCTTCTCTGTTTGTTACATAGCAGGATTACTCCGAAATTGAACAATTGATTTTTCAAAGGAAATTAAATGCTTTAAATTTCTTAGTAGGCTCAGTGCACCTAGATGATTTCATAATGTACCCATGCCTAGTTTTTCACCTGATGAAGGGCCGTGCTGTTATTTTTTGACCTGAAACAACTGTTGCGATGTTTAGAAATTTATAGTGTTTATTTACAAAGATATTAATTAATTAATTAATTATTATTTAAATTTACTCTGGTTAACATGGAGATTTTGCACAAACATTTCTCGAAAATTAAAATTTATGTTATTATTTTCCGTCAACTATATGTCTAATAGCAACTATTTTTGAAAGTAGTTTAGCAGTAATGTATGTAGCTAATGCTAAAGAGTAAAATGAGAGTGTACGTTTAATATAATATAATATGAGTCGTCAATCTTATTCACCGTTCGATGTATTTATTATTTATACATCTCGAATAGTTATTGACAGTCGCCATGAAATTTTTTAAAATGTTTATCAACATAAATGCGCCCGACAATATATTAACAGGGATTAACAGGGAGGAGGGGCCGCTCACCACTCCAGGAGTGGTGTAGAGCGATTCTAGCTATGCTAGTCGCTTCCTCCGGAACGTTTATTTAAAAAACTCAAAAAAAAAAAAAAAAAAAAAACACAACTGCCGCTGGAGGCAGGTCTCTCATGCGACAAGGAGCGGCGGTAAAGAAGTCATATTTCAATTTATTACTGAACTCATCACGACAAGGGGCACCAATGCAGAGCAGAAATTGGTTAAGATAGTGCCGGGCATAATCCTTCGCGACAAGGGGCACTTGGTCAGGATGCTGTTGAATTGCAGGCAAAGATTTACTGAAATTGCTTATGGTAAAATTGTGATATTTGCATTGAGCCAGTAGTAATTGAAAATCAGTAGAGGAGTAGAAACATAAGCAGTATTTAATTGACTTAGTCTATTAAGTTTGAAATTTCCATAAGAAGAGAAAAAATTTTGTTTAGCTTTTGAATTAAAGAAGGTCAAGTAATTATGTTCTCTAACCAGTTGGGAGGTTTAGTAGGAGGGTTCCTTAAGTGATAGGAAGAGGTAAGCGGACAACTATAATAATAATGCGAAGCAGTCCCTTCCTGACCACAAGAACACAGGGATGAGCGTCGGCGGTGAAACTTGTTAAGGTAAAAAGGGAAAGGCCCGTGGCCCGTGAGGAAGGGTGTAATTTAAGGGGAGAGATACCAAGAATTTAAAGAAACCGTTGGAACCAGATTAAAGGTATGTCTCCTTTTTTCAGAATAGTCCCAAAGATTTTGCCAGTTTTGTTTGAGAGATGTTTTTAAAGTTTGTTTTATATATGATGGTGGGGCTGGGAGAGAGTATTGAATATTGGGACTTTCTGTTGCCTTTTTGGCCAGTTGATCTGCCATTTCATTGCCAACGATACCCCTGTGGGCAGAAACGTGTGCCAGGGTTAAATTACTTTTTAATAGGGAAATTTTGGATTTTATTTCTAGAATTAAGGGATGCCTACTCCTGTAGCGGACAATGGCCTGCAGACCCGAGAGACTGTCACTGTAAATATTGATTTTGGGAAACTTATGATTATTTTCTTCTGTCCAGGTAACCGCCTTTAAAATGGCGAAGAGTTCCGCCTGAAAGACGGAGTTGTAGTTCTCGAGTCTGCACGACCACTGGAAAATAGGGTCATTGTTGTTAAGCACGCAAAATGCGGCTGCGACACCGTGTTCGGTTTTTGAGCCGTCAGTTAAAATCGCCACAGGAGCAGATGGAGAGAAGCTACTAATATTGCAATTTATAACTGAAGCCGCAGCATCCTGGGCAGGGTGGATTTTCCAGTTGAAATAAAGTGGTTGAATAGTTATGTTGGCGAAAAGGGAAGATGCTAGATCAGAATTTTGAAGCTGGAGTATATTAGATTTTTGATAATTATAAAGAAGTTGCGAATGGACATGGGGGATTCCTGTGATAACTGTCAAGGCGTTAGTAGAGATGGTTCTGTAATCCCTAGAAATTTGTAAAAGGAAAGGTCTTTGAACGGAATTTAATTTTGTTTTCCTTTCCTCAGTCAGGTGGCCTCCCCAGATGCCCGCACCATAGGTTATTTTTTTGTCGACTATGGTATTGTACCAAATTTTGAGAAAGGAAGTAGAGATTCCCCACCTCCTTCCCACCATTTTTGCTGCATTATGAAAATGCACCATTGTCTTGATCTTGAGTTCTTTTATATGAGCAGTCCAGGCAAGGCCCCTGTCCAGTGTAACTCCCAAGAGTTATAGCTGTTCCACATGTTTCACACTGACACCACTGATCCGCATCACAGGGGATCTTTTAAGGGAGATGGGGAAATTAAATGTCAGTGCCTTGGTTTTTGAATTTGATAAGGAGAGGTCTAGGTCTAAGAAAATTTGATTAAAAAGAGAGTGAGCTCCTCTGGCCTGCTCCTCCAGGTCTTTCCTCATTGGACCCGAGAGAATCACCGAAAAGTCATCAGCATAGACACATGTTTCAAAGCCCTCAGAGTTCATTCTGGTTAAAATTTTATTGGCGATGATATTCCAAAGAATAGGGCCCAGACATGAACCCTGAGGGCAACCCTTTGTTTGAGGCAGCTCTGTTGAGCCAGTGCCCCAGTTGCCAATAATTTTCCGTTTTGAAAGATAAGAGCTGATAACTCCTTCCAGATTCCCTGGGCAGATGGCCCGACAATATATTCTTAAATTCAGAGAACACATATAAAAAAATGAAAATGTAGTTAGTGGAAAAACATATAAATTACACTTTAAAGTAATAATTGAGGCTAATTGTAAACTCAAATAAATTGAGGCTACTATAATAAATTAATTGAAGATTTTTTGTGGCCTCAGTAATAGTCTGTTAAAATGTTAATTTCGAATTTGAAATTTGATTTTCGTAATGTAAACAGTATATGAAATAAATAAAATCAAGTAAAATATTATATAAAATTTAAATACTTAATATATTTCTTGCAATTAAAAATTTACTGAATTTGTTTAAAGTTGAGGGAAAAAAAAAAAATACCGACTTGCTGATTTCCCCATACTACATAAAATCCACAGAGCCATTTTCGATAAGTCTCTATATTGACTATTTTGGGATTCATCAAAAATAATTTTAACTACCAAAAACAGAAATGGGGATTCCTACTTTTGATAATCCAGCGTAATACCATCTATGCATAAAAATATTTTTATTTAAATACATATTTTAATTTATATTCAAAATGTTGAAAACTTTTATTTTCCATTGCTAATAACCAAGTGAAATCGTACTAGTGGTCTCGAAGCTTCTCTTGATAGTTAAATTTTCAATAAATTCCCATTTATTTATTTATTTACGTATGTATTTAAATATCTTAATTGTTGACATATTACATTGGCATATTGACGAATTGATGTATTATAATTACATTGACGATTGAAGTATTACAGTTACTCTTCCGTGATTATAATGCATCAATTAAAAATGATGATGACGTGATTTTTGTTTGTTTAATATTATAGAATTTATTCATTAAATTACATACTTGTAATGTGATAGCTGTTAAATATTTCGCTTTTTGAGCCCCACAGTTTTAGATTACTTATCTTTGTCTCATTTGATCACAAAATTTTAGGCATTAAACAAAAAAAAAAAAAAAAAAAGTGGTACATGAAAAGTAAAAGAATTGGCACCTAAGCAATGCATTTATAAGTGATCCAATACGTACAACAATGATTTTTAAATTAGAAAGATTGATTTTAAATTAGTGTCAGAGTGATGGTTATGTTTATTGTGTACTTTTGTACAGATTGTTACTTTCACCTATATTTAATGGAAGAGAGTATTGTATTCGTAAATATCTTCGATTTCTAGTTTTTGATGGACTTGCACTCTTTGAGATGTACAGAACACGATTTGACCAGTTTAAGAAAATGTCTGTCAGTCTGTCTGTGTATATGTGAATGAATTACGAAAATTTTGTGGTCGCTGTACTTTACGAACTAGTGATCTGAATTCAATATAGATTAATCTTTTGTTGGATTTTAACCTAAGTTGGTCTTGATTATCTTTTGGAATATGTTGCACAACAGGTGGCGTTGTCATCCCGTTTCATCATTTTTTTTTAAAAAAAAGCATCATAGGACAAAATTTAGTATAAATTTTGATGAGATGATTTGAAATTTTCAATGAAATTTTTTTTTTAAACCAATCATTATGAAATTAAAAAGAATTACTACTATTTCATACCACTATTTGCATAACATAAATTATTTAATCAAGGTTTACCATCAAAAATATGTTATAAATTTGTATGAAAAAAAAAGTCGCCTGTGTTAGCCCTGGATGTAGGAGCACCTCTTCCCTCCTGAGGATGTAAGCTTCCAATATGAGTGTTTTTCAAAGGAAATTGTCAATACCTTTAACACGAATGGTTGAACTATAGATATGTGATAATTTAAGATAAAGATAGATTTTTTAAAGAAAAAACAAAAACGAAAAATCACGCGGTACGCATTGATTATTAGCACTTTCCAACTGTATGTATTTATTGTGTCGTATAACTTTGAAATTTCTTTGCGTACGTTATCAAACAACGGATAGACAGAAGGACTGAAAGGCCTACAGATAGACTAATTTAAATCATAATTACTCTGAAACATTCTTGGAAAGTATCTATAAAATCCAACAAAACATGCTTCGTAGTAAGAACGCGTGATGCAGTGGTAGAGTGCTTGACTTGCGATACGGAGGTACTGAGATCGAGTCCCCGCAAGCGCGTTTTATATTTAAATTTTTTATTTCGACTGAAATATTAATTTCTTTACATTTTTAATTAAATTAAGTTATTATTTTAAAAGAAAATATTAATTTTATTAAAAAAAAAGGCTTTTTTCAGCGCAGACAATTTAATATATTTCTTTTTAAATTTTAAACCGATTTATTTATTTATTAAATTAAAAGAAATTAATAATTTAACGGAAAATACGTTTATATTACATTCAGATAAAATTTTGTTAAAAATTTGTGCTAGCGTTTTATGTAAAATTTAATTACTGTTTTTTATTGACATCATTAATTACAAGAGTTAATCGTCTGCTCTCAATTGTATTATTATTCATACAATTTTTGCATGAAAAATCCTAAACAAACAACAGCTGTTCCTTAACTTTTTGACGTCGAATTTAACTTTTATTTCATATATTTAATCAAAAAATTGTTTCTCAAAATGATTTCACTAATTTATAATTAGTTTACATCTCGAAAAATTCCAAAATCTGGGTAAATATGAATTTTACAAATCTAATAATCTCGACAGAAAACCAAATATTTAACAAAATGTTCGTGATGAACAATAATTGACAGTGACTAAAATTGTAAATCAAATAATTGTGATCAATCTTGTTACATTTCTTGTTCTCATATTGTGAAAAATACTTATGCATACTTGCCAATATAACCCGGAAGATTGTAAGTCTCACCCATTTCCGCCTATTTTTTTCACAATAGTCTTTTTTTTAGAGTACTTTTTTTCTTATTTAATCGCAAATATATTTGAAGAGAATTACAAATTAAGTTATGTACAAAAAAGGGCGGGACCTAGCAATCTTCCGGGTCAGGTTGGCAAGTACGCTTATGGTTTCATGATTTTGCTACTTTTAATCATAATTGTTATAAATTAGAAACTATATTCGTAGCTTTAAACATGATTTTATTTTATATAAATAAATAAATAAAAGTATATATTTCTTATACTCAGGGTCTATATTGATTGGAATACTCAAAAAAAAAAAAAGTCTTCTTAATATAATAAATATTTCCTCTTAAATTAACAATTTAATATAATTAAAAACAAACAGACAAACAAAATAATAATTGAAATAAAAAGATTAAAATACAGAACGACCTAGTGGGGACTCGATCTCAGGACCTCCGTATCACAAGCCAAGCATGCTACCACTGCACCACCCGATCTTACAAGGATGCGAGTTTCGTTGGTTTTTATAGAAATAACTAAAACTATTAGGGGGTTATCTCGCCCCCATGGGTGATGGTGCAGCAAATTTGTTTGGTTTCATTAGCAATTTTATTGATTCATACTTCCCTTGTCAGTGTAACTGAATATTTTTGTTTGGCCCTGTAAATCTAATGCTAAACATACTATATTCCATATAAAACGTTCTTTTGTGCATATGAATAACATATTTCAATTTCATTAAAATTTGTTCAAAGTAAAGTTATGAAAATTTGGTTTATAAAAATACCTCTCATAAAATGTAGTGCTTTGAAATTCTTTTGGGTGCTCCTGCACTTAAACTAGTGGTTGTATTTACTCCATTTTCAATAGATAACATTCGATAGTGAACTTGAATAATATATTTCATTTTTTATAAGATTCGTGTAAAGTAAATGTATTAAAATATGGTTTATAGAAATACCTCCCATAGAACGCAATGCAGTGGAATATTTTCGGGGATCCCTGCGCACAAACCAGTAGATGTATTCACTTCATTTTCAATGGGGAACACCTGATAGTGAACTTGAATAACATATAACAGTTTCAAGAAATTCCCTAAATATTTATGGGAGTTAGAGTGCGGAAAGACAGACAGACAAACCGAAATCATTAACACTTTTCAACCTTGTTGGAAAGTGTTAAAAAAGTCCTAAAAAATTAAATTTTCTCAGATGTCATTTTTAAAGCACAAAATTAACTTTCTTCTGGCATTTAGTGTATATTTCTCTGATATGAAAATCTTCTGTATTCATCATGGAAAATAATTTTAATAAATAATAATTTTAATAAATAGCGATTTTAATAAATAATTTTTACTGCGTGAAATTGCATAGGAAAATATCGAAGAAATTTTTTTGATGCCCACAATGTACTAGTTTATTATTCATTTAATGCTTCGTTGAAAATCAGTGAATTTCAATTTTAAATCGTTTCCCCCCCCCCTTTTTTTTAAACAAAAGACAAGAAGTAAGTTTGTTTAAAATTGCATATGAAAGAATACCAGTTTAGAATCCGCATATTTTCACATGTCATGTCCATCGGGATATGTTCGGCTTATAGAATGTCCTTTACATATGCGTAAAAAAACAAGAAAGGTTATGATAGTTTTTGGCAAGGTGCAATAAGCAATACATTTTGATTATTGTTTTTCCTGAAAATTATACGTAAGTTAAAAATGAATCTTTGTCTTAAATTATATGCTCAAAACATAAGATAATTTTGTTTCGTTATGTTTTCCACAATACTGTTTGATTTATGCATATTTTGTCATGTAAGAAATAAAGGAAATTTCACCAAGAAATATTTTTCATTCTCGATGCAAAAAAGAGACATGTTATATGTTTGAAGCTTTGTCTATCCGCGTGTCTCTGCGTATATCTGTCTGTGGCATTGTAGCTCCCAAACGATGCACCGATTTCAGAGTTATTTATTAGAAAGTTAGTTTAATAGGTATTGGTTTTAGTTTTGGCTATGTTTGAGGAAATTATATTTGATCGATTTTTAAGTAAATTAAAATGAGATTTTGCAGGTCCAATTTGCTTTGACGTTTTATAATTTGCGAGCTGGCAATCTTATAACTTATCTCAGATTACAAATTACATGTAGTTTTGTGATTGGAGTTTAAAATAGCGATTAGTTGAAAATTACAGGCTTTAGAAAAATAATATTTAATTAAATTCAAAATCGCCTTTTTTGTATTTATCGGGGTGGTTCTTACTCTTTAACTACATTTCTTGCGACCATGGAAGCCTCTGCGCAAGTGTGGATTCAACGAGTCCACTAGTAAAATAGGGTAGACAAGCTTTTCGTTGAGAGAAAATAAGCGATAAGAGAATACCGAATGACTGGATGTTTACTAAATTCAAACCTGTTGGTCAACTTGGAAACCCTCCAAGATTTTCGACTCGTTCTCACTGCTAGGCGTAGGAAACGTGGTTACACTATAGCTATATTTCTTATTATCAACAGGGGTGTTTGTATCCCCGGATTTTGCTACCAGAACTTTTTAACAGTCATATTATTGGTAATTTTCTAGTAAAGTTTAGCAATTAACTATAACTAAACTAACAATTCGTAATTACTGGTGGAAAATAAAATGAAAAACCCGGAATGCAAACACCCCTGTATGAGGGGTGGAAGGGGGGGGGTAGGAAGATGAATTGCATTTTTACATTGACTTTTTCAGATTAAATAAGATTGAAATTATTTTTGCACAAATGCTGGTGGAAGCGTTTCGCCAATAGACGGAACACTTTCACCCCTGGTTGTTATCCACGTCATGCGTCGATGATTCTTTTACATATATATAAATATATATTGTATATATATATATATTATATAGATATATACAGGTGTTGGACAAAATAATGTGAATAATTTCGCTTTTTACGTTTTGTTAAATATCTTGAAAAGTTCTTTAGGAATCATCTTGAAACTTTGGTAGTGTAAAGAACATGTTATATTTCATATTTTTCAGTAAAAATTGTGTCATGAAAAGGAAAAAGGGACCAGTAAAAAATTAAACAAAAATCAAAATGTTTTGGATCACCCTGTAAAAGGTAATGCTTTAAATGCGCTTTTGCTGTAGCATGTGATTATCAGGATCTTTCTTATTATATGTATAAAATTTTATGAGGCTACCACATATATTCATGAAGATATAGCGGATTCTTTAAAAAATTGCAAAAAACAATTCCACTTTTTAAATTATAACACGTAGGACGTTTAATTATAACACGTATATTAGACCCAGTGCAAAGCCATTTTCAGGAAATGTGGCATACTACATTCGACACAGCATGCAGCAATCAGAATGAAAAAATGTTAAATATCTTAAGGAATACGAGCACTTTTACTAAATAATTTTTTAACTACGCATGCGCAAGCTTTATAAAAATTTCATTTGCATAATTTAATAGCCGAAGGTATTGAGCAACTTATATGAAAACCCCAAACAAATATAATGTAAATTCAAAACGTTACAAGAGATAGAATAAACAAAATTTAAATTCTTCTCAAAAAGATGTTAGGGGGTTTTATCAATATTTATAGTCAGCGAAAACACTGTAATATCATAGGGCATTCATTGAATGAAAATAAAAATGTGAGTAAAACCCCTTATAGTCTAGCTCTTATTTTGAGAGAATTGAAATTCTGTTCATTTTATCTCTCGTAACGTTATGAATTTACATGTTTGAGGTTTTTATATAATTCGCTCAATACCTTTGACTATTAAATTATGCAAATGAAATTTTTAAAAAGCTTGCGCATGCGTAGTTAAAAATTATTTAGTAAAAGTGCTCGTATTTCGTAAGATATTTAACAGTTTTTCGTTCTGATCGCTGTACGCTGTATCTAATGTAGTGTGGCCACATTTCCTGAAAATGGCTTTGCACAGGGTCTAATACCCTACGTGTTATAATTAAAAAAGTGGAACTGTTTTTTTGCAATTTTTTAAAGAAACCTTTATATCTCCATGAACATATGTGGTAGCCTTATAAAATTTTATACAGATAATAAGAAAGGTCCTCATAATCACATTCTACAGCCAAAACGTATTTAAAGTATTACCTTTTACAGGGTAATCCAAAACATTTTGATTTTTCTTAATTTTTTACTGTTCTCATTTTCTTTTTCATGACACAACTTTAACTGAAAAATATGAGGCATAACATGTTCTTTACAATTTCAAAGTTTCAAGATGATTCCTAAAGAACTTTTTATGGTATTTGACAAAACGTATAAAAGCAAAAGTGTTCACATTATTTTGTCCAACATCTGTATATATATATATACATAGCTGCCAACACGCGAAGTTTATTTTGTAGTCTGTACATTTTATTTTCTATTTCATGATGCTTTTATAAGAGTGTTTTTATTTCTTATTTTTATGCACAGTGCGCAACCTTTTCATGCATATAATATTTGTATTATTTTCATTTCAGATACTCCAGAAGATGTAATGGTTTTTAGGTTTTCAATTGAAAGATCAATGTCTTTCATACCATTATTGATATTTACTCCATGTGGAGGTGGTGCTGTGCTAGTTCTTACAACATTTTGGTTGCAAGAAAATACCACCTTAAGAGCTGGAATATGTGCAATAGCTATGATAGTGTCTACTTGCTGCCTTTTTGCTCTAGGAAAGCTACTTCCTGCTAGTGAAACAGATACTCCTATAATTGGTATGTCTATAAATAATTTACCACCACTGTAAAAAATAACGTTAATTTTTACAGCAAAATATGCTGAAAATACGGGTGCCAGCACATTCTGCTTTTAGAAAGAATTAATTTACAGCAGAAAGAACTGTAAAAGAGTCTCTCTTTACAGTTGTTTCCGCTGTAAATTGCTTTATTTAAGAGCAGAATGTGCTGACAATAAGGGTGCTCATAAGGGGGCACAATAAGGGGGCACATTTTCTAAAATTATCTGAATTTTGACTCAGCTCTTTAAGGGTAACTTTAATAAAAATAAAAAGGAAAATATTTGAGAAAGAAAAAAAAATATTTCAAATATTTAGTTAACGATTTGGATTTTTTCAAATCTGGGGACCTCGGGGTAGTGCCCGATTTGCCCATAAGATAATATGGTCGCAATTTCTAAGCTGTTAGATTTGTGGATACATACTGTAAATTTTAGAATCTATGTTTGAGGGTATAATAGCATCATAATATGTAATACAGTACACACATCTGCCGCGATTTACATTTTTTAAATATAATTATTTACCACTACTTTTTAGAAACCTCTGACATCATTTTCCTGCCATTTAATGGTTTAACTTTTATTATTATAAATTATTGAAATTTCTCACTATTCATGAGAGAATTTTGAGCAACGAGTATACATATATATATAAGAAGCAAAAGGCCTGTATGTAAAAGATTAGAAGAATAAAAAATATACTTAATATAAATAAGCTAAAAAAAAAAAAAAAAAAAAAGATGCTTTTATTGAAATATGAACAAACAAGTAGATAAGATAGTTCGCATCGATCACAGTCATGAAATTATTGTATTGTCATCCATTCTTGATACTTTTAAGAAATTTCAACTTGATTGGGCTTCTATAAAAGGATAAAACAACTGTTGTTGAAAACTGTAGTAAGAAAGATATCACAACATACTGTCTAAATTTTCATTTCAAGTGGCTATTTCATTATATGAATTTGACTTTATTCTAATACCTTCTTAGTTACACGTTTTGAAAGCATATCTGCCGTTTTCCATATGTAGTTTAAATTTTGGTTTGTTAAAGAAAAAAATAAAAAAATAAATAAAAAAATAAAAAAATAAATGAAAATCTTATAAATTGCGGAAGATTGAATATCAGAGACTATATGATATCCCTTTTAAGTAGCAGTTTATCTAGCGCTGATTAACAACTCGTATTTGTAGAGCCAGATTAACAACTGGGCACATTAACACTATTATTTTTTAACAGTTCTGGACTTATTTATGATAGAAGTGACGGGCTTCCCCAATAAAGTTATTTGTAAGAAATATTTGGGGAACTTGAGTGTTGGTTTTGTGGGCTGGTGCCAATTATCAACACGATGGTCCTAGGCAAGGAGACGGCCATTCTAAAAATTCTTATTCCGTAGCCACTTTAGTTTCAAAGAAGAATACGGAAAACTCTAAACGACTAGGTCGACAAGGGCGAGTTGAAATCGAATCCAGTATCTCCTATCTACAAGTTTCAGTTACCAGGTTCTGGATTCGAATCCCAGTTCAGACATGAATGTTCATGATGATTCGAAATTCACTTTAAGCTGTAGATTCAGGTCTAATGAGCATTAATGGGCAAAATTGATCGTAGAGCGAAAACCCGAACACTTTCCTCTCCCCGTTTATCAGCTTCGAGAGCAGAAACTCTCGACCACTGGAAGGCTAGTGGTATCTGAGAATCGAGTTTGTACACCACTAAATAGACACAACTATTTTGTAAAAATAACTGCCTGCCTTTATTTTAAAAGCCGAAAATAATTGTTAAAAATAGCATTACAGTGTGACCTAATCAGGCTCTACCAGACTGTCTATTTTGTTTCTGTATGTTTCTTAAATTTTTATTTCTTTCCAGTTCAGTACGTGTCAATCAGCCTTATTTTGTCAATAATAGCATCCGTTCATACAACAATTACATCAATTATGAGACGCTGCAAGGAACCACCTCCAGTATCTTATACCACTCTCACATCAAAGATTCCGTCATCTTGTCTTCGTATAATGGATATAGCACCTCAAAAAGTTATAGTTCAGCAGCTGGAGCAGAATTTTCTGTTTTCGGAGCTGGAGAATAACGAAAACGAAACTGCTTTAGAGAGGGAAGACGGTAGTTACAACTCAGAACAGAAAATCCACATGCAGAGTGTTCAGGCATTATGGATAAAATATGCAATTTTACTTGATCGGATTATATTTTACATTCTTAGTTTAATCATGTTATTATTTATGATATCAGTAATTGTCATGGAATAAATGTATTTTACATTTTGGACATCATAAGGGATTATTCTTGGTTTATATGACTCGAAATTAGTTTTATATTCGAAAATAAAAAGGTTTAAAATACCTCTAGTATCTACTAATCTCCAACCTTCACGATTTTATAGCACCAATTTTTGCTTTATATAATAAGGAAAATTCTTCAATTAAGTTACTCGAAGATAACTATTCTAAAATGCAGTTTTAGAAGATCAGAAAGGTTGCACTGTAAAAAAATAGTTTCTTAAAAATGAGTTAAATTGTCTCAAAATAGCTCCGAAACAATATATACTTAAATTTCAAAACCCATGTACTCATTTTTGAGTATATTGACATGCTCAAAAATTGGGTTGACCAATAAGAATCCCAATATCCCCATGTTTGACCTGTCAATATACTCAAAAATGAGCCCATGGGTTTTCAAATTTAAGTATATATTGTTTCGGAGCTATTTTGAGACAATTTAGTTCATTTTTAAGAAATCGTTTATAACAGTGTGGAAGTTGTGTTATCTATTATCTACCTCAAACGTTCTACTTAAACTACCTCCGACATAGCTGCGAGCTCTTCCGATTTTCTTACACTGTAAAAAATATGTCCTATTTGCTGCCAGAAATTCTCTGTAATTTGAGAAAATACGCGTAATTTACGAAAAAACTACGTTGTCAGAACGTATTTTTTGTAATTACAGAAAATTTCTGGCAGCAAATAGGACATATTTTTTACAGTGTGTACCACTTTTTTTAGAGTAGTTATCTTTTTCTTATTTAATTGTATGCCAGTAAGAAACAAATTCGCTACTGTCATATAGAAAATTCGGCTTGGTGCCTTTGGATGATATTAACTCAAAATTTAAAATTCAGCAGTTGGAACGGAATTTTCTGTTTTCGGAGCTCAAGAACTGTATAAAAGAGGGAAGATGGTAATTCCAACACAGTTTAGTAATTATATACATCTATAATATGAAATATGCAATTTCAACTCATCGAGTTATATTCTACAGGGATGAAAGAGTTCCACTTTTTTTTGCCACTAGTTAAAAAAATGCAATTTTGCTGCCAGATATTCTCTGTAATTTGCGAAAAAAAGTCGTAAGTTACGGAAAAATTACATTCACAAAACGTATTTTTCTGCAATTACAGAGAATTTATGGCAGCAAAGTTGCCTTTTTTTAACAGTGTATAAAAATTTCTACCCTATAAAATCACAAAAATATCTGTAAAAATATGAGAAAAATTTCTGTATAGAAATACAGGTGGCAGAAAAAGCGGAACTCTTTCATCCCTGATTCTATATTCTTCGTTTAATCGTAAGTCATTTATATTATCTTTTATAATATCAGTAATTGTAACCGAATAGATTTCTATCTTCCTAAATTATTCTTTTTACGAACGTATTTATCCATGAAAGAGTTTATATATTGAATATGTTTAAATAATATTGTATATGTTTATATATTGTTTACATATTTAAAAAAAAAAATAGATATGTTCTTTATTTATTTTTCCTTTGCATTTTCTTAATTTACATGACATAATAATGTTTGGAAAGTAAATTATGCACGTGTAAATAAACAATTATATCTAAACCATAGACAACAACTTTTGTTTATTGCTAGAAAAAAAAAATTCAGCTATTTATTTATTTATTTATTTTCATTAAAAAAAGTTTTTATGTAAGTAGTACATTTTTTCTTTCTTTTTTTAATTTTCTATATATTCATTAAATAAATCTACATCTAAAATTTTGATTTGATATCTCTGGCTGATCTTTATGTTTTTTTGGTCTGCTGAAACCGAAACTGAAACTAGTTTTTCTCTATCACGTATAGGTTTTTGTCGATACAAGATGCATGGCTACTCACAATTTCTTCCATGATTCTTATACCAATATAATTATATGATAACTTTTATAGTATGTTTCCATGATTGATTGTCATAGAAACGTACTCAAGCCTTGCAGTGTTCCTCAAATTTTACGCTCATTTTAATATATTTTCATTACAATTTTAAAATAATACTTTTAAACACAACATTTTAGCATTAAAACAGCCAAAAATATACAAGAAACAATCTCTTATTAACGATAGTGGTGGCAGTATAATAAAAAAAAAGGTAAAATTTTAGGAATGCTGCGAGGAACTATAGAAAATGAAGAAATTGTGTCTGTAGACATCCTATATTGACAAAAATCTATACTTGAAACTGGCCTCGTTTTCAGTTTCAGCACACCAAAAAACATCTTACATCAGCAAAAATTATCAAGACAAATTTTGGCAACATCATTTTCGTAGACCCGAGCGTTTGTTTATTACAAGCATTATTTGAAAGACTATATTGAAGGACAGTATAAACCCTTTTTAAAATTAAAAGAATGTGTTACAATGAGTGACGATATATATTATTCATTATAGATATATCATAATTAAAGTTTTTTTGAATCAAAATATTTTGCGTTTTTATTTTAAAAACTCAAAGACAAAAAAAAAAAAAAAAAAAAAAAAAAAAGGAAGAAAGAAAGAAAAAGAAAAACTCGAAAATCGAATTAATTTCGAATCTAATCAGAATACTATAGTCGCTGAAATTAGGAAAACAATCGATTTTAAGTGTTGAATAGTTTCTTTTAAGAATTCTATTGGGATTGTATAAATTAAATAGAAAAAGATAAAAAATAACAACTATGAAAAAAAAAAAAAAAAAAAAAAAACACTAAAAATTGTAAAAACTGTAAAAACACGGAATAAATTTTTCGGGTCGAAATAGTTTAACACGACACTTCACCTGAAGAAAAAAGAAGGCATGTATGCAGCAGGAAAACAACAACGCACAAAGCCTGTAATAAACAGATATGTTGTTGATGGGGCTACCACAATAAATGACTGAGTAGCTTAAACTAAAGTGTGGTGATATGGTATCTTAAGGCCTATCGTGTACGCTAGGAACTCATGTATGAGTAAATGACCTCGTAAGGAGTGTTTCTAAGATCCTAGCCCATTTTAATGCGAGTATCGTAGAAAACCACGGATAACTCCGAGCGGCTATTGCAACTAGCTCTACTTGTGTTCGAACCCGCATCCTTTCGTGCAGTAGCTTAGAAGGCAGAGACTCTTGAACACTGGTGGGGCGCTTGAAATAAAGAGCCACAAATGAAAATTAGAAGAAATGTCTACACTAGGGGAGAAAAAAATAAGAGTGAAAAAGAAATTGAACTCTGTGCAAGTGAACGCTTCATGCTCCTATTCCTATTTAGTCTGTTCGGAATTTAACACTGAAAAGGACTCCTGAAATGCCTATCATAAAGCACTGATGATTTTGGAAAAGAATATGAGGGGGGAAAAAAATAATAATAAAAATAGTGATAGGATGGTAAAATTAAAAATTTAAAAACGGTATAGAAAGGAATAAATACGATAGAAATTACATATACATGTTATAAAAACATAATTAGATGTAATATCACGGTGATCGTTAAAATAATGGAGGCATATTAAATAGATAATGAATACAAACTTTGTATACTTTTGATTTTTAATGGACAATACTTCCCTTACATTCCAAGAAGTCCTACCAGAAAGAAAAAAAAATGCTGATAGGCTTTGAAAAGAGGTTCGGAATGATAGGATTTTATTATGTAATCACAAAATATCTTATTCTACAAGCAAGGCCGTTACCAAGGGAAGGGAGAAGGGGGTGAAAACTGCCCCTGAAATTTTGAAGATTAGTTGAAATTTTTTGAATTAAGCTTCAATTTTTAAAACTCAACATTGTGTACTGAAGTTTGAATTCCCACCGAAGAAATTCTTTTGGCTGCTACGCACAGCATTGGCTGCTAGCTGAAATTCTAGCATTTTTTGTGGAAATAAGAATTTTAGTGAATGTTGAACAGTGTATCGTGCTGCCATCTCTTAAATATCTTATAAATCAAATGACTTAGCGTTTATAACTTAGAAGCATTTTAAAGTATAATCTTAGGAAAACCATTATGAGGAAAACACACAATCTATATCCGATTTTTTGACTTCTGTGTAAAATTATGATCTATTTGTCTGAGATGGAATATATGAAGACAATATATATGTATATATATATATATATATATATATATATTATTGATTTTTATAAACGTAGATTTGTTTTTTGAAACTGTACATTAGCAGTACAATTGGAAACAAAAATATCTTTGATGCAAAATGATTATATATATTTATAAATAATTTTAATATATTGTATTTTGAGAAGTCACAGCCATTAACATATTATCTCAAAAAGTGTGTATCTCAAGTAAAATTTTAATTATAATTACACACGCTTTTCGTATTTTTAAATCTGAAATGCAAACGTTATAATTCTGTTACACTAGTGATAGGTTTAAGAGATAAAAAAAAAAAAAAAAAAAAAACCTTCAAAATCCATTTGAATATTTATCGTTAGGTATATTTCCAGTGGGAGACAAAACAATAATTCTAAAGATGCGTTTACAAGGAATGTTTAAAAAAAATGGTTTTTATTTATCTAACAAACTTTCTTAAGTTGTATGATATGTAAGAGAGTCTATATTGTGTTAAAAATTAACAAAACTTATAAATCGTTTAAAAAAAGGCAAATTGTTTAAGTTTGTTAATTGTAAAAATTAATTGTTATTTCATATGTATATTGGTTACAAATAATAATTGTATTAAAAAAAAAAAGGACTTTTTATTTTTAGATTAAAAGAAAAAAAAAAAAAAAAATCTGAAATTAAATTATTTATCCAGTAAAATTATTATAAGTCAAATATGAATGGTAACATATGTCTGCAATCTTTACATGCATATTGTTATTATTATTATTTATGTATTTTATTTTATTTTTTATTTTTTGCAAAATAACATGGTTTTGTATTAAAAATCTCTAATTTTATTACATTGAAATAAACATATTCTTTCTCATAAATTATCAAACAATTCCTTCGTGATATATTTAACATTCTTTGCTCGCTATTTTTGTTTTTGCTTGGGAAACTTTTTTTTTTTTTTTTTTTTTTTTTTTTTTTTATTCCTCTTTACCCTTTTAACACGCTTCCTATTTCTCACTTCTTCTGTTGCCTCTACATCTCTCCTATTTTCAATTTTGTATTTCCTTTTAGTTTTACTTTCATAAATACTGTTTTAAAATAAGAAATAATTATTGAACATGTTTTTATAATCTGTTATAGAATACCAATTTACAGGATTTCACGCAAAATTCCTTTAAAAATACATGTTTTGCGAAAAGACTAGGCATGGCGAAACTTTTTTGCTGTGTTTTTTGGTCTTAGCGAATAGAAATCTACGTGTGGAGGCTGAAAAGTTCCTGGCATTGCCCAGAAAGAACAGAGTCAGAGTTATGAAATTACTGAACACAGCCTCCCTGGAGTCTAATACTCTTTTTACAGCGTTGTTCTATCATTTGTTGGCTACTGAAACAAAATGCATTTTGTTATTCCTGAAACCAGTCTTCAGCAGCATCATGTCCTCGAAACGTTGCCCCTTGAAGTTTTTTTTTTTTTTTTTTTTTTTTTTTTTTTCAAATTAAGGAACAGAAAATAATCAGAAGGAGCTACGTCAGGTGAGTAGGGAGAATAGTGTAACAACTGGAAACCCAGGGGGTTCAATTTAGCTTGAACGACGTTGAAATGCGCGCAGGTGCATTGTCATGCGAAAATCAGATTCCTCTGGTCAACTTCCCCGGCGTTTCTTCTTAACGGCCCTCTTCACTTACCGTCGCCGGAAGCCCCAGCCAATGTTATTCTGTGGGGAAATTTTCTTTACAAATAACTTATTAACTAATACATATTTTTAAATTCTGTTTTCACATTCAGAAAATTTCCAATTGTTAAATTGACGGACCTTTATGAAAAAAAATTCACATATTGAAAATTCGTATTTTGCAGCTTCAAAATAAAATATAAAAAATTAAAAAAATAATTAAAAAAAAAAAAAGTCCGTAAATTTAACAGCAGGGAATTTTCAGAATGTGAAAAATGAATTTAAAAAAAATGTATTAATTAGTTAATAAGTTATTTGTAAAGAAAAATTTCCCATAGAATAACATTAGCTTCGGCTTCCGGAGGAAGTGAATGAAGCGGGCCCTTAACCTCTTGTCGGCTCAATTTATCTACAGGGTGGCAAGAGTTTTCGTCTCCAAAAAGGAGCACTGACATCAGTATTCTTTATGAATAATTTCTATCACAATAAATTATTGCACAAATATGATAGAAATTATTGATAAAGAATACTGGTGTCAGTGTTCCGTCTTCAGACGGAAACTTTTCACCTTGCTTTGTTAACGCCTGCCCGAGCTGCGCTCGGGATTAGCCGGAGAGGCGTTAATTGTTTCTTTTGATTAGTCTAGAAGGTTAGCATAACACTCTCCAGTTATACTGGAACCCTGAGGTAAGAAGTCCCCCAGTAGAATCGAATCTTTGTCGCAGGAAAAAGAAAACATGAAATTTTTGGCGGATTTCTGGGTGCACAACATTTTCAGCCTCAGAAATCACCTGTGGCACCATTCTTTCGATTTTTCTTTTGTTTCAGGATCATGAATGAGGAGTCATGTTTCATGTTCTACCCTTAACATAAACAGTTTAGTTTTATATTTAAATTTGAAATACACCATAAAATAAATTTAAGCACTACCGGTTTCGAAAGGACGTGGCCTTTCTTCTCCAGGTACAAAACACGTACTACTAGTTCTGCTTTTGCCTACAAGGCAGTAGCACATATTTTGCACCTGAAGAAAAAAAAGTCACGTCTTTTCGAAACCGGTAGTGCTTAAATTATTGCTTTTGCCTCCAAGGCAGTAGCACGTATTTTGCACCTGAAGAAGAAAGACCACGTTCCTTCAAAACCGATAGTGTTTAACTTAATTTTATGGTGTGAAGAAGTTTTCAAATTTAAATATGGATTGTGTGTACACCAATTCTTTAATTTAATATTGAGTTTAGTCTTAAGTTTTTTTAAAGATGTTGTCACTCTAAATTTAAAATATTTGAGATTTTTATCGTCATCTTATGATTAATTTTTTTTAGGATATAAACGAAAATTTTGCCAAAAAGTGCAACAATTTTCATTTTGAATAAGGATTTTTTTTTTTTTTTTTTTTTTTTTTATGAAACATAGAAACGTATGTCGAACATGTTGAAAAAAAAAAAAAAAAAAAAAAAAGAAAGAAACCGTAAAATTAAGCAAATAACTTTTGAAGCCATTAAATATTATTAAATTGTTATTGCTAATAATGTTTCTGCAATAGAATGTAATTTGCTTTTATAGCTAAAAAATTTCTTTTACTCTTAACACGTTTAACTCAAAGCTATTTTTTCACTTGTGCTGCGTTTTTAATAAATGTATTGTTTATGGTTACAAATCAGAGCTCATTTAATGCACATCTTGAAATCATCATATAGTTTTGTGATTACACGAGGGGATAAAACGAATATCATCAATAATTTTCTTTCTTCCTTTTATCTTTCTTTCTTTCTGTTTTTTTTTTTTTTTTTTTTTTTTTTTAAGGAGTTAAAAGTTTTTTTTTTTCTTTTGTTTTTGTAAAATACAGCTTTAAGTTTATGGAATTTTGCATATATATGTCTTCAAATTTAATGATATAAAATTTATTTAAAATTCTTTAAAACCATTTAAATTTAAAAAAGTAAATCAAAAGTAGATCAAAATTTTAAATAAATGTTTTTGATTGCTTCATGCTAACTAATTTTTCTCTCAATTTCACATTATTATTGGTTAAATATTTTAATCCTATTTGTGTATTATTTTGTGGATTCATTGTAAAGTTAATTTTTAAGAAATAGTATACAATGGATTATTTCAGCAGGGTGTAGTACGCAATATTATGATTGTTACTAAATAAATAAATAGAGATAGATAGATAAAAAATTAATTATTATTTTTTATTCTTAAGACAAATGAATTTGACCCACAAAGTAACTCTCGATTCGCAACCCAATCCGAACCCGCAGCTTCTGACCCGGAACCCGACTCGCGACCCCCAATAAAAAATGTTAAATTTATGTTATGAAACACTAAAATAGAATTCTATTACACTAAATATATTATTCAACAGATCTTTTAGAAAATTACATGTTACAAAAAAAGTTACAAGTACATCAAGACACAAAATTATTTATCTAAAACAATTAAGATACATTTTAAAAGTAACACTATCACAAAATATAACACTTTTAACAGTCAAAATAGGCATTAACTTAATATATGATGTAATTCACATCACAAAAGTAGTGCATCTAAAGATGAAGACAAAGGTGAAAATTAAGACAAAATTTACAAAATTCTTTTACAATAACTGAAAATTAATATTTTGTAGGATAATCTTTGGCTTTTAATATACCTCTCAATCAGTTTTGCCGGATCTGGCGGATTTTTTATTGATTAATCACCAATAATTTTTAACTGTAACGCATAGCTGCCAAGTTTTTTAATTTATTCCGGAATGTTGTTAGCCCCGCCCTTTTTTCACACCGTAATCTTTGTAGAAAAAGTTTATTCAATATATATTTACGATTAAATATGAAGACAATTACTCTAAAAATATTACAGTGTGAAAAAGGGGCTGGACTAACAACACTCCGGAATAAATTAAAAAACTTGGCAGCTATGTGTAACGTTTGCTTAATCGCTTCAAAGATTGATAGTCTATTATGTATACCCAATATCACTTTAAAAATTATTGGTGATTATTGAATAAAAAATCCGCCAGTTCTGGCAACGCTGCTCTCATCCCTGATTGCATCTAATCAACTAAATTTTGAGCAACGACAGGCGATATTTTTTAAAATTCCTCCAAAAGACCTTTTATGAGATTATTCTTTTTATTAATCGCCTGATTTCGAATTTACGTTCGAGGTGGTCGACAACTGCTCGATGGACTTAAGATCAGATTACAAAGAGAAGTTTTGAGTTATTTTCGAGCATTTTATAGCAGCCGTTCCTTAACACTTCGAACAGGATATATTTAGTCAGTGTCTTGCTGGAAATTATATGAGCTCTGAAGTCCTATTTTGGAAACGGTTTGACGCAAATTACCTTTGATAATTTTTAAATAGCTGTTTTAATTCGTTGTTTCATCCATTATCAATAAATTACTTACTCCTGATGCAGCCGTACTTCATAAAACTGTAACTGATCCACCGCCGTGTCCATTACATATTTTTTGGTTTAAGCTCTTCGTTTGCCTTCCTCCAATTTTTTTTTTTCCATCTGACCCATAAATATTAAATTTGGAACTACAAAATTCCATCAAATTTTATCTTCTATTAGGTATAACTTCGAAAAGTTGAACCTCTTTTTGCGATTAACTTTAGTAACGTAAACTTTTTTTTTTTTTTGCATATTTCGTCCTTGGTAACATGTTTTTCGTAACAGACGTTGAGTTGTCTCAGGATTACATGCCTTTCCTATAGTACATTCGTTTTTAATTATGGTGCACTTATCTTAAGATTTTCTTTCACTTTCCTCCCAATAATCCGGTTTCTTTATCAGTAAAGATGAAGGGTTGCCCTGTTCTTCTTCTTCTTTTTTTTTTTTTCTTCTAGTTCCCCGTTCTTTCGCTTTTCTGAAACTACAAAATAATATTTTAAACCGTTGGTCGATTTTTTCCAATTATTTTAGCGATTTAAGACTTTTTCTCTTTGAGTAGGTTTGCCCACCAGCGGCCGAGAGGTTCTACGCTTAAAGATGGTAGATGTGAAATGCCGGGTTCGATCCCAGGTCGCACTCATCGACATAGCCGTTCAGAGTTTTTCGTGATTTTCTCCGAAACTCATGTAAATACGGGCTAGGGCCACATAGAAGGACACTCCCCACGGAGGGCATCCCACCTATAGGCCTAGGACCCTAGCGTAGTCAATCGGCCTTAAACCCTACAACAAACCAACCAACTTTGTGTAGTTTTATTACTAACTCTTTTAAGTCTTGTGAAATTTCCTTACCTGCAGGAGCCCTCAATAATAGTAAGCGCACAATTACAATTCACAAAAATTATATTGAAATTTCTCGAACTGTCGATACAATCTTAAAAAAAAAAGAAGATCAATGTAAGACATTTACAATTTTTATAAGCGATTATTTTAACAGTATATACATACTTTTACGAAGTGAATCTTTTTAGTGTATAATAAAATAAGCTCTAGAAATAATACGGATTTTTCGGTTTTGGGAGTAAGGCCGATTGGCTGCTCTAGGGTCCTGGTTCTGAAGAAATACACTGCTCGACATTGAAAATGCAACACCAAGAAGGAATGATAATAACGGAATGAAATTTGTTGGACACATACATTATAGCAGGAAGAACAATTGATCAAATTTTCAGGAAATTTGGAATAATATGTACTGAGAAAACAGTACATAAAGCAGCGACCTCTGTGAGCAATAACAGCACATATCTGCCTAGGCATTGAATCGAACAGCGATTGGATGACATGTGCGGATAGAGCACTACATGAAGTTTTAACACAATGCCACAATTCATCGATCGAAGTTACTGATGTGTGGTGGGGGCCAGTCGTTTTTCAACGATTCATTTTCATTGGTGCGAGATCAGGAAAACGCGCTGCCCAGAGCAACACTCGAACACATTCGGCATCAATGAAGGTCCAGGCAATATGGACAACTTGCGGTCGTGCATTGTCCTGCTTAAATGTTGCGCTTCGGAGGCCTTGAACATAGGGCAGAGCTATGGGCCTTAACTCGTCAGAAATGTAATGGCTGGTATTCAGAGTGGCGCGAATGAAAACAAGAGGTCACCGGGAAGTGTATCCAATGGTACAACATACCATCAATCCAGGTGGTGACTCAGTATGCGACTACCAAAATTCTGATTACTCTCAAAACTGTATCACTGATATGGGTGCCATTAATGTGTGATCAACGATGAACCTGGACGCAGGAATGGCGTGAAGTCACTTTTCAGACAATTCACAATCCTGTTTACAGCATCAAAATTGCCTTATCCGTATTTAACGGCATTATGAATAATGCACATTGCCAGCTGGGATTAGACATCATCATACTGTCCATCATTTGCAATGATGTTATGGGTTCCCATTGGATACACGTCTCGATTACTTCATGTTCGTATTCCTGGCACTTTGAACAGCGGCCATTAAATTTCTGATGAGTTATGGACCGCCCCTCTGCCCTGTATTCGAGGCCTCCGTAGCGCAAAATTTAAGCAAGGTAATGCAGGACCGCAAGTTGTTTGTATTGTCCGCACCTTCTTTGATACAGAATGTGTTCGACTGTTGCTCTGACCAGCGCGTTCTCCTGACCTCGCACCAATAAAAATGACAATTTAATCGTTGAAAAGCGACTGGCCCCCCACCACTCACCAGTAACTTCCATCGATGAATTGCGGCATCGTGTTAAAACTTCATGAAGTTCTCTACCCGCACATGTCATCCAATCCCTGTTCGATTCAATGCCTAGGCAGATATGTGCTTTTATTGCTCACAGAGGTCGCTGCTTTATGTACTGTTTTCCCAGTACATATTACTCCAAATTTCCTGAAATTTTAATCAATTGTTCTTCCTACTATAATATATGTGTCCAACAAATTTCATTCCGTTATTATCATTCCTTCTTGGTGTTGTATTTTCAATGTCGAGCAGTGTAATACGGAAAACAACTTCCGGTAATTTGTTGTTTATTTTAATAATCCTATCCCCAAACAATAAGTGACAATCTTTAATAAATTATAGACTTTCTATTTACATACAAATAAGGAATTTATATTTTAAGATATGAAGTGAATAACTGTATATGTCTAATAAAAAATATATGTCTAATAAAAAAGAATATATGTCTAATAAAAAAGAAACCTTTAGTGAATAGTACAACAAAATATAAAATGTATAAAATTTACTTTTAAAAAATCCATGGTTCCAAACATTTTACTTTATTATAAATGAATTAATCAGGAAGCAAATATACATTGAAAGACAAATAGTTTTCGCATATAAAGTTTTAAACATTAAATATTATTTTTTACGTAATTCTAATGAAACTCCCGCTATGAGTTATGGTGCTTTAAATTATTATGTAGCGCAATAATGTCATCAGTCTCTGTATTTAAAAAGTTAGATTCGTAAAAATTAACGTGAAATATATTTCGAGATTTTTTTTTTTCGGTTGGTCAAAAATTAATGAAAGTCTGACACCCACCCGACCCGATGCAGGACTATATGTCAGCATCCATAATTATAAATATCTCCTAGAATTTGAACTTTACAAGGCCATCATACTAAAACACAATCGATTGCATTAAAAATGGTGTTAATTTATGGCTTTCCGAAACCAAACAAATAATAATAATAATAATAATAATAATAATAATGTTTTTTATTTACAGTATTATGTACACAAGAAACAAATCTAGCAGAATAATTATTATCCAGATGTCTCTGTCACTTTTTAGTAATAACTAAAACTTTGTGATAACTCAACGTATCTCTAATAATGATCTTATTTTAGCTTACAATTCTTCTTGATTTAATATATCAGGGAATAAACCGCTTTAAAATTGTTATATTACTACTTGGGGTAAATATTTTGAATGTTTCCATATTACCATTTTCACAGACTAGTAAGATTATTTATACTTATGGATCATTTCAACAAACCAGTTTAAGCTACTTTAAAAAGAATAAACAGCTGCTCGCTGGCGAAAAGTACTTTTGTGATTATTATTTATTATAAACAGAACTGAAAGTACCATTTAAAATGTTTGTTCGCCATACATAGATAAATTGTTAACCCTTTAATGATCATTGGTTTCGCACTGTAACAAACTTTAGACATGATTTAAAGTTTTTTTATGCAACAATTTTTCACTATTCTTTCCTTCTTTTAAAACCCTTTGCGGCGCAAGACAATTTGAAACATTTAAATTATACTGCCACCGGAATTCATGAACTAAATTAAACTAAAAGAAATTTTAAATTTTAAGGTTTAAAAAACCGGCCTTTTCTGATATGTTATAAACGTGAATTTTTGCAGCTGGATCTTAAATTTTGCGTCCTCGTGGCGAAGACACTGCGCGTTAAGGGGTTAAAAGATTTTTAAGGTTTTATTCTTTTTCTCATCAGCAGATAGAAAGATCAGTAGATTACTCCGAATCAGAAGATTACTTATCAGTAGAATACTCCTGATCAGTACATTACTCCGAAATTTAACAAATGATCTTTTTAGGAATCCAATTGTAAAAGTCATTATAAATTTCTTATTTAGTTCGAGTATACTTTGCTGCTTTGAACAAGCATCTTCGTCTAGCTTTATCATGTAATGAAGGACCGTGCTATTTGTTGACCTGAAATAAGTGCTAAGAGTTTTTACAATTTATAGTGTTTTCTTTCGAAGATATTTATTTATTTATTAATTATTATTTGAATTTAATCAGGTTAACAAATGGATGTTTCGAAAAAACAATTTCTCAATGCTGAATTTTTCTTTTTGTACATTTATGATTAGCTGTGTGTCTAATAAAAAACTGCTTAAAAACTTAAAAAAAAAAAAAAAAAAAAAAAAAAAAAAAAAAAACTACACAAAACTGCAGATAATCTGAAGGTATTTGGAACAATAAAAAGTTTAAGGGGGGGGGGAGGGGAATTACTTACTTCCAGACTGCAATTTTTTTTTTTTTTTTTGCTTTTAAACTACAATTATTCTGAAGATTTTATGATTTTTGTTCAAAATACACTCACACTGTAAAAAATAGGTTCTTAAAAATAAGTATATATTGCCTCAAAATAGTTCCGAAACAATATATACTTAACCCGTTAGTAGTCGCTAGTTGGTCGATTTGCCGCGCATTCTTCAGTTTTGCCAGATTTTTTTATTCAATAGCTACCAAAAATTTTTAGAAGTGGCATTTGATAAACATAAAACGCGAATAAAATCAAAGAAACGTTGATCACATCACTTTTTAAAATTATTGATGCGAGTTAAATAAAAAGTGCGCAATCTGTAATAGGTGGCGCTGTCTATAGCGACTACTAACGGGTTAAATTTGAAAACTCATGTACTCATTTTTGAGTACATTGACATGCCAAACATGAGGATATTGGGATTCTTATTGGTCAACCCCATTTTTGAGCATGTCAATATACTCAAAAATGAGTACATGTTCAAATTTAAGTACATTCCGGGGCTATTTTGAGACAATATATACTTATTTTTAGGAACCTATTTTTACAGTGCAGATTATCTGCAGATTTTTGTGCAGATTTGTTTTAGCTGGGTAGTTAATATATATATATATATATATATATATATATATATATATATATATATATATATATGTAGGAAAGTAAAGTGAATACACTGCTTAATCTTTAAGATAGGTATATGAGCTTAAGAGAAACATACAAGTAACACACTTCAAATAAAATATAAGTTAATACAAAAGTTGTATTTAGAGTTTTAAAAAAATGCAGCAACAAATAATTTTTATTTTAAGAAAAGGGTGAACGCACACCCTTTTTTCTTTTTCTTTTTTTTCTTTTTTGTAAAATACAACCTTAATTCATAAAATTATGCATACGTATGAATTCAAATATAAGAATATTAAATGCATTTCAAACATTTTTAAAGCTATTTAAATTTTAAAATCTAAATTCAATTTATTTATTTATTTGAAAAGGTTTTTAATTGCTCCGTGCTAACTTTATATATAACTCTTCCAATTTCTGCTTAAATATTCTGAAGTTGTTTGTGTATTTCTTTCTGGATTCATTAAAAAATTAATATCTAAGACGAAAATATTTGGATGTAAAAATTCTGTTTCAACACCAGTCTCATAAAACTTTAAAGTATGTTTTAAAATCTAAATTAAGACGGGAACTGAAATATACAAAATTATTTTAATGCCTCTAAGTTTTATTGTAATTTTAATAGCATTTTGTCAAAAGTTACAACACCAGTCTCATAAAACTTTAAAGTATGTTTTGAAATCTAAATTAAGACGGGAACTGAAATATACAAAATTATTTTAATGCCTCTAAGTTTTATTGTAATTTTAATAGCATTTTGTCAAAAGTTAAGATGTAAGGAGTGTTTTCCAAATATGAAATGCTGAAAAAATATTCATTTTGAGAAAAAACTTTTTAAAAGTTTTACACTAAAAGTTTTACCCTTATCACCCTTACTGTGATATCGAATATTAACCTACTAAAGAGGTGCCTTTTCAATAGAGGTTTTTCGTAAAATCTTAATTTACACAACACAATTTATAAATAAATGCTTTTAATTATTTAAATTTACATTATTTGCTTTTAACTTTCTAATAATCATTAAATTAGCTTGTTGCAATTTTAGAAGCATTTTAGGAATATATATGTACATATATGTATATATTTTAAAGTTTTTAAAGTTTTTTTTTTTTCCATGACCTGCACAAATTGTTCAGCTTAGTATTATTTCTGAGCTGAAAAGATATCTCTATTAATTTGCACAAAAATTTCCTGGCAGGATATACAAATTTTAACTATTCATTTTTAGTCTTAAGTAGAATTAATACTTTGATTTTGCTGTCTGAACGCAACATTACCCATATCAAAGCCACAACATTTTAATTTATTTGCTAAATAAAGGCATGAGACGGAATTAACTTTTCCAAGCTTGAAATTCGTTATTAATTATGCACATTCATACATATGAAATCTTATTACTCGTTCATTTACTTTACCTGAGTTGCCAGCGTTTATATTTTATACCGGAGTAATGTTAGCACGTACCTTCATTTCATGCCAATTTTTTTGAAGAATAATTTTTTTCTTAATTAATCGTAGTTACACACTGGAAAAAAATTGTTATAAGAAAAAGTTGGGTACTAACAATTTTCCAGAAAAAATGATAAAAGTTGGTGTCGGTGTTCAGGTTAAGGCCAATGACTGCTCTAGTGTCCTAAACGTAGGGGGGTTCCCTATGTGTGGGAGGGGTCTTTCTAAGAAGTCTTAGTCCGTATTCACGCAAGTTTCGAAGAAAATCACGGAAAACACCAAGCGGGTAGGCCGACGAGCGAAACCTGGAATCAAAACTGGTACCTCACGTCTACCAGCATTGTGCCTCTTGGCCACTAATATAAAAATTGGCAACTCAGATTCGGGCACAGTTTATTATTAATGGCAAGGAAATTAATCTCGCTTATATGTTGGACACTAGTTAGTTCAAACGGAGAGAAAAATAAAATTATCCGCTCATGCAAAGTCTGGTCCCCTATAAGAACTACACAAATGCACACATGAGCCTTTAATGAAGGTAAATTATCATTAATTTCTATAAGGAAATATTTGGGATTAAAAAAGATAAACCTGAAGGAGTATGGCCCTTATACAGAGGTGGACTTTCAAATAGGTTTCACTATGTATTTAAAGTTATATGTAAACATTACTCTTCTATAGGTATAAACTTTCTATTTTATTTAATACAACACATTTTAAAGATATATATATATATATATATTATGTTAATCACAGATGTCGATCTAGGTTTTAATTTTTTTTTTTTTGGGGGGGGGGGGGGGAAATGTGCAAAATCTTCTATTTTAACACTCATTTTACATAATATTTAGTTTCAAGTTAATAGAATTTTGTTGAAACAATTAATTAAAAGTAATGCTGAAAACATGGAAACATTTCATAACAGGATCATTTTTATAAAGCAAAAATCTTGTGAAGGGGCTCATTTTAAATATATGAATTTTATGAAGCGTCCCTTTTTATGGATTTGAATTTTGGAAAGGGTCCCGTTTATGATGTGGAATTTTGTGAAGGGGCAGGCAAAAGGACCCAATTTTGCCTGGATCGGCCCCTGTTAATCGGCCCCTGTTAATATATTTTACTGATTGAATTTTTGGTATTTTTGAAGTCCACTGCTCTTTTGCTTTATTCTTATAGATTTCCTAATAAAAATGTTCGTTTCGTGAGGGATCTATTTATACGCATTAATGAAACTATTTAAACTGATTTGCATATATTTAACTTAATTTTAAAATCCTCGAGAGACTTGTATGTAATATCTAATATATTTCTCTATAAAATGTTAAAGAAAAAAATCTACTAAACAAAAGTTTTGATAATTTTTTAATTAAAAATTAGTAAGTCATATACACTCCTCAAAAGTAATATTACAACACTACGAAAAAATGAGCGTATCGATGTGAAAGTTGCAGGAATGAGTGGCACAGCAAGATGTATCTTAGGTAACCATCAACGACCTCATTTATAGCATGTATCGCGATTTTGAAATCTGTATAGATGCTCGTGGGAACCACAATAATTATTGAATAAGTGATTCTTTTTTCTATAGCTGTCCTTGACTTTTAATCACTTGAGCATGTCACTAACCTCTATCGATTTTGTAAATTTTCACATAGATATTCGCGATTTTTCATGGTATTTCAGTTTCAATTTCAATTTAGATGAGTGTGTTATTGAAACACAATCACAAGCTAAGAAAAATTAAAGATATAATTAGGTTATTTAAGTACGAGGATTATATTTCTGTACTTTAATATTTCAGTACTTTATGTTGCTTGGTATTTTCAAAAATTAATTTAAGGCATAGTATAAATGGTTTTGAATTATCAATTGTTAACTAATAACGTATTTATTAAAAATTAATAAATAGTAACTTATACTTTTTCTAGTCATTATAGTATTCAGTATTGCTGAAACCTCCCCCCCCCCCGGGCCTCCTCAAAACTTAATCTGGCTCATATGACTGTTACAACATGAGTAAATTGGTTTAAATGATAAGGTACAGTCGGTAACAAAAGTATCCGAGCTCTAGCAAAAATTCCAAAATCAAAAAAGTACACTTAAAACTGTTTTGTTCAATAAATCCTTGTCGAATCATGTTCTTAGTCAGTGCAAGAACATGATTCGGTAAGGATTTATTTAACAAAACCGTATGAAGTGTACTTTTTTTACATAGGAATTTTTGCTTGTGTTCAGACACTTTTGTTACCGACCGTAAGAATTCGTCGTTTAAGATAAAATTAAAATTCATTTCCTATGTCTTCAGGTACAACTGCTTTTTCAAACAATTGTACATTAAGAGAATTCACCGTAAACTTTCTTTTTACTTTCTTTTACCCATAAAGTAGAAAATATTGTTCTTGGGTCAAATTTTCGAAATTGAGTTTTTGTTATATTTATACGTTTTGACGTCCCATGAATCCGAAAATCATGTTTTTAACGGTTGGTCTTTGTGCGTGTCTGTGTGTTTGCCTGTTATTAGAATATCTCAAAAACAAATTATAGCAGAAAGCCCAAACTTGGTATTCTAAATATGCATCCTATAGGGATGCTACACCAAACTTTTCTTTGAGATCAAGCAAATGATTCGTGTACAGGGACATGCAAGATAATTTAGGGGGTTTGTAATTAAAATAATAATAAAAAATATAAAAATAAATGCAGCAATTGTTTCTTGGACTAATAAATGTGTACTGCGTGACTTGTTTTTATGAAGGTTGTCGTTCTACTGTCATTGTTTTGAACCATAAGGCTAATTAGACCGAGTCCTACGAGTTAAAGTGTAAAAACTACTACAAATGTCCATACGTGTATCGGTATTCTATCACAGAACCTGGTAACATAGAGTTCGAGCAATTACCATTCGGCTACAAATGTATACTGGAAATATTGAATATATTACTAGATAAATCATTTTTGATATAAACGTATTTATTTTGAGGCTTTTAAAATTAATTTCATAAGTTGCATTTAATTTCTTTTTTCTTTTATTTTGTGAGCGTGCTCAAGAATTAAAGGAAACAAGAGTTTCAATAGGAACTTTAATTGGAACTTTTATTGTTTCGTTTAATCCTCTTAGTATTAAAGATAATAAATTCAAAGTATAATTTCATTCATAAATTAAACAAAAAAAGAAAAGAAAAGAAAGAAAACACTCACTGTCTTTATTACAGAATCGTGTAGAACAAAATCACTATAAAAATTTTAATAAGTTTTTTAAAATTTCTCTCTTTTTTTCTTTTTCTTTTCTTTTCTTTTCTTTTCTTTTTTTTTTTTTTTTAAATAAAAGCATATGTTTTAGTTCTCATTATTGTATTTAATATTGAAATAATTCAGTATTTTAAATAGCTGTACTATTTTCAATTGAATTCATGGAAACAAATGAGCAAAAAAAATATAGTTTATACATTTTTCTTAAATCTTTATAGTTATTTTGAGGAGGAAAATTTGAAGCTATAAATGTTAAATTCGCAAAACTTTATTCTTAAATTAATTTGTATCATTTCTACCAATTATAAATTTACAATTATAAATCATTAAGTAGCCTTTAAATATATAATTAAATACATAGCCTTGCTGTCAACTGTGATGGCCTGTCTCCAGACCATCCTTTGAGGTGCAATCCAGACCGTCGCCAATTACCCAATGCGTAGTACTAGGGTGACATTAAACCCGACCAACCAATCTTACTGACCACCTTTCCGATTTTCTAGCACCATTATTTCAAAATAAAAATTTTTGCTTTATTTAGTACAGATATTTGAGCAATTAAGTTAGTCGAAAATAACTGTTCTAAACTCCTGGTTTTAGAAGATTGGAAGTATTCGCAGCTATGATTTAGTGATATACATATGTATAAATCATTACAAATGGAGAGCATCTCAACCAATAACATTGAAATTATTAATAAAATTTATTTTCGACTTAAATAACTTTTAAAAGAGCTTTTCATGCCAACAGATTTTTTTTCCCATATTAAAAAAAATAAATAAATAAATAAATAAATAAAAATAAAAATAAATCTGGTATATACATCCATACAACTTTCACTATCCACAACTATGAAGATTAGAAACCCTTTTTGTAGATAGTAGGGTCTGAAAACAAAACTCACAGGAGCTTATAGGGCGAGTTTAAAGAAAATCGGTAAAGCTGTTTTTGAGATACAAATTTCTGAGACATAAAACTGAAACTGACCGACCGAATAAAAACGCCTATTATTTTTTCTGTTGAAACGAAATAATGCACACAAAAATACATCTAAAACTAGCAGGCTACGCCCGCTTCGCTGGTCACTATTTTTAAATGAATCACTATTGTTGATGAATTCTCAAAATTGCATTAAATTTTATCATACGAAAAATAAAAAATCTTATTGGAAAAAATGTCGCCCCAGGTACCCACTGCCTTCGGCAGCGCGCGCATTTATGTTCGACGCTCTTAATGAATCACTATATTATCATAAGAAAAAAACATTAAAAAAAAAAAAAAACTCTTCTCCCATCGGTGGTATAATCGGTCCGGGTGTGTGATGTCGATTATCACATATTCTAAAAAAATATATTTTCATTTATAAATAATAATAATAATAATAATAATAATAATAATAATAATGAATAAAAATAAATAAATAAAATAAAATATGTAACGAGCACATTTTTATAACCTCTAAATTGCAACTTAAATTCACATACAGTATGTTCTTAAAATTTTTACATTCTCCCTCTTCCCACATATGTATCTTTTGCTAATTGAAACTCTATCGAAAACTTTGATCATGTATTATTTGTTCTTTAATGCTAATGCAGATCTACAATAGCTTGTTATGACTTTTCCTAATTCGGTTTCTTTTCATCTTACAAATAAATGCAGTTTTGTCGCCATGGGAGCCTTCCTCGTCTTAACATGGTACGTTAATTTTTGCTTAAAAGTTCCGGGTTCTCATGGCGATTTTTTGGCGATTTGTGAGGACCGTTTGAATTGTTATTATGTGGTAACCTTTTCAAAAATTGTATGTGTTTATACGTAACACAATTTCAACCATTTTTTCTGTACTAATTTGAATTTGGTTTCGACTAGAGATGACAAATCTTTCATTATATAGAGGGATTCAAAACCCAACGTACAAACTTTTGAGGGAGGTGGAGGTAGGTCACATCATAAGAATTAAAAAATACATAGGAACTCATGACCACAAACGTCATTTTAAACTTTTAAGAACTGGATGTTTTTGGTTATTTTTTAACAGTAAAATCTACAAATGAACATGGCTTTTGTACGTTGCATTTTCAACTAAACGTTATATTGTACGTAATATTGTTTTCTCAACTCTTTTTATGTAAATATTAACACAAAAGTCATGCCTGTATTCAAATTTTACTGTCAAAAATTAACCAAAAACAGTGCTTCTGCAATTTTTAATCCTTATTATGTGTCCTATATCCCCTAAAAGTTTATATTTTAGATTTTAAATCACCCTATATATACATATATATAAACAACATGATTTCAATAGGTCGATTTTTAAAGATATCAACTTAAAACTTATGTTGGTGAATATCTAAATTAATCTCATATGGCTACAATATTGGATTTTATTCAATGGTTAAGTTTTCTGAGATTGTGTCAAATAACATAATTTTCACTCATTTGATGTAAACATATATACTATATATATTTTAATATAATGGTTATCTTTTGATTTAAATATACTAAGAGCGAAAAAAAGAATAAGTAAGCCGGTTGTTTACTTTAAAATATGAAGTTGCAATCTTTAGCAACGATTACTATATTAATATCCTAAAAATTCTTTCAAACGTTTCCTCTCAATTCAATTCAATTATTATGATATATGTTTTTTTTTTTCATTTTGTGTGTGTGTGTGGGGGGGGGGTGGTTTTCATTTGGTCTATTTTGTCTGAAAGAAATAGGCCTGTTGTCCTTTAAAAAAAAGGAAGAAAAAAACTGCAATATTGTCTGTCTAAAATGAAGATATCAAGGAAAAAAATGTAAATGATTACTTTTCAAACAAAATATTAATATTTTGAGAAAAATTATGTTTTACATTTCATGACTTTCACGACACTTGCTGTTATTCTATTTCGAACAATTCGCAAATTGAAACAAAAATGTTGTTTTCATGAACAGGACTTTACATTGTTCTGTGTGAAGGCATTGTTTCAAATCTAATAACACCTGTTTTGTTATTCTATTGTGAACAATTCTTAAACAATGACGGATGTAGAGATATTTAATAACACAAATTTTTAATTATTAATTTCCTTCAAAATGGTGTTCTATATTTAAACCACTGCTGTATATGTCAGTTTTAAGGGTCACATTGAAAACCATAAAATAGAGTTCATCTGTGAAATAAAAATTACTCATCCTTTTGAACAGTTTATTTAAGTAAACAATAAAACAATAAAATGGCAAATTAAACTAAACTGTTACACAAAAGCAGTAAGATAGCGTTCAATTTTTGATTAGGAATGTAACGAAAAACTAAACTAGTACCCTTTCTTTGAATTCACCTATGAAAAAGTATAAGTGTTTTGCAAAATATTAATGTTTTGCAAGAAAAAATTGCATTATAAATATAGATTTTTTTTTTAAATTAAAACATAAAATAAAGCAGGAAATACTATAAATACCCCAAGAATTACGTATATCAATGGGATATTTTAACTGAGAAAAGGTGAGTTTATTGGAAGGCGAAAATATTATTTTAAAATCATATTGTTTGAGAATTTTAGCTATAGTTTGACTGGATTTAGGAAAATAAGAATTCTGTTTTCTGTCAGTGTGGTTTATCATATATTGGCCAAACTAAACGCAGTCTTAAATTTTGTCTAAAAGAACATATGAATTACGCCCGCAAACAAGGAACCAATAAATCGGCTATTTCTAAACATTGCTGGGAGGAAAATCATAATTTTAAATTTAATTCAGCTAAAATAATTTGCAGACCTAAATCCATTCATGAACTCGATTTCTTTGAAGCTTTTCATATTTATAAAAATTTTAAAAACCTTGTAAATTGTGATTTCGCTATTCCCTATTTGTCTGACTGTTGGAAATTTTATATTCAGTCCACATTTTCTTAATTTTTCTACTGTTTACACAGCTAACTTTCCTAAATTCCTATTGGCCACTCTCCCCACCTTTCCCGTAATCCTATTGGTTGAACTGAATCAGGCCCCTCTCCTATATATACGAGCACTTCTCCTGTTTCAGAGTCCTTTTTGCACTGAAGACGGTACGCTTTAGATTACTGAAACAGCTGTATGCATTTCCAATATTTTTCTTTGGCGTTTTTGACGTAGTAGTTTATTCGGGTTTTAATATTCCAACGCCAAGTCTCCTGTTATTACCTGTGAAGACTGATTGTTAATTATTGAAACAATTAATTTTGATTTTTGAAACAATAAATTTTACTTATTGATTTTTTTAATAGAACTATACATACATAGTTGCCAATACTTTAATTTACTCTGGAACATTATTTGTAGAAGATTTTTCTACAATATATAAGGACGATAAAATAAGAAAAAATTACTCTTATAAAAAAATAGTATGAAATAAAGGCAGAGCTAAAAATTCTCCGGAATAAATTGAAATGTTGGTAACTCTGATTTATGTGTACACGGTGCGTAGGACCCGCCTTTTTATAAAGACTCTTCCACCAGTTCTTTTATTTAAAAAAAAATATCTTACATTTATAGGGCTTTTTTAGTAAAGAATGTTGTTGCTTATGGAAAGTGATGGAAGCGTCCTTACAAAAAGGCGGATGTTACGCATGCTGTATATATAAGAAAGTTGATGAATATGTGATAAAATCTAAGAACTTTATAAGAAACACCATAAACTGAAAAAACACGCAACAGTTGTTTTTAGTCGGAAAATTAATGTAGTGAAAGAAACTCCCATTTTTCACTTATTCCTATTATTTTCTTCATCTGATGAAGTACTGGATTTTATCATTTTTACCCGAAACAATTGTTGCGTGAATTTCTGATGCTTTGAAATTTATGGTATTCGCATGCAAAGTTCTTATTCTTAATTGTCTAATACTAGTTTTTCAGAGTATTTTATTACAGCTATTAGCTGATGATTGCAAAAGCTCAAATATTTTTCTGTTGATATGTACGATAACTACAGCTCATCGGTTTTTAATCATAAAACTTTGTATGGGATAGCTAGAAATGTTTAAGTCGTTCGAAGTGTCATTTTTACATGTATTGGGGAGTTTTTTTTCAATCAGAAGACATGTCACACATCTCTTCATAGTACCCCTATAGTTCTTGTATCTTTTTATCTTTTTTTCTACAAATAGCGAAAATTTAGTAGCTGGTAGGCTGCAGTATAGGCACATATATTATGCTTGTCACACACAAACAGGATAATTCTTTTATTTATTTATTTTCCCTAACAGTAATCACTATACCATTCAATCACAAAATATCTACGTAAAAATATTACAAAGATTTCTGTATGTGGAAGGGGGAGAAAATGAAAATTTTATTTCGATCTCATACATGCAGGGAGGGAACACGGGCGCAGAATTCATACCGGTATTTGTTTATTTTTCTACTTATAATATCAATGATTTCAGAAGTAGGAAATTTTCTTACATTGGTGGTGGTGTGAGTTCTGCGCCCCTGTTCAATTCCTGTACATGCTAGTATTTCTAATTTATTCCGAAGCAATGATATTAATCGCAGGGATACCACACGTAACTTTTTTTTAAATATTCTTTTCGTACCACGGTTTCAAAAAAAAAAAAAAAAAAAAAAAAAAAAAAAAAAAGTTATAATATATTTTCACAGGTAAATTTGCTCTTTGCCTGCATAAATTTGCTATAAATTTTATGTTATGAAAAAAGTAGTACAAAAAAAAAAAAAAAAAAAAAAAAAAAAAAAAAGTCGCCTGTGGTAGCTCTGTAACAGCATTTTCTATACGCCATTTTTTTTTTTTTTTTTTTTTTTTGGTGTGTGTGTGTGTGTGTAATTTCCTCCAGTGTTAGCAATACGATTAAATGGAAAGAAAATTACTCTTTAGAGAACGTGGTATATATGTATATAAAGCGGATATTAACAATGCTCCGGAATAAGTTAGAGATGTTGGCAGATCTGCTCTGTATGACTATCATAATATTTACTATGGAATTACCATACTTGCCAACATCCTAATTAATATTCCGTAGTATCGTTAGCCCCGTCTTTTTTTTTACACCAGTAAATTTGAAGAGTAATATTCTCCAAATTCAATTACGATTAAATAAGAAGAATAATACTTTAAGAAAATATTGGTGTGAAATAAAAGGCGTGGCTAACGATACTACAGAATATTAATTAGGATGTTGGCTAGTATGAATTACTCAACCACAGAGTAACAATTTATCATTTCTTAAGTGAAAATATTATTTTAAAGTAAAGAACATTTTTTTAAATGTATTTTTGGATATTTATTTCCTGAAAGATACTTTTAAAAAACGTATCACGTACCGGCATAAATTGCAAATTTCTGATTCGCAAGCAGATTAATAATTCAGCCATACAAATATCAAAATTCTTTCTCAATCGTTTGAAACATCAATTCAAAGCGAACTTATTTGGAAGTAATAGTTTTCAAATCTATTTGGCGAGTGCATTTACCCTTTTTATGGCCTGAACGATATTTTGTAAATATTTTCTTTTCAAATCTGTTAGGTATTTTATATAATTTTATATAGATTTGCTTCCACACATACTGTAAAACATGAGATGATTTAAGAAAAAGCTTAAAATTTGTAAAGTCTGCGTTGCAAGATCTGTCACTTAAAATACGTGAATTCGTACACTGTAAAAATTTCTGTACATTTACTGAAATTTTATTCGGAGTCTCTATAAATTTACAATAGTTTTGATTTAAAAAATTCAGTTCAGTTTAGCCAATTTTCTTTTTCTTTATTCTATATTTTTATATGTTTAAGGGGACTTGGCACCTTCCACTTGCCATCACTGAAGATTTCACACAAAAGCTTAAATTTAAATTTAATATTTAGGAACTGAATTATCTCAGGTTTGTTCAATAAAATATATATTCTGGCAACAATTCCTATGGTTTTTGATACATTTTGTTGCAGATTTGAAATATTTTTCTCAGTTTGCATTTTTTTTTTTTTAATGAATTCATGATTTTTAAAATGCTAAAACTTCTTTTCTCCCTTTATTCAAAATATGCTATTAGTCACGGAAAAAATAACTGCCAATATTATAATTAACATTCCGTATTATTTTTAGTACCGCCCCTTTTTTTCTTACCGTTTTATTTTCAAATTAATTTCCTCTAAATGTAATTGTGATTAAAAAAGTGCAAAATACTCCCCCCACCTCCCAAATAATAATAATAATAATAATATATAAAATAAATAAATAAATAAATAATAAACTTATGTGAATGGGGGAAAAAATAATAATGTGGACTAACAATACTACGGAATAATAATTAGAATGTTACAGGTATGATATAATGATGCTAATGAATTTATGTATCGTAGTCTTTATCATATGTCTTACTAAATTCATATTTAAAGTAATGATCTTGAAATATAAATAGGTAATTCCCCAATAAAGGTATTATCAGTTATACACAGCAATACTTCCGTTCTCGCCACTATTTTATAACAATAGTCACTATCCTATTAGTTTAACCCTTCCAGTCGCAGTGTTCCCGCTGATGGAACACCTAAACCCATACCTGCCAATATTTTAATTTATTCCGGAGTAATTTTAGCCCCGCCTCTAATTCGTACCACTTATTTTTTAAAAGCAATTTTTTCTTATTTTATCGAAGTTATGTATTGAAGAAAATTTTTCTATAAATAAAGTGGTGCGAATTAAAGGCGGGGCTAAAAATACTCCGGAATAAATTAAAATATTGGCAGCTATGCTTAAACCTAATTTTAATTCTCAAGTGCAAAAACTCATCCCGGAGTTTTTTTAGCAAAAATTTACATTTATAACATAGCAAAAAAGGCCCCTTTTTTTTAACCTGAAAATTTTAAATTTCTTTTATTTTAATTTTGTTCATAAATTCCGGTGGCAGTGTAATTTATATGATCCGAATTACCCTGCGCCACAAAGGGTTAATCACAAATACCTGTTGTAAATATACATTGAATATTTCTGTGTTAACAGAAAAGGAAAAAAAAAAAAGGCAAGAAAGAAGCAGAAAACTCATCCTTTTGTGGTCCTGACATTAATATGTTCCATAGAATTACCCATATATGCAGTGTTGCTAAATTTAGCGACTTTTTTATTCAATAATTACCAATAGTTATGAGGAGTGATTTTTTGATATACATGATAGGCGATTGATCTTCGAAATGATTGGACAAACGTTCAAATTCAAAATTGGTGATCGATATTGAATAAAAATGTCCCTGAAATTCCAACACTGAAATGTAGGTATATATTTAAAACTTATTTTAAGATATTTAATCGTTCGCAAATGTGATTTTACGGATATGAAAACTGCAAAATGGTGTTTTAATTAAAATTCAATACTTACTACTACCATTTGTATGATAGTATCATTTAATTTTAAATACTTCATATTTGTTTAGAATTCACAATGTGTGATGATGAAAATGTTATAAGTTTGCCTTATTAATGCTTTCTGCAATTTTAATTCCCAATTGCAAAAACTGGCAGCGGAATTTTTTTTATAAAATTTTTCTTTTATAACTTGAAGAATAATTATTTCATTTATTTCTTGTCTTCTAACGTTGTGAGTGAATTCTGGTAACTTGTTGATTTTAAATCAGAAAAATTATTTGCCCCTCAAAGGGTAAAATGTATTACACAGTATAACCTATTACCATTTTCCAGTATACAAATGGTTGAAATGAATCATTGCTTTGTTAAACTTTGCTTGTTTAATTAAATAATTTATAACTAATTTGATAAGAATAAATACGTTGTAGTACACTGGTTCTCATAATTATAAGGACACCCGTTTTTCTATATTAACTAAACACTGAACACTATTATTTAAACAAATATATTTTTTATTAATTTGAATTTCATTAATAGACGATATTTAAAAAGTTTTATCGTTTTTCTATCTTAAAAAACTGTAAATACGGTCAAAAAGATGATTTTTCAATTGTTCACAATTATAAGGACAGCTCGAATCTTAGTCATTTTTTTTTCAGTTATTCTTTAAATTAATATTTTATGGGGTCTCTTTTTAGGGTGAAACAGTCAGACATTCTCTCTGGTATATATATACATATTTTTTTTTTTTTTTAATTCAGTTTCAATACCATTTCATATAGCATAGATAATATTCTGAATACATTTAAACTATTTAAAATTGCTTTCCACTTGAATGCACTTTTCAAATATGATACGTTAAGGTTCTTTTCAACTTTTAGGCCACGGGAAAGGCAATAATACAGGAGTTTCTTTCTTCAAACTATTTCCTATTGCTCTAAAAGTAGAGCAAAAATGTAAGTCTTGTTGAAAAAAAATATTATTACCCCCCAAAATCTAACAAAAATCTGAAAATTCCACGTTTAAAATTTGCGGATATTTTCTTGATGTTCATAATAATAGAAAAAAATTATTAAATTCCTTCTGTCTTCAGTAGAAACAGCTCCCCAGAACACCATAGATCCACCTTTAAAATGCCCGATTCATATCTACATTTAAAAAATCTGCTCTGTCTTTCGCTATCTTCAGATTGTGCCAGTAACTGTTAAAACCATTTATTTAATGAAGAATAAAATGTTTTTCATCCGAAAATGCAACATTTTACATTTAATATTGTCTTTATTTAACTTTAACACAGTCCTGCTTTCCCCCATTAAATGCTTATTGATTATTACAGGTTTTTTATTCATTTTAACATATTATTAATTATTTTAAACATGCATAAATGTGGATCCCAACGTTTCGTTAAAAATTACGAGCAAATTCAGCAGTAGTCATTATGAGTAGAACACTAAGAGGAATTATGAGTCTTCGATCTCTGTAAAACAACTCTGATTTTGCATCAGTTCTCTCTCCTATAGAACCAACAGTTCAACTTTTGATCACATTTCCTTCAGCAATTTTAGATCTTCGAATTTCATTAGAAATTCGGCGGATTTAAATTATCCTTCCACTTAAAAAACACATTTATGATACTTCACTACATGAACGTTCTTTTTTTCGAGGAATTATCAGTAATGTCCGTCCAAGAAAAATTGAAGGCTTATATATGAATTAATCTAGCCCAGTAGTTAACAAATTCGCATGTCAATTATAATTTATCCGCTTGTAAGTTAAATAAAACGAAAAAATCTTGATTGTCCCTATAATTATGAACATCTAAAAACGTGAAGAAAAAAACATTTTGCCTTCATTTTTATTAATTTTGTTTCATATTAAAAAATATATATAGCAGTTTTGGTTTTTAGAATACTAGATATATTAAGTGCACTTAGTATTATCTTGTTCACAATTATTTTTACATTTGTTATTTCAAAACATAAAGTGTCCTTATAAATATGAGAAGGGGTGTATATTCTAATATTTCATCTTAAGAAGAGAAAAAAAATGCATTAAATATTATTTTTTGCGTGTTTTTCTATGACAATATTCAAAAGAAAATACGATTAACATGCATGGAAAATTCACTAAGTATTTAAATAAACATGCCTCGAAGTGTGAAAAAAAATATTGCTATGTACAATAACTTCAGAACTAAGTACTAGACTTTCGGATATCTTAATACGAATAATTTTTTAATGCAAAAATAGTGTTTTCATCGTTTGCGACATTTTGTGATCAAATAAGGTTTAATAACTTACAACAACAACGAATTAAAAAAAAAAAATAGTGGTGTGAAAAAATCCGGAGGTTTGGCTGCTTAGTAAGTGTCATATCATCGGATTTTCACAACTCATTTTTACATGCAACAATGAATCTATCTAAAATAACGCGCGAATGCAATAATAAGAGAATAAAGTGGATAATAAAAAATAAAGAAAAAAAAGTTACTTTTGATTGACAATTCACTACAACAAAAATAAGTTAAATAAGAGACCAAGATGAACCGCTAAGTCTGATCAGGCACTATCAAGGACATAAAGCCACAAGGTAAATCTTAAAAAGAGGAAGTGCAACAGGTCGAAAAACTGTTGTAGGTAAGTTAACTCAATTGTAGCAATCGTCTTGAAACTCTGGATTTTCAGAAACCAAGTAATTACTTTCAAGGTAAGTTTTATGCATATATATACATTTTTTTTTTCCCTACAGCTTTTTCTATGTCTTTTTCAACTTGTTTCACTCGTAACAGTTTTACCAAAGACTAGAGAGTTATAAATAGAAAATTTATAAAACCGTAATTCATTAGAGATTGTTTTGATTGTATTGGGTTGTTCGGGAAGTCATTTCGTTTTTCTCAGCAGAGGACTTAATTGTATTTTTTTCACACCTTCTTCACATTTAAGTTGCATTGCCATTACATATTGTGACAGCTGATATAGCAAGGCTTGCTTGTGAAAAAGGTCGTTTTTTTCTGCTCAATAGTTTTGATTGGTGCCCTATCAAATAAAGAAAATCAGAAGCGACATTTTCGGCATATTTTGTTTTTGCTATCAAAAATGCGAAAATACTATTCAAACAAGGAAAAAAAGTATACGATGTGTGCACAGAAAATTTATTTAAAGAACGCTATTGTCAAAACTGGTTTACCAAATTTTGTTCTGGCAATTTTGAGTTGAAGATGCATAACGTTCTAGAAAACCAGTTTGTGCTAATAAAGACAAACTAAAGTATTGATTTATGAAAAACTGCCAAATAACAACTCGTGAGATCGCTAAGAAACCGATCAAAGTGGAGAATATATAATTCATTAAAATATTTATGCAATATAAGAAAATCGTCTTTCATTTTCGAAGGAAAAAACGAAATTACTTTCCGAACAACCCAATATATTTATGAATTTTGAAGTAGTTTACCTGACACTATTTAGATTACAAAAATTTCCACTTCGAAATAAATATTGATTTATATATTTCAATTAAATATATTATAACCTGCATGCCTTCTGTTATTATATTTTATATATATATATATATATATATATATATATATATATATAAAGAGAGAGAGAGAGAGAGAGACAGAGAGAGAAAGAGAGAGAAAGAAAGAGGGATGCATATAAATTTAGTAACAAAGTAGCAGATATTCAAAGAAACAAATGATATGCCACTAAAATTGAAATTCTTAATAATCGAAATGAATTAATATATAAATCAATTAAATAACCTGCGGCATTTTGAAAAGAGGTAAGAAAAAAATTAACAAGTAGTATGTTTCATGGTTTCATTTAATACAGAAAAATTCTTCAAATTTACCTATAGAGTATTGACAGTAAATGAGAACATTAGAGAAAGATTAAAACCAAATATAGTTGTCATACAAAAAGACCATTAAAACAAAAATGATTGCTAAATCAACTACAGACAAAAAAAAAAAAAAAAACTCTATCTTTGACAGAATTTAATTTAGTTCGACAGGCCTAATTTATATGCTGCAATCATGTAACTAAGAAAAAAAAAAAAAAAAAAAAAAAAGGTATTAGCCACCCTGGCTCATAACAAGCTCTATATTTCTCACGTAATAACTGTTGGTAAGGTCATCGTATCTACAATCGCAGATGTAATTGCTATTATGTGAGAAATGTGAAGCTGGTTATCAGCCACAGTGGCTCAGTGGAAAAGCATCCGCACGTTAAGCGGAGGGCCTGGGTTCAATTCCCGGATCTCACATTTTTCACATAGTTGGTATAAAAACAAATCAGACTTATACTACAAACTACTTAAAATGATTTTTCACTGTTGATGAGTTTATCAATATCATTTCTAAATAGTTTAAGATAGTTTAAGAAATTAAATGGTGAAATTAGATATTGGCAGGCATTTTGGCATATTGAAATTGTGGCAACGCAAAATCGCTGTCTGAAAGAAATAGTCCTGTCGTACTAAAAAATAAAATAAAATAAATAAAAATAAAAATAAATAAAATTAATTAATTAAAAATGGAAATAAGCTTAAACATTGGAGATTTATCGTCAGGGAAAAGCCATCTCCAAACTGAGGAATTTAAAATGCAAGATTTCAAAATCTAGTTACCATTAAAGCAAAATAGATGGCTCTTCAATCTTGAATGTAAAACAATCGAACGATTGGAAAAAAATTGATAATAAAACGCAATCGAAAAAGGCAAAGAACAATTATAGCACCATAAAAAACTTCGAGCTGCATGAAGATTATTAAACATTGCAAATCAGGAGTTGAGTATTTCTTTTCCACTTGATTAATTGTTAGAGAAGCTCTCTTGTTATTTTGCTTTAATAGCTGCTAGAGTTTGAAATCTTGCAGGTTAACTTACTCACTGTCGAGATGACTTCTTTGTTTTGCTCATGATAAATCTCTACTGTTTGATCATCTTTCCAAATTTTTGGTCTTAAACAATGTTGCCAAACTTAGGGACTTTTTTATGCAATAATCACCAATAATTTTGAGGAGTGATATTTGATATATATAACAGACGATTAACCCTTATCGCTCGTATGTCCCTTCTGAGGGGACATTAAAAAATCGAGCCACGCCTTAAGGCGTTTCTCTGCAAATGAAATGTTATTTTTCTAAAATGTGTAACTATAGGCTACCTTTCGGTTACCGGAAAATTTTAGCAGAAAGATTTATTTTATTCAATGATGAAGTAAAATAAAACAAATTATTACAATTTTTCGGTAGCCAAAATGTAGTAAGTTGGAAACTATACGTGTGACGTTTTAAAGGAACGCCAAAAGGCGTGTCTTACTGTTCAAAATAGGAAAATATGCCGAGCGCAAAGGGTTAATTTTCGAAGTGATTAGACAATAGTTACAATTAAAATTTAGTGGTAGATACTGAATAAAAAATTCCCTAAATTTGACAACATTGTCTTAAATTGTTTTTAATGAACTTTTTGTTTCTAATGATTCGACCTGTCATTTACGATGATTTATCCGTAATACCGTTAGGTCCCGCTTTTTTTATTACATCATTAAATTTGTAGAGTAATACATTCAGCAATACGTACTCGCGATTAAATAAAAAGACTATTACTCTACAAATATACTGGTGTGAATAAGAGGCGGGGCCTAACACTATTATGGATAAATTAGCATAATTGACAGTTCTATTAATGGTTTCAATCATATTTGCCAACATTTTAATTAATATTCCATACGATTGTTAGTTCTGCCTTTTTTTTCACACCAGTATTTTTTTAGAGTATTTTAATTCTTTCTTAATCGCAATTGCATTTAGAGACTATATCTCTACAAATTTACTGGTGTGAAAAAAAGGGCGGGACTAACAAAATTACGGAATATTAACTAGGACGTTGACAAACAAGGTTTTAACCCCTTCCTTCTCACTCCCGTGATTTTCACGGGCAGTGACCACGCCCCACGTGTATATTTTCTTTAATATTTTAAGGTACACGAAAACACCAGCCAGTACCAAACTATACATAATGTATTTGAAAATATATACAGAATAAATATATATATTATTCATATATTTATTTTCAATTTTTTTTTTTTTTTATTATTAGATAAAAATATGGATTTTATGGGCGTGTCTTTGAAAAATATGCGACAGTTAAGGGGTTAATGTTTGCTTATGAGATTTTTCTGAATGTTCGCTCTTCTTTGATCGTCTTGTTCCCTATTATAATTCAAAGATATGTTTTTACAACTACTGTTTTAGTAAGTTTGGTGATTTTTGTTTTTCGAATTATATGAAAGCTTTTACTTGTTAATTTTTTCATACATTTATTAAAGACGTCACAGGTTATTTAATTTAGTTATAAATTAATTTAATTTGGCTGTTGAGGATTTCGGTGGCAGTTAATGTTCTGTTATTCTTAATGTTACAATACTATACACATATACAGGGTGGCCATATTAAACTTGGCCTATTCAGAGTACTCGGTAGCTGTAACTATAATGCGGACTGAGTCGAAAATTTGTATTTTGACATTTTAAAGGATGCGTTCAAAGGTTTTTCAATAAATAAATAAAGTAAAAATAAAAATTTCCACTTTGAAGAGACATACATTAAAATACAAACAAACTACGAATTTTAATACAAACGACTTTATTTATTACAGATTTAATTGTTATTTGTAGCAAGTTACAGACTGTTTATAGATGAAGATCATACTGTTCAATGCGGGTCCCATCATTAAGTTCTAAAATCTGCAGCCGATGTTGAACTGTACGTTCAATAGCTGACCGCAGGTGATCCTCCCGCATATGCAACGTTATACGGCCTTTCAAGTCAGCCAAAGTTACATTTCTTTTAAAAACATTTGTTACAACATTTCTTTTATTTTTTAAATGGCCCATCATAGATTAAGATGAGAGGGATGGGACGGCCAAGGAGGGGAAAATGAACGGGTAATCACTCTGTCATCTGTAAAATTTTGCAACAAAAATCTTTGCAAAATGTAAGAGTAATTGTTTTAAATGTCGTATGGTTTGAAAATGTTAAAATAGACCACAGTTATTTATTACACAACTTTTCAAGCATTTTGACTGTAGTGCTTATTTGTATTTTGATGTACATCCCTTCAGAGCGGGAATTTTTAAATTTTTATTTTCAAAATAATTTTACAGAACTTTTGAACGCATTCTTTGAAATGTCTATATGCAAATTTTCGACTCAAACTCCATTTTAGTTGCAGCATTGCAGCTACGGAGTGATCTGAATAGGCCAAGTTTAATTATCGCCAACCTACATTCATACATATACATATATACAGACCCTGATTAAGGGGGAAGCACACATTATCTCCGCTCTCACCGGAATATTTTTACAATTATTTTTTATTTCATGTCATAGAATTCCACGCTTTGACGAGGAAATATTTTTTATAAAAAATGAACGGTGTAAAACAATCCAATTTATTCACCGTTATTAGACACCAGAATTCTTTTAAAACAATTTTTAATGAGAATTTTCTGTTTATTATAGGAGGAAAGTATTTGTTAAAAAATAACGGTGCAAGTATAAATAATGTGTACTTTCCCCTTAATCAGGCTCTGCATATATATATATATATACATATACACACACATACATATATATATATATACGCACGGTAATTTGTGTTTGAAAAATAAAAAATAAAATAAATGAGTACTCCAAAAACACTAAATTATTTTTTTAGTTTTATATCTCTTTTCATTGAGCTAAGATTTTAAAATTCTAAATTTTACAATTTAATAATTTTGAAAAAAAAAAAAAAAAAAGAAATACTAAAAGAAATACTAGAAGAAAACTAAAGAAATAAAATAAAATAAAGAAATAAAGTAAAAAGTTTGGACTCATTTATCACTAGGTGATGAAAACACATGGATTTTTTAACGTAAAGCGTGAAAAGGACAAATGGATGTACTGAGTTCAAAGTTTTGGGTGGCATAAAATTTGAGAGTGGTTCACCTTTACTTTTTATTAGTTTGCGACTATGAATCTCTTTTTTTTTTTCTGTTGTTATTCTATAATTTTCATCAATGTGTATCAATGTGCAAGTATATTAAGAGAAATTAGATAAAAATTTAGAGCATTTTGCTGCAAAAGTCTGAGATGAGATTGCTCATTACATCCTCATACCTGCCAACCATTTCATTATAAAACATAAAATTTTCAGTAACCACCGTTTTTTTTTTCACAACTGTCTTTTTTTCCAGTAATTTTATTCTTATTTAATCGTAACAACAATTGGAGAGAATTACTCTACAAATAAAGTGATGTGGGGAAAAGGGGCGTTTTTTCAATGGGCGTTAAAAGTTTTACGCTTATTAATGAGATTTTTGGCAGGTACGCATCCTGTCTCTACAGGTGCAGTGATCAATGCATAATGTAACACCTGAGTCTAAAAAAAAAGTTGTAAGTAACCACGGTTGTTACATTTTAAGATGCAAATAACCACAACTTGATATGAGAAGTTTTAATTATTATTTATGAAAGATTAAGGTCTCAAGGCTGGTCGACAGGATGTACCTGGATTGATTTCAGGCGACTTTTGTCATCTTGTCTGCGCAGAGTTTTGGATGATTCTCTTCGAAATTCGTGTGATTACGGGCTAGGATTCCTTAACACGTTAGTAGTCGCTAGTTGGTCGATTCGCCACCCATCCCTTCAGTATTTATTCAACAGCCACCAAAAATGTTTAGAAGTGGCATTACATAATCGACGATTATTCGAGTCGATTCGTCTTTTGTGTATATCAAATACTGCTTCTAAAAATTTTTGGTGGCTGTTGAATAAACACGGAAAGTATGGGCGACGAATCGACCAACTAGCGACTACTAACGAGTTAAAAAGACTCCTATGGCTACGCTCCAAGTGCATACCTTCCAATATTTCAATTTTCCGGAGTACTTTAGCCTCGCCTTTATTTTGCACCACTTTATTTATACAAAAGTTTTCTTCAATACATAACTTCGATAAAATAAGAAAAAAGTATTTTAAAAAAATAAGAGGTACGAAATAGAGGCGGGGCTAAAATTACTTCGGAATAAATTAAGATAGTGGCAGCTATGCAAGTGTAGAAAATCGCCGTTTAACTTCTACACAGTGCAGCCAGAACTGGTGGATTTTTTATTCAATAATCACCAATAATTTTCAATTGCAGCATTTGCCTAATCTAATTTAAATGTACATTCATGTTTTTTCAGCCTTACACTACCAGAGCAGCCTGTTTCGCCTATATAAACTGAGTTACGATTTTTACGGAGAGAATGCAACAGCCTGTGTGCTCAGGGGGTAGAATTAACCTTTTATTACTAGAAAGGAAACTCCTAATTTTCAATTGTGATTTAAAGGAGATGAAAACATTAATTATCTTACGCAATTTCTTGATAGTGTCCAAGACACACTTATAATAAGAAACAGATATAAAACCATTTGAATTCTTAACAGAAGAAGGAAATTGATTTATTTAGGAAAGGCACATTTCATTAAACATTCTTTTAAACCAGAAGGGGGGGGGGGAGGCATAACCATTCATTTTTAAATCAGAAAAAAATCCGATTTTAATCAACATTTAAACTATCATAATTACTATAGTAATATTTAGCGCGTTGTAACAAGGTTTATAGGCAACAGCTACTTTAAGGGAGGAGGAGTTAACAGAATAAAAATTATGATACTGACCTGAAAGTATAGATTTTCTTTAAGCAGACGTCATAAAATCATGATTAAAATTACTAATTTTACCCAGGAATAGGAAATTGTCTCAGACCTCATTCGAATATTTATGAAACAAAATTTTCTTCTTAAACTAACGATTTTATGAGTAGAGAAAAATTTTAAACAAATACCGGTATGAATTCTACGCCAAATTCTCATCTCTCACTTTACGTTCAGTAAGGATATCGAAGAAGGGATTTCTTCAATTTCAAGAATAAACTGAATAGAAGGGCATCATAGAGCAAAATCCAATCATACTTAACAAAATCCAAAATTTTATCAATATGAGACGCAGTCGTAAATAAAAAATCGTCATGAACAAAACTTTTTACAAAAATAAATTTAAATTTGATTTAAGGATGAGAATTAATTTTACTTTCTAAACATTTCATCTAAACCATAATCCCTTTAAAAATGCATAAACGCATAAACTTAAAAAAAAAAAATATATATATATATACATACATATATATATATATATATATATATATATACAGAGCTGCCAACCTATTCCGGCAAATTGTTAGTACCGCCCCTTTTTCTACACCCCTCATAATTTAGAGTATTTTTCTACTTAATTCATCATAGATATATTTGAAGAGAATTGCTCTAAAAATTAAGTGGTGTAGAAAAAAGGGCGTTTTTCAATGGGCGTAAACAATTTGCCGGATTAGGTTGGCAGCTCTGTATATATATATGTGTATGTATGTATGTATGTATGTATGTATGTGTGTGTACGTATAAGAGTGAATATCCAGATGAGATTATTTCACGAATAAGAATGAATAATAAGATCATTATTGAAGAAAGAAAAAACGCCTCTAAGTGTAAAATATCTCTACGGGGAAGAAAAATTTTCTTATATTCAAAATGTATTTTATCGAGCTTTCATTCGGTAGAAAAATCAGTGATAAAATTTTCGATGTTTTATTATATATATTTTTTTGTGAAAAGAATTACACGATCTGCTTCTTTTTCCATTCTTCTTTAAAAAACATGATGCACTGCATATATCTAAAGATCATCCAACTGTGAAACTCTGTTCCTGAAAATGTATGACACAACAAATCTATAGTTTCATGTTTATTATTATTATTTTCTGAGCTAAATTTTAAAGTCCAAATAAAAATAGTTTACAAAGAAACTTTTATAGAGGAGGAAGGACTTCAAAAAATACATATGTATATTTTTACAGCTCAAAGTATCATTTAGAGAAATATATGTATGTATAAAATTATATATTTAGTTCGGAAAAAAATAAAAAATAAAACTTTTGTCTTTCATTTATCGATTGAGAAATACAAACTTTTACATCCTATGCAAATACTAGAAGAAAATATTGGATTCGCAAAAATTTCCTCTATTTGTGTTTTAAAAAGAACTTGTTAGTACTTTTAAAACAATTGATTGAATAATAGATCTGTGATAATTAAAAACAAATTTATCATTTTTTTTTTCATAAATAGATATAAAAAAAAATCGAAATATATATATATATATATATATATATATATATATTTACGTTGACCTTCTTTGAGATGATAATCGTGTGCATTCATCATAAAAAATAATTCTTAATAAATAAATAAAATAAAATAAAATAAAATAAATAATTCTATTAAATAATTTGTATTGCACGAATATCTATAAGAAAATATAGAATAAAATTTTGTGATTGTCACAATATACTTTTTTTACTGGAGTCTTTTAAAGCTATTCTTAATTCAATAAAAGGAATCGTTTATAAAGAAAATTATTTAAAGTGCTTTAACAACCTCTAGAATAGATCCTACAAAAGATTCTTATTTATAGAAGAAATTAATTTTGGGTTGTTTGTCTTTTAACCTTTTCAGGGGCAAGGTAGTTTTGCTCATTTAAAATGAAAAACAAACAGATTTCACGAACAAATGTGGAAAAAAAGAAACACGCGACGTTTTTCCTCTAACTTATAAACGCGAAATTCTCTTAAATATTTCCGGGGCAAGTTTTCGCTGTTTCAATACACATACCTGCCAACATTCTAATTAATATTCCGTAGTCCTGTAGCTTTTTTTCTCATACAAGTCTTTTTTTTTTTAGAATATTTTTCTTCTTATTTATTCGCAATTAAAATTGGAGGCAATTACTTTAAAAATAAAGTGATGTAGAAAGAGGGGCGATATTAACATTACTGCGGAATATTAACCGTTTGACTGCTGAAGCATTTTCTGAAATACATCCTTAAATTGCTATCGCTATTTCAGGCCTCAATAAAAGTTTTTACGGTGTGAATATTTAATTTTAGTTTTGTAAATAATTCGAAACCCGATCATGCCAACTGGAAAACCACGCCTTGCTGTAAAAATTTTAAAAATCCAAGTAAGCAGAAAGTGAAAGGAAATGTATAAATTTGTATTTTTATGCCTAAATTATTTTCCCTCGATAGCTCTTTCTACAAAAATAAAATATGAAAATTTTCTAATGATCTATAAAAACACACCTAATTAATGAAAACCACGCCTTACTGTAGCGTTTGTAAAAGGCCAATTTAAGTATCATTAAAGGATGAATAAAAACAAAAAACGTATTTTATCATTAATAATTGTTCACACACAATGTTTTACGAAAATTTTGGATCAGCGAAAAAATCCAATTTTGTTTTGTAAATATGCAATTCAGCGTAGTGAAGGGGGTATTTTGATAAAATTTTATCGAGACTCCGCCCATTCTTATTTCTTTCCAACTTATTTCCCAAATATAATTATATATTTTTAAAATGTTGAAACGAGCGTCGTAATTGATACTTCAAAAATCATGTTAGATAGTTCTCTTTCGAAAGAAATACATTTAATTGATTTCAGTGATTAGAGTATTGACGTTGTTTTCTGGTAATATTTTTTGGGCATTAAAAAAAAAAAAATAAATAAATAAAACATAATCATTCATACAATTGTCAGTTAATTTATTGATTCTTTTTATGTTTTACAAATAAATAATGAAAGAAAAGAACTTTATAAAATAAATAAACAAATATATATATATTATATATATATATATATACAGAGCTGCCTACCTAATCCGGTTAATTGTTAGTACCGCCCATTTTTCCACACCACTTAATTTTTAGAGTATTTGTTTTCGTAATCATCATAAACACATTTGAAGAAAATTACTCTATTTAAGTGGTGTAGAAAAATGGGCGGTACTAACAATTTGCCATATTAGGGTAGCAGCTCGGTATATATATACATAATTACTTCTTGTAAAAGAGAATAATGAAAAAATAATGTTTACCAACTGTGTTTTGGTTCTGAATGGTTGATTTTATTTACGTAAAAAAATTAAATTAAAATTCCGGTGATATCTGAATTGTACCTCTCGCAGCGCGATAGCGCTGCTTCGCAGTTTTCGAAACTGAACATTGCAGCGCTATCGCGCTGCTTAGCAGTCCAACGGTTAATAAGAATGTTGGCAGGTATGTATATAATAAATCCCACCACCCTTCAAAGGGTTGAAAGAATGTTTTAGGTCATTATACAGTAGACACGCATTGCTGCCAACATTACTAATTTTTAAATCAGATTTATCCACCAGTATTCTTAACAAGGAATCTATCACATATACCGTAATTTCTGGTAGATACCTCGCAGGTTATCCCTTTGCGGCGCAAGACAATTCGGATCATTTATATTATACTGCCAACGGAATTCATGAACTAAATTAAACTAAAAGAAATTTTAAATTTTAAGGTTAAAAAAAAACGGCCTTTTCTGATATGTTATAAACGTAAATTTTTGCTAAAAAAAATTCCGGGATGAATTTTTGCAGCTGGATCTTAAATTTTGCGTCCTCGCAGCGAGGACAGCGCGCGTTAAGGGGTTAAATAATCCAGTTTTGCACCAGAAATTTCAATTGATATATAAATTTATATTTGCACGAGCTCTTCCTTCGAAAAAATATGGATTTCTCTATTAAATAAAATTTCTGGTGGAGAAATGACACATCTTACCTGCGGCTTATCTACCAGAAATTACGGTATTTCCGACGAGTACATAAAATTTACCTGAAAAAATGCCGACCTCAATTTTATGGAGTTTTTTGGCGTTTTAAGGTGTTATGCATATGCTAATCCCAAAATTGATATGGTGTTTGTTGGTTTGTTAAATTTAGACCTGCTAATTATGCTAATTTATCCGTAGTTAGGTAGACCTCACATTTATTCTAATTTATACGTAATAGTGTTAGGCCCCGCCTTTATTTCGGACCAGTATATTCGTAGAGTAATAGCCTTCTTATTTAACCTTGAGTACATATTGCTGAATATGTACTCAAGTGAATATGTACTCTATTGCTGAATATGTTACTCTACAAATTCACTGGTGTGAAAAAAATGCGAGGCCTAACGCCATACTTGCCAACATACTAATTAATATTCAGTAGTATTGTTAACTCCGCCTTCTTTTTCACACCGGTATATTTTTAGTGTATTTTTCCTTTTATTTAATCGTAATTACATTTGTAGAATATTTCTCTAAAAATTTATTGGTGTGAGAAAAAGGGCGGGACTAACAAGACTACGGCATATTAATTGGGATGTTGGCATGTATGCCTAACGCTATTGCGGATAAATTAGAGTAATTGGCAGGACTATAAATTGTTAGTTTGTGTACACAATACTTCAAAAAATTTATTTAAGCCTTTAACAGAGCCAGTGTTGTCAATTATAGGGACTTGTTTTATTCAATATTTACCACTAATTTCTAATTGTAATGTTTGTCGAATCCCTCCGAAGAATAGACGTCGATTACGCATATCCGATATCACTATTCAAAGTTTTTGGTGAATATTGAATAAAAAAGTATCTAAATTTCAACAGAGCTGACAACATTTCTAATGTAATCCATAGTATTGTCAGTACCCGACATTATTTTACACAAAAATTTTTTTGAAGTGAAAATTTCTCCAATCAGAAATCAGAAATTTGTAAATGGCTTGATAGGCTACCAAGCGCAAAAAAACTTTACGTATGTTTAAAAAATGATCCGAAGTCCAAAAAAAAAAAAAAAAAAAAGAGGGGGGGGGGGGGTGGGGTAAGAACAAAAACATCTAAAAACTGTATGCAGAGATAGGAATAAAATAAAGTAATATATATATATTTATATCAGAAAACTCGGACAACAGGAAAAAGATTGCCATACAGACAACGCTGAGTTTGTCCCTGAAAAGGGTACGTCATTCCCTCTTAGATATGACTTGAATTGAAACCGTCATCTTGAGAAGAAGAATAGAAGAAGGGGGGGGGAGAAAATTTTGAATAAGGGTATCTTTCGGAAGATCTTGTCAATACCTTTAACGGCCCTCTTCACTTATCGTCGCCGGAAGCCCGAGCCAATGTTATTCTATGGGAAAATTTTCTTTACAAATAACTTATTAATTAATACATATTTTTATTCTGTTTTCACATTCAGAAAATTCCCAACTATTAAATTGATGGACTTTTTTAAAAAAATGTATTTTTTAAATTTTTACTATTTTATTTTGAAATTGCAAAATGAAAAAAAAAAATTCACATATTGAAAATTCGTACTTTGCAACTTCAAAAAAAAAAAAAAAAAAAAAAAAAAAATATATATATATATATATATATATATATATATATATATATATATATATATAATAAAAAATATATATATATAAATTTTTTTTTAAAGCCCGTCAATTTAACAGCTGGGAATTTTCAGAATGTGAAAACAGAATTTAAAAATATGTATTAGTTAATAAGTTATTTGTAAAGAAAAACTTCCCATAGCTTTGGCTTCCGGCGGCGGTGAGTGAAGCAGGCCCTTAAAACGAATGGTTGAACTATAGATCTGTGATAATTTAAAACAAAGTTATCGATTTTTTTTATCGTTTAACGAAAAAAAAAAAAAAGTGAAAAAAAATCATTTCTTCCAATTCGCAAAAAAATTGACATCTTTCGGCATTCAGTGATAACACAATACTGTCAGAAAAAAATCGTCTGCATTTATAATGGAAAATAATTTGATAATTTAATATATAATTTGTATTGAATAAATTTTGTGTAAAATTATATAGAAGAAAGTCATGTGGTGACCACATCATACTAGTTTTTATTTCAAATCTACGTCTGAATCTTAAACCATTAGTAGTCGCTAGTCGGTCAAATCGCCGTCCATCCCTTCAGTGTCGCGATTTTTTTATTCAATAGCTATCAAAAATTTTTAGAAGCGGCATTTGATATACATAATCGACGATTATTCGAGTCGATTCGCCTTTTATGTATATCAAATGCAACTTCTAAATATTTTTGGTGGCTATTGAATAAAAATGTCGCGACTCTAAAGCGATGGACGGCGAATCGACCAACTAGCGACTACTAACGGCTTAAATGTAATGGTTGCGCAATCATTTCGAGGATTAATCGTCCATTATTTATATTAAATATGACTTCTCAAAATTATTGGTGACTAATAAATAAAAAAGTATCAAAATTTGGCAACACTGATTTTTAGAGGTATTTTAAGATTATTTGGGGTATTAAAATTAGCCCTACGTTAGTTAGTTATTAATGTTAGTTTTACCATATATATTTTGGGCAGGACAAAAAATAAAATGAATCCTCTACCTCATACATTCTAGCAAAATATATCAAATTGTTAAAAAATTAGTTATAATCTGTTATACATAAAGATGCACAAAAAAAAAAAAAAAAAGTTTTAAATGCTTTCGAACATAGACGTTTCGTGGAATATCTAAAAATGTACAGGGTAACCCGAAAGGATTGAGACGTGTTTTAACTTTTTATTCTTTATTGATAAATGGGCAGAGCTTATTAAAAAGAAATGCTCAAAATTATGTAGAAAATAAAATTACTACGTTAAAAGAAACTCCTGGTGAATTTCAAAATATTTAAGATTTTATACAACCGTTCACTGGAGATCTCTTAAAGTATATTAGCCCGCATTTACTATCTCGGGAAAAAAAATGAAAATTTTGAACAATTTTCTGATAATATACATTTTCACGAAAACTGATGGTTGCTTATAATGCGGCGCAAGACAATTCAGATCATTTAAATTATACTGCCACCGGAATTCATGAACTAAATTAAACTAAAAGAAATTTCAAATTTTCTGGTTTAAAAAACGGCCGTTTCTTTTATGTTATAAACGTAAATTTTTGATAAAAAATTTCCGGGATGAATTTTTTCAGCTGGATCGTAAATTTTGCGTCCTCGCAGCGAGGACACCGCGCGTTAAGGGGTTAATGAGAAAATAAATCTTTGAAAATGCAGTTATGGAGAACATACATTTACAAATGACAAGCATCTTGAATAAAAAAAGGTTTGAAACTTATTTTATCATGATTTTTACCCGATAGGTAGCAGGGTTTGCCCACTTCACTAGACATTGTATTTAAATACATTCTCGAAATTCGATATAATTTGTGATTAAAATTTCTCAAAAAAAAAAAAAAAAAAAGAAAGAAAGAAAGAAAGCAGAAAAGAAAAAGAAAAAGAAAACATTAACATCAACTAAAATTTCGATTTTGGTTCAGGATGTCTTCAGTAGTGGCTTTCCACTCGCGCGATAGCGCCTTATCCGAGCGTGCTCACAGAAAAAAAAAAAATAAAAATAAATAAATTCCCAAACCTCGATTTTGTCGCTAATTCTTCCGGCAGCGTCTTTCTTGTATGAAGTATGTCGAATCTCCCAGGGAAGGAATTTTGGCTCTGAATTTATGCTGATATTTAAAAAAAAAATTCTTTACGTATAATATCGCTTACTTAAGAAGTTAAAAATTTTGTTACACTGATAGAGGTATGGATTCTGCGCCAGTGTTCCATTCCTGGTTCTGGTAACCACTGAATTAGGTATAGTGATCCTCCCGTGCTTTGCATGCCATTCTTCATCTACCTATTTTAAATATACAGGTAAGGAAATACATGCAATATATTCCCAGACACGAAAACCAACCCACACACTAAACATTGCCTTTCTGATATAATTTGGAACACAATTATGCATGAGAACGAGTTTTATTTACCGCCCAATGCAGAGTAATTAAAAATAACTGCTTTAAAATGCGTGTTGGATAGACATAACCAATCTACACACAAACAATTGCTTTCCCATAGCTGCCAAGTTTTTAAATTTTTTTGGAATGTTGTTAGTCCCGCCCCTTTTTTACATCGTAATATTTTTAGAGCAATTTTCTTAACATTTAACCGTAATTATATATATGAATTGAAGAATATCTTTCAACAGAGATTACGCTGTGAAAAAAGGGTGGGGCTAAGAACATACCGGAATAAATTAAAAAACTTGGCAGCTATGACTTCCTGAATTATTTTGGTGGAGAGTTACGTTTGGAAATGAGTTTTTAGTCCCTCCTCCGCTTCCAAACAAAAAGAAAAAAAAGCATACATTTCTCAAAATTTATTAATGTGTGTGTTGGGCATACACAAGCAACCCTTACAGCGAAAACCACTTTCTTGAGATAACCTGAAACAAAGTTAAGCTAGGAAACGGTTTTTTTGCCCCGACCAATATCAAAATGGGAAGGGGAAAACTTACCAAAATTCTTATATAGGAATGCGTTAGGAACACATAACTAACCTATATACTAATAAATCGACATCCTGAGAAAATTTGCAACAGAGTTACGCTTGAAAATTCGTTTTTTGAACCCTCCATACACGAAACTAAAGAAGGAAAGGGGGATATTTCGCAAAATCCCTTTATGATTTGTTTAGTGTAAGCATAACTAACCCATACTCCGCAAATTCACATTTCTTAGATAATTTGGAGCAGATTTACAAACTAAATACACTGGAATAAATCAAACATGTCGGCAGTTCTAAATTTAATATACGTTACCGGTATAAGATCGCTTTCGTACAACCCCTCTATGCATACTGGATAACTTATATTATTAAATTTTTTGAAGAGTAGTTATTTTATTTTTATTATTATGCATTTAAAAGGGGAATACCACCACTCATAAAAAAAAAAATAAATAAAGAAAGAAAATTAGCAAAAAGAAAATCTAGTTGTCCACATTTATTTAAATTTGTTATGGTATATATGGAGGAAGTAAATATTTTATTAATATTTCTAAAGTATTTCATTTTATTTGATGGTTTATTTTTTTCTTTGTAATAGTATAGCCATATTGAGTGCCTGAACAATCGTTTAAACTTCTTTTATTATATCAAAATTTATTTTAAAAATCTTTTTTTTTTTTTTTTTTTTGCAAACTACGAGAACAAAAATTGCAAAAATAAATAAATAATAAAATTAAATGAAATAAAATGTTATTAAGAATGAAATATGTATCCACATTGATAATAATTTTAAAAATTCTGTATGTATTTTGAAAACTTTAAAAGCTTCATTTCATTCAACATTGCACTATTATACATTTTTAGTTGCCAACATGTTATTTTGTTCTTGAGTATATTTTGCTCTGCCTTTACTTCGCGAAACTTTATCGAATACGATTCTCCAATATAGAGCTACGATAAAATAAGAAAAAAATAATAATAATCCTAAACAAAATTGTCATGAAATAATGTGGGGATAAAAAATGTTGCGGAGTAAATAAAAAATTTGATAATTCTATACCCTTTAAATATAATATAAGTGATTAATTTCAAAAACACCATTACTGTACCACGAGTAGCAAGGCTAAATTTCCACCGAACAATATAAAATATTGTAAAATAAATATATTTTTAAAATTATACTATGGAACTGTTTTATTATTTTGAAACTAGAAATCTTTAATTGCCTTTATTTCAAAACATTTCTACGAGATAACCATCCACGATCCGAGATTGGCTTGAATTCTATCTTTTAAACCAAAGACTTTTAAATGAAGGACTTGTAGAAAATATGTGGTAGCCATATTCTCTATTGTTGATCTTACTAGATCTTAATTCCTCAATCTTAAAGATTTACTTAGTAATAAGAAGAGCTCGAGACAAAGTTAACAAATAAATAACAAAGTTTATTTAGCATTCAATATCAAGGAGGGCGTTGAGCTAACTCGATTTAAATAAATGATTTCAGGAAATAACCTTAACAAGACATAAAAAGTATCTCACCAATGCTGATCTTTTTGGCGACTGCTCTCTGCTACTACAAACTATTCTCACTTCAGAGTGTCGAGCGGATTCCCGATACACGACGGACTCTTTTCTTAACTTACGCCACAATACTACACCTCTCTACCATCACTTCACACATACCATAATCCGGTGCAGCTCAGTATCACCACCAACTCCAACTCGCTATAACTCTTTACTCCACACCTATCAGCTACCAATTCATCACTCCTAGCAATTCACTATCCTACATTTTATATTACATTCAACAAACATCCTTTCCCTTCATTTCCATCAAAACCTTTTAAAATCACTTCTAATTCATCTAACACTGAGATCCTAATTATTTCACTGTAGCCTCATGCCGATATAAAACTAACTCGACCAAGACATTCGCCGAGTCACTGGCGACGAAGTGCTTTAACCGTCCCAACTTTTGGTGACGGTCCATAGTCTCGACCTCACATTCCCTTCCAAGAAAAAAAATTATTTGGGAAAATCCCCAACGGGTTTTACAGAGTAATTTTAACACTAATATATGTCATAGGAGTGAGTACAGCCACAACTTAATTTCTTAAACTTTAAAATAAGTTAGAAAAAAAATTAAAGTTTAATTTGCTGAGCAATGAACTGCGTACAGCGTAAAACACAATGGCGAATAAAAAAACCCTAAGCTAAAAACCGGACCAACCTCGAAAAAAGAAACTTAAATTTTAGCTTAAAATGAGGTCCCTTTACGGCCGGAAACTACCGGGAAAAAAAACGCCTCAAATAAGTTAGCTCAACGATACAACGGGGATTACAACCATCTTTCTGTTAATCCAGAAAGGAATAAACATAATTTTAAACTTGATCCTGTACAGGTGGGTCGCTTTACAAACAATAACAACGTGAAAAAAATGTTTATTGAAAAAAAAAAAAAATCTTGCAATCCTCTCTTAAGTAAGCCATCTTTCGAAACTTATGACGAGGAATTTCTTCATCCATCAGGGAGGCAGTCTAGGCTCAACCACATCAGCTAGTCGAAGTACTTGAGAGTGTAGATTGAAGGACAATTCAGTCAGAAAACGTCAGGCATCAGAATAAGACTTTGGACATCAGATTAGATCGTCAAAGATAATTCTAAAACGGAAACTTTTTACAGTATCAAAAATATAAAAACTACACTTTGTAGATAGATAAACGAGAGAAATTGTCTCTCAATATATAAAATAGTTTATACACATTAATTTGTTAGTGATTTTAGTTAAAAGTTAAGCGTGATTTACGCCTATAGCCAAAAAAAAAAAAAAAAAAAAAAAAAAAAAAAATTTCCCCACTCAAACACACATATATATACAGTCGGCTGCAAAATTATTCGAGCACTAGCCAATAATTCCTATATTTAAAAAGTACACTTAAGACTGTTTTGCTAAGTAAATCCTTGTCGAATCATGTTCTTAGACTGATTAAGAACATGACTCGACAAGGATTTATTTAACAAAACTGCATTAAGTGTACTTTTTTTTGGCAAGGATTATTGCTAGTGCTCGAATAATTTTGCAGCCGAGTGTATATATACAGAGAAACTTTTAGGTTTTATACAAACGTTTACACATATCAAATTTCATTTTATATATAGAAATACAATATTTACAGAAATACGAAAAAAGGGGGGGAATATTTACAAAGGCTAAAAAAAACACGTTTTATATTACCCGCTCTGCAAGTGATGGCTACAAAATAAATGAATTTAGTATACATACATAAAATATATATTAAGAGAGAACAAAAATGTTGACATTGAAGCAGAAACATGAATTTCGATATGAAAGTTCATGCACTAATTTAAATTTGACAGTTTTTAGTTTAAGAAAGTTCGTTTCTTTCAGAAAAGGTTTACAAGTCCAAAAGGCTTCAGTACATGTCGCACATTTTGGTACAGCTCTGATAAACAAATACTTGAGAAAAAATAAAATAAGAAACGATACGACCTGACCGAGGGTTTCCGCTGTAAGAGCATTAGCATTAAATATGCGAGTCTTGCTGGTCCTTGCACTCGTTGCAGAAATCACAGGGCTGGAGGTTTGCAGCAGGAGGTCAGGCGTTGCAAGGGCACATTCCTGGACTGCGATCGAACCCGGCACGCTGTCGCTGTCCATAGCGTCAGAGGACGATTCAGCTCGCTCGCTACTCATGAATGTTGAGGTCTTGGAGGGCTTACAAGCTTGGAAATAATTGACATTTTTAGTTGAAATCACAACATTTGCTTTTAACTTTGTAAAGAAATTTTTAGAAGCAGCGTTACTTAATATATCATTGTCAGTTATATGATTTTCAGCCAAAATACGCGACTCTGTCAACTTCACAGTTGTAGAACATAAACTTGATTTATTTGCTAAAGGTTGACTACCAACATTAATGTTAACATCATTTTCTGCGACAATTTTCTCTACATTTTTATGTAAATTAGCTAGTAGTTTGGGAGAAGGACCGCTATTTAACCTTCCGCTTTCTTTTAACACAGTTTCTGTGAAATTAGATAACTCCCCGGATTTCATCGGTCGAGCATTTGAATAGGATTTATCATTACAAATAGCCGATTTTGCCGACTTGACAGTTTTAGAACTGAAATGTAGTTTATTATGAGGTGCATTTAAACTACTAGAAAGGTCTGTTGTCTTAACAGTTTCAAAAGATAAATTTGATTTATTGCCGAAAGGATTAGCCGTAACATTTAATGGGCTTTCATTCTTCTCTAGATTTGAAGGTAACGAAGAGTTTAAATTGGAAACGCATTGAGAAGAATTTAAATGTGGCAAGTTGACTGAAGAAATAGAAAGAGAATTTAAACATATAGATTGTACTTTGGTATTATTAGAGTTCGTTGGATCCTGTGCAACATTTTCAGATTGATTTAAGTCACTGGGTCTTGCTTGTGAAAAGTTAGCTTGTTGCGGATGGTTGAAATTAATATTTTGAGGGGGGGCGAAATTTTCTCGCTGTTCATTTTGAACATTGACGGGTTCTTGCCAGCGATTAGACTTATCCGCCGGTTTAATAGCGTGACGTGCTTGATATTTAACGAGAACTTGAAAAAGAGTATCAACAGATGCGGTTGGCTTTAAATCGAGGTAAACTTGAATTGGCACCGTGAACAGCGGATTTATAATATCAAATATTTCTAAGAAGGATAAATTTAGTTGCAGTTGTTTAATTAAATCGAGCTTACGCAGGAAAAAGGTTATCGGTTTATCAAATACAGACATTTTCTGTGCATAAAGTTCTTGCCTTAATCTTGCTCTACGACGGACTCTTTTCTTAACTTACGCCACAATACTACACCTCTCTACCATCACTTCACACACACCATAATCTGGTGCAGCTCAGTATCACCACCAAATCCAACTCGCTATAACTCTTTACTCCACACCTATCAGCTACCAATTCACCACTCCTAGCACTTCACTATCCTTCATTTTATATTACATTCAACAAACATCCTTTCCCTTCATTTCCATCAAAACCTTTTAAAATCACTTCTAATTCATCTAACACTGAGATCCTAATTATTTCACTCCAGCCTCATGCCGACATAAAACTAACTCGACCAAGACATTCGCCGAGTCACTGGCGACGAAGTGCTTTAACCCGTCCCAACTTTTGGTGACGGTCCATAGTCTCGACCTCACAGACTTAGTGCTCATAAGGTTAAGTTCCTGATTATCGTATCTCAACTTGTTAAACGTGTACAGGATTCATTCCAAATTTCGAGATCGTTTATGGATTTTGTCATTTTAACCGTTTGACTGCTAAGCAGCGCGATAGCGCTGCAATGTTTAGTCTCGAAAACTGCTAAGCAGCGCTATCGCGCTTCGAGAGACAGAATTCAGGTAACACCGGAATTTTAATTTAATTTTTACTTTAAAAAAATGTAGTATACAAGTTGGACCTACGTATACAAGTAGGACCTACGTATACTTAGTATACAAGGACCTACGTATTAACTAATATTAAAACCCACAAACTTTATATACAAAAAGAAAATCACTTTACAACACATATAAAATGATACATTTAATTAAAATTATCAATTAAAATTGCAACTTGCCAAGACCTATCGTCCTGAGCATCAGGGCATCATCAGCACAAAGCCATTTTTTTTTTTTTTTTTTTTTTTTTTTTTTTTTACGAGTACAGCAATATTTGAATTATATATACAAAATGATTCATAGTACAGTTACAGTTATTACTAATGAAACAGTTGAAACAGAGGAAACAGTTAAAAACAGATGAACCATAGATGAAACAATCAATGATATCTCTATGTGAGTTAAGATTTTATAACTAATGTTTGTTTTACCATACATATTTTGGGCAGGACAAAAAATAAAATTAGTTTTTTACCTTATATATTCTAGCAAAATGCATCAAATTGTTAGGAAATTTGTCATAGTCTATTATACGTATTGAAGCAAACACACACACACGCACACACACACACACAAAAAAGTTAAGAGCTCTTAAACGCTTTCAAATGTAGACGTTTTGAGGAATATCTAAATAAAGTACAGGATATTCCGAAAAGATTGAGACGTGTTTTTACTTTTTATTCGTTATTGATAAATGGGCAGAGTTTATTAAAATGAAATGTTCATAATTATGTAGAAAAAAAATTGCTTGTGAGCATGAAAATATTTGGGATTTTATACGATTCCTCATATAAATTTGGTAATTATGTAGAAGCTAATGATCCTAGGAGTGAGTGCAATGCACTCCGTGGGTATCTCTTAAAATATTTTAGCCTGCAGTTACTCTCTCGGGGAAAACACAGAATATTTTGGACAGTTTTCTTATAACATGCATTTTCACAAAACGTTGGCGATTGTTTTTAATGACAAAATAAATCTTTGCAAAGGCAGTTATGGAGAACATATATTTACAACCAGAGCCTGATTAAGGGGGAAGCACACATTATCTCCGCTCTCACCGGAATATTTTTACAATTATTTTTTACTTCATGTCATAGAAATTCCACGCTTTGACGAGGAAATATTTTTTATAAAAAATGAACGGTGTAAAACAATCCAATTTACTCACCGTTATTAGACACCAGAATTCTTTTAAAATAATATTTGATGAGAATTTTCTGTTTATTATAGGAGGAAAGTATTTGTTAAAAAATAACGGTGTAAGTGTAAATAATGTGTGCTTCCCCCTTAACCCTTAATCAGGCTCTGTTTACAACTGAGAAGCATCTTGAATAAAAAATTTTTTGAAACTTATAATATCAGGATTTTTATCCAATAGGTAACATCGTTTTCCCATTTCACCAGACACAAGATTTAAACACGTTCCCGAAATTTAATATAATTTGTCATTAAAAATTAAAAAAAAGATAAAGATAAAAGAACAGAAAATGAAAAAGAAAATATAACATTAACTAAAATTTCGATTTCGATTCACGATGTCTTCAGCTTGCGCCACCAGGCTTTCCGTTTGCGCCATGTTGAAGCCACTAGAGCGACAGCGCCTTATCCAATAATACTCACAAAAACAAACATATATATACACAAACCTGGATTTTGTCGCCGATTCCTCTGCCAGCGTGTTTCCTGTTTGCAGTATGTCGAGCCTCGCAGGGACGGAAATTTGGCTCAGAATTCATGCCGGTATTCTTTTAAGAAATTTCTTTACGTATAACATCGATTACTGAAGCAGTAAAAAATTTTGCTCCATTGATAGAGGTATGAATTTTGCGCCAGTGTTAAATTCCTGGTTCTGGTAACAACTGAATTAGGTATAGTGATATCCTCACGTGCTTTGTGAGCCCTCCTTCATTTATCTATTTTAAATTTACAGGAAAGGAAATACGTGCAATCAATTTCCAAACACAAAACCAACCCACACACTAAAGATCGCATTTATGATACCATTTGGAATTGAACTACACATGAAAACGAGTTTTATTTACCGTCCAATGCAGAGTAATTAAAAATAACGGCTTTATAATGCTTGTTGGATAGACATATCCAGTCTACACCCAAACAATTGCCTTCCTGAAGTAGTTTGGAGGAGAGTTACGTTTGGAAATGAGTTTTTAGTCCCTCCACAACTTCCAAAGAAAAAAAAAAAAAGAAGACATTTCTCAAAAATTCTTAATGTGTGTATTCTGCATACATAAACAATCCTTACACCGAAAATCTCCTTCTTAACACTTTCGCGACCGCTGACGTGAATTCACGTCGTTTGAAAATATGGAACTCCGCCAGTGGGAGTTTCTTTAGATTACATAGGTTACATTATGACTGAAAAATATACCTAATAATCACATTTATACAATAAATGTATTATGCATACAAATACTTTGATTATAAAGAGTATAACTGCATTGTATATCTTTTTATATTATAAATATGAATACAGAAAACATTGATTTAAAATACTATAATATAAAAAAAATAACGCCCACAGGCGGAGCTAACTGTTAAAAGGAGAAAAACATGCGGTCATGAAATTATTAAGATAATCTGAAACAGAGTTAAGCTAGGAAACGGGTTTTTTGCCCCGCCCAGTATCAAAGTGCGAAGGGGCAAACTTACCTAAATTCTTTTGTAGGAATGTGATAGGAACACATAACTAAACCATGCACTAATAAATCGACATCCTGAGATTATTTGCAACAGTGTTACGCTTGGTAACGTGTGTTTTGAACCCTCCCTTCACAAAACCAAAGAAGGGAAAAGGGATATTTCGCAAAATTCTTTTATGCTTTGTTTAGTGCATGCATAACTAACCCTTACTCCGAAAATTCACCTTCCTGAGATAATTTGGAACAGATTTACACATTAAATACACTGGAATAAATTAAATATGTTGGCAGTTCTAACTTTAACATACGTTACCGGTATAAGATTGCTCTCGTAAACCCTTCCATGCATACTGGATAAACATATATTATTAAATTTTCTGAAGAGTAGTTATTTTATTTTTATTGTTATGCATTTAAAAGTGAAAGACCAGTACTTATAAAAAGAAAAAGAAAATTAGTAAAAAGAAAATCCAGTTGTTCATATTTTTTTAAATTTCTTGTTATGGGATTTATGGATCAAGTAAATATTTTATTATTATTATTTAAATATTTCTTTTTACTCAATTTATTCTGTTTATAATTGTATTGCAATCTTGAGTATCTGAACATTTGTTTGAACTTCTTTTATTATAATAAAATTTATTTTAAAGTCTTTTTTTGAAATCCATGAGAACAGATATTGCAAAAATAAATAAATAATAAAATAAGATAAATGTCATTAAAAATGAAGTATATATCCACATTGATAATGATTTTATAAATTCAGTATGTATTTTGAAAACTTAAAAAACTTCAATTCATTCAATAGTGCACTATTATACATTTTTAGTTGCCAGCATGTTATTTTGTTCTTGAGTATATTTTGCCCCGCCTTTATTTCGTGACGCTTCGTCGTATAATTTCCTCCAATATAGAACTACGATAAAAAAAATAAATAAATAATAATAATAATAATCCTAAACAAAATTGTCATGAAATAATGTCGGGACTAAAGAATGTTCCGGAGTAAATAAAAATTTTGGTAACTCTTTACGTTTTAAATATAAGTGATTAATTTCAAAAACACGAATACTGTACCACGAGTAGCAAGGCTAAATTTCCACCAAACAATATAAAATATTGTAAAATAAATATTTTTTTAAAATTATATTATGAAATAGTTTTATTACTTTGAAACCAGAAATCTTTAATTGTCTTTATTTCAAAAACACTTCTACGAGAAAACCGTCTGCTCATCATGATTGAAATCTACTCTATTTTTTAAATTAAAGTCTTTTATATGAAAGACTTAGTGCTCATAAGGTTAAGTTCCCGATTATCGTATCTCAACTTGTTAAACGTAGAAAGGATTCATTGGAAATTTCGCGATCTTTTACGGATATTGTCATTTTATTGACTGTTGACATATTTTGCAACTTTTTTTTATTTAAAATCCACGACTGAATCTTAATGCAATGGTTGCGTAATCATTTCGAGGATTGATCGTCTATTATATACATTAAATATGACTTCTCAAAATTTTTGGTGACTAATGAATAAAAAAGTAGCAAAATTTGGCAACACTGATTTTAATTGGAATTTTAAGACTATTTGGGGTAGTAAAATTGGCCCTACGTACTATGTACTGTTAGATTTACCATATATATTTTGGGCAGGACACAAAACGAAATTAGTTTTCTACCTCTTATATTCTAGCAAAATATATCAAATTGTTAAAAAATTAGTCGTAGTCTGTTATACGTATTGATTCACAAAAAAAGACAAGAGCTTTCGAACTTAGACGTTTTGTGGAATATCTACAAATGTACAGGGTTTCAAACGAACAGATTGAGACGTGTTTTAACTTTTTATTCGTTATTGATAAATAGGCAGAGTTTATTAAAAAGAAATGTTCAAATTTATGTAGAAAAAAAATGACTATATAAAAGGAAACTGCTTGTGAATTTCAAAATATTTAGGATTTTATACGACTCCTCGTGTAAATTTGGTAATGATGTAGAAGGTAATGCCGATTGACTGAACTTGCATCCTAGGAGTGAAAGCAATGCACTTCGTGGGATATCTTAAAGTATCTTAGACCGCACTCACTCTCTTGGGGAAAATACAGAAAACTTCAAGAGTTTTCTCATAAGATATATTTTCATAGAAAACAGGTGATTGCTTTTAATGAGAGAATAAATCCTTCAAAAGGCAGTTTCGGAGAACATATATTTACAAGTGAGAAGCCAGAAATGGATAAAGAACATCTTCTCAAATACTCTTCGTTGAATGAAGAAAATTTACATGACCGATATTGGCGTGCCGGGGAGATGATGCTGCTGACATTTAATGTTTGAATTCTTTCATAGTTCATGTATTTATACGAGATTTTTCTCCTTTGGAAAAAACAACTGTGAAGCATCTTTAATAAAAAAGTTTTTGAAAATTATTGATTCATGAAATTTATCTGATAGGTAACAGGTTTTGTTCATTTCACTAAACACTATATTTAAATACATTCTGGAAACGCAATATCATTTGTCATTAAATATTCTCAAAAAAAAAAAAAAAAAAAAAAAATCAAAATCAAAATGAAAACATTAATATAATCTAAAATTTCGATTTCGGTTCACGCTGTGTTAAGTAGTGACTTTCCGTTCGCGCCATGTTTACAGCACTTTATCCGAGCGTGATCTCAGAAACAAACGTATAAATACACAAACCTCGATTTTGTCACCGATTCCTCTGGCAGCGGGTTTCCTGTTTGCAGTATGTCGAGCTTCGCAAGGCTGGAATTCTTGCTCAGAATTCATGCCGGTATTATTTTTTTATTTATTTTTTTTTAAGAAATTTCGTTAAGTATCATATTGCTTTCTTAAGAAGGAAAATAAAATTGTTCCGTTGATAGAAGTATGAATTCTGCGCCAGTGTTCCATTCTTGGTTCTGGTAACTGAAATGTGTTTTTTGAACCCTCCTTTCAGAAAACCAAGAATGGGAATGGGGATATTTCGCAAAATCCCTTTATGCTCTGTTTAGTGTACCATACTCCGAAAATTTACCTTCCTGAGATAATTTTGAACACTAAATACAGTGGAATATATTAAAAATGTTGGCAGTTCCAACTTTGATATAGTACGTTGCTGTTAAAATGTCAGTCTCATATAACCTTTTACGCTTTTTTGGTTTGACTTGCATAATTATTTCTTTTAAAAACCAGTTCTTTAATTATTATTAGAAGCTTTTTATATGAAATTGACTTTGTCATAGTGTCTTCGTGTCACGTTAGTAAACAAGGCGCCTTTTTTTAAAAAGTAAATATAAGCCATTCAGTTTGTCGCTCCTTGGTTCAGTTGGTTCGAGCATCACGTTAATAACGCAGTGGTCATGAGTTTGATCCCTGGAAGGTCCGGAGTGTTACTTTTTGCAGATAATTAGTACAAAAGATCACAATTGATACAAGAAAATTTTCCGTTGCTTAAACAGTATCCTAAGAAATTTTTGAGGAGTTTTTTTTAATAAACTTTTTTTTTTGTTTAAATATATGTATTAAAAGTCACAAAATATTTTTGATAGTAAAAAAAAAAAAAAAAAAGTTTTAAGTTAAAAATACATAAATAAATATTTTTTCCGAAACTTCTAATTTTTGAAATTGGATTTCGTCATCACGTTTTCGTGGCATGCTGAAGAAACAAAGCGCTTCCGCTTTAAAGTAAATGTAAGGAATTTGTACATCGTTCAATGGCTCAGTTGGTTAAAGCGTTATGCTGATAACGCGATGGTGGTGGATGGGTTCGGTCTTCAAAGACCGACGTGTTACTTTTTTGTAGATAATTAATAAAAAAGATGTCATTTGTTAAAAACAAAACCTTTCATGGCCTACACAGTATCCTAAGAAATTTTGATTAGTTTTTTTAAGAAGCTTTTTTTTTTTTTTTTTTTTTTTTTTTTTTTTTTTTGTGACTAAAAGGAATAATAATAATAAAAAAGCTGGAAACTTTTTGTTGTGGAGCCTTAAAAAGCATAAAATAAAATTTTATTCTTGCAGAGTCATGCTATAAAAAAATAAAAGCTCCAACAATAAGAAAATTTTAAAGAAGATGTCGATATTTCACTTTTACACGCGATGAAAATTCTTAAATATTCAAAGTATTTCGAAAAGCATTCAAGAACACTATTTTTTTTTTCTTACATTACTTAGATTTTTCTAGCATGTTCTATGACTTTTTTTTTTACTGTTCTTTGACTTTTGGTTTGAATGTCATGTTGATAACACGTTGGTCGTGGGTTCGACCCTCGAAAGTTGACGTGCTAGGTTTTTTTTTTTTTTTTTTTTTTCAGATAATTAAAAAAAAAAAAAAATTTTTTCAGTATCTAAAAGAAAATCTTTAGTGTCTATACAGTATCCTAAGAAATTTTGATTAGATTTTTAAGAAGCTTTATTTGTAACTAAAAAGCACAAAATAAAAATTTAAGTAAAAAATATTTTTTTAAAATTAGAAGCTTTTTATTATGAAGCCCTAAAAAGCATAAAATAAAATATTATTGAGGTAAAGACATGCTATAAAGAAATGAAACTTTTAACACTAATGACATTTTAGAGAAAAATATAGATATTTCCCTTTTGCAATATATGAAAATTTTTAAATATTCAATATATTTTAAAAAGCTTTCGAGACATTTGAAATTTATGGCTTAACGAATAATTATACAAAAAACTAATAACTAAGAATATTGGTCTGGAATGCTTTTTAAAATTTTATGAATATTTAAAAATTTTCATCTCTTGATATATTTTTCTCTAAAATTTCATTAGTGTTAAAACTTTCATTTCTTTATAAAATGTCTTTACCTCAATAATATTTTATTTTATGCTTTTTAGGATTTCACAATAAAAATATTCTAATTTAAAAAAGTGATTTTTTACTTAATTCTTTTTATTATTATGCTGTTGAAAAGGGAAAGACAACCACTCACAATAAAAAAATATGTATATAATGGTAAAAAGGAAACAGTTGAATATCTGTTTTGAAATGGGCTTCTTATGAGAGCTATGGATCAAGAAAAATATTTCATTATTGTTTTTTCAGCATTTTATTTTTTATACTGGTTAATTTTTTTTAAATAATTTTATTGTCATGTAAAACATCTGAACAATCACTTGAACTTCTTGTATTAAAACAACATTTAATTTGAAGTCTTAGAAGTTCAAGTCTTTGGTAATATCTCTATATGTTAAAAAAAAAGTTTCTGTAGATGCCGTCAATTTTTTTTGTCTGCGACAGCATCTTCTCGCGGAGGGCAAAATGCTCTGCATCATGGGAGGTATCAATATGTTCCGAATACTTAAAGGAAGGCATTTCAGTTAGTTAGAAAACTGTATTATTTTAGTTAACGAAGTTATTAATAGAAAAACTTTTGTTTATAAAGGTACTCTATTTACCAAAGAAGTAATTTCTCTCATTACATCATTTTCCACAATGACGTCATTCTCCACAGGGAAGTAAAAATGTTATCACTGGTGTAAAAAAATAAAACAAATTCCGCAAACATCTTTTTTCTTTTTCTACTTTTAGAAAATCAATTTTATTACTGGCAATATTTATGTTTATTTTATTTATTTGTTCTTTTTTTTTGTGAATAACGAAATAATGTTGTGTCTGTATAACTGACCGCGTTTCTCTTTACCATTAGAGTGTATTTATTATTTTTATTTGAAAACGTTTTTTAAAATACTTTGGATAGATTTTGGTATACAAAAATATTTAGATTTAAATTCAAACTCAATTTTAAACGAAAAATTTTCATCTTTAGCATTGATAATTTTTTAACATTACAGAATTAGGCATTTCCATGATACATTTCATACTTTTAATTATGGTAAGAAATAATTCACCTAAAATTTTTATACATTTTATTCTTCGTTAATGTAAGAAGTAGATAGGAGAGAAGGTACTTTTCCTTTCGACGAAGAAATTTTCGCCAAGCAATTTTTATTGGCGACAACAATACATTATGAATTAAAAGTAAATTTGTAACTTAGATTTTTTTTTTCTTTTTCAAATTTAAAGTTTATTTATATACGTTATTAAGGATTTGACAAAATAAATGTCATGTTTTTTATGGGACAACACTTTTAAAAGCCAGCTTTACGCAAAGCTTCAGAAAATTTAATTCTTAAAAATATAAAATAAATAAAATAAAATAAGTAAACGTAAAATAAATTTCTTTAATTTTTTTCTTATTATTATTCGACATGTTTTGAAACAATTATTCTGTCTTAGTTGCCTAATGTTTGGCGTCGGTTATATCATTCTTAGCAACTCCCCATGCGTACCACTTCCCATGCAAAATTTGGTAATTGTGGGCAGATTAGTGCTGATTGACTGCACATGGGTCCTATGATTACATGCAATACTGCCCGTAGGAAACTTTTAATGGATCTTAGCTCGTATTTACAGAGATCTCAAAGGAAGAACACGGATAACTTCGGAAGACTACGTCTACGACCACAACCAGGGATCGAACCCAGCACTTTACATCTACAAGCTTCGCGATCACAACCTCTTGGGAACTGATATAACCCATATAAATTTTATCAACTAAAATTTTTAATTTTTTGAATGTGAAACTCAATAAGACAATTTGCAAAAAATCGCATAGTTGTATTTCTAAAACCAACTGAATTTTGAAACAGATGAGGGTCTTGATTTCATCATTCACGGTATCGTGATGTATACACATTACACTACTCTGCATGAATTGCTCTGTCACCCACCGTTTTTTAGGGATGGGCCCCTATTTTTATCACTTTTCGGTAATTTTACGGTTATAAATTTGATTTTTTAGAGTTGGAAAGGATTGTTTTAACTGTTAAATATCTTCTGATAAGCTACATAGTTGGAAAATTCTAAAACATGAGCATTTGCGGTAAGGAGGAAATTTAGAGGGGGAAGGGGGAGGGATAAATTTTTCATTGAAATTATGTATTACCTTAGCCTCCTTAATTAGATGCCTGTCACGTAGCTCAAAAACTAGGCAACAGTTGAAGCGGTAGACAGCGCCACCTGGTACAGATTGCGTGACTTTTTTTATTCAACAGCCACCAAAAATTTTTAAAAGTGGATATGATATACATAAAAGGCGAATAGAGTCGAAGAAACCTCGATTATATATATGATGTATCACTTCTTTAAATTATTGTTGACAGTTGAATAAAAATGTCCCGAATCTGTACTAGGGGGCGCTGTCTACCGCTTCAACTGTTGCCTAGTTTTCGAGCTACGCGACAGGCATCTAGTTAAGGAGGCTATGGTATTACATTTCTTATATATATATATACTAGCAGACCCGGCCACGCGTTGCTGTGACTAAGTTATACGTTGAATTATACGGCTGTAAACTATTTAGTACAGTTAAATTATTATTTACGAACAAAGACGAAAACGTTGTAGCCGATGTAAAAACCCACAGGGTTGAGATTTGAAACTTAGGTCAAAATTTGGAAGCGATTGATAAAAATTTTCGTAGTGTTGATATTAAGCACAAATTAATTTTATTGTAGGGTCCTATAAATTTTAATGGAGAAGTGATATATATTATTTCTAATGCTACTTTGGATAAAATTGCTAAAATGACTAATATATAAATTAAATTCTATTAAAATTCTATTAAAATAAAAGTATAAAAGAAACAGACGATTTTAAAATCAATTTTTATGGAGGAGTGAAATATAATATATGCTATAATGGATAATTTTACTATTAAATGACCTCATCATTTTAAATATTTTAAAGAGGGCAACAGCTGTAGTTATAAAAGGGAAAACAATAAGGCTAAACCAGAAAAATAAGTAAATTTGATAAATATTTTAAAACTTTAAAATTGGAAATCTTATGAAATATTGGACATTTAAAGTAAATACATGTATCATTTTAAATACAAAAAGATTTTGGAAAAGTTTAGTGTATTTTAACGAAGTGATGAGAAGTTTTTGAGTATGTTAAAATTTTAATAGTAAATTCAAGTCAATAAAGATGGGAAACATTGAGGATTAAGATAAGAATAATTATAAGATTAAAAAAAAAAAAAAAAAAAAAAAAAAAAACTTTTTATATACCATGCTTTTAAATTTTAATATACTAATAATATACAAATTAAAAGGAAAATGATAAATATTCTATCATAGTTTGAAGTCAAATTTGTTTTCAAATGTCTAAATAAAATATCTGATGTAAGATACTAATATTTTGCAGCGGAATAGATTTCATTTCTGTCATCCTTGGCGAAAAAAAAAGAATATCGCCAAATTATCTGGCGAAAATATTTAATTCCTTTCAAAAATCATGGTTATTTTAACAACTTATATTAAAAGAGTAATGAATAATATGAAACAATATTTCGTACAATACATATTACATGTCATACATACGTACAATGAATAATACATATTACATTTCGTACAATGCATACATCTGGCATGTATATTTTCGTGTTACGCTTTTGATCGCCAAATAATAATAATAATAATAATAAAAGCCAAGGGCGACAGAGTTTAAAAATTTAAAATTAAAATTTTGTCAATTTGACAGCAAAATAATTCAATCTAACACCCGCGATAACTAATACATATCTATACCCAAATATAAGGATTAAAATCGGGAAATAAATTTCCTCGATTTTTAATAATTTCTTACAAAAAATCCAGTGGGCAATTAACATAGGAAATCTTTTTCTTGGCTGCACAGACGGTCAGTGAGTCACACTTCGCTTGCGTATAGAACTCATAGATATAGTATAGCATATATAGAATAGAGTGATCATTGGGGAGAAAAAAGTTATTCCTTTTCATTTGGGAAAAGACGACGTTTTTACCAAAATATGGCCGTCTTTCCCCGAGTGAATACACACGGGAATACATACTAATATTTTAGCAAATAAAATTTATGAATAATTTATTTGCTAAAGGGGAATGGAAGACTCCAGATACAGTTTCAAATTCATATTTCTTTCTTTCTTTTCTTTTTCTTTTCTTTTTTTTTTTTCTTTTTTTTTTTTTTTCAATACCACTTAATGGCTGTTTCCAAAGCTTTTATTTTTTATCTTTTTTCGGCATCAAAAATCTTTCTACGATAACATGGGGATGAGAGATCTATATATATTACTATATCTATGATAGAACTACATTAGCACTTTATCAATGTGTATAAAATCTTTAAATTGATTATGACGTCAATTTTCGTGAGATGCATAATTTAACTTTTTATAATTTTTTAACGTTCACGTTTGATTAAATGTATTTATTTTTATGTCGAAAGAAAATGAACTCGTATTTTTTTTTTTTTTTTTTTTGGCAACAATTAAATTAATGGAACTCACAGATATTTTGGAGCAACTTTAATAAAGGTCTATAATTAACAAATAATTGCAATAAAACAATATTGTGACAATAAATTGAGATAAAAGCTATCCTATCTCTCAAGTTGGATCAAACTGCACACAGTGTGCAAAATTTCATCAAAATCAGTTCCTTAGTTTAGGAGTTTACCCCGGACAAACATCGTGACACGTAATTTATATATATATACAGATTAAATTATAAAGTTTTGATCAATGAAGCACAAATAAGTAAAAAACAGGATTAATTTCACTGTATTATCTTCATTATAATATGAATTCAATTTACACTTCAGTCTAAGTAACACGTGGCCGGCTATGCTAACACCAAAAATTTAAAAAGTGGAAATAATTGAATTATACGAAATTTATTAATAGGTTAAAAAGTTGAAGATTCTTTGTGTAGATGGCAGCACCAAATATATTTCAGCTTTCATTTCAACCCAGTCGAAAGGTATCGACATCTGTTAGAATCATTTGGAGTTAACAGATAATTGTGACTGTAAAATAATAACAGACAAATAATTAGCAATAAATTAAAATTGCGACTATAATTTGAGATTTAAACTATCCTATCTCTCAAGTTGGATCGAACTGCACATGGTGTGCGAATTTTATTATAATCGGTTAAGTGGTTTAGGAGTCCATTGAGGACAAACATTGTGACACGAGATTTATATATATTAAGATATATATTTACCTATTATTAATGTTATTTATTAAACATTATATATTTTGTTGTTTTTAAGTGTTAAATTAATTCTTTATCATTCTCCAAATCAAATTCCATGGCCATAAAATTCCGAACAGTGATAAAAATTGGGAGAGGGGGAGTGCCCCGAGAAAACATTGGATGACAGTGAAAAATGGGAGTCATATTCGGATTCAAGAGGTCATTTTACATAAGAATCAGGAAGAATGGTATCAGGGCTCGGATTTTTTTTTCCTTTTCTTTATTTCTTTCTTTATTTTTTGCATCTAAGTGTAATTAAACGTTTGTGAATGAGAATAGATAACTATTTTATAAAATGCATTTTTTTTTTTTTTAAATACTGGCGATGCTTCTTATAAGTGAGAAAATAGATCTTTGAACAGACATGCAGATCATGCATTTACATTTAAGTAGAATCTTCAATAAAGAATATTTTCAAACATATTATATCATACATTTTACCAGATAGCTTTGCCTGCTTCCCTGGTCACTATATTTAAATAAATTCATAAAATTCCATGACATTTATTACTAAAAATTCTAAAAAATAAATAAATGAAATAAAATAAAATAAATGAATAAATATAAGTAAATAAATAAAAATAACATCAATAAAATCTCGACTTGTCTTCAAGCTGCCTTCAGCAGCAACTTTCTCGCCCGTACCCTGTTGTTTCCATTTCCTGCGGCAGCGCGTTATCCGAGCGAGCTCACAGAAGCAATTTTATTCATAGACGAACCTCGATTTTGTCGCCAATTTCTTCTACAGTGCCTTTCCCGTCTTCAATATGTTGGGTCCCTGTACCCACTGAATGACGTAGCGCCATTCCTAAGTGTGCTGCGCCCTCCTTAGTTCACCCGAAAATCAATCCACACACTAAAAATCACTTTTTTGTCGTAATTTGTACAAAATTAAACTTGGGAACGTTTTTTATTCTCCGTCCAACACACAGTAAATTCTCAAAATCACTTTTTAATGCATGTTTGATTCACGTAACAAACTCAAACACCAATAAATCGTCTTCTTAATGTAATTTATAGGATAATTACGATTGGAAACGTGTTTTTTGTTGTGATATCGAAAATCACATATTCTAATTTATGTATTACATTTCTGATAAATTCAATTCTTTCCCAATTCATTTTCTATCTTTATAAAAAGAGAGTTAATATATGCGGTCTCGAATCTTCCAAAAAGAGCAAGCCATTCTATTCCTTTCATTTAAAAAATAATAATAATAATAAAAGCAAGAAATGAGGTTTCAATCGCTTAATTCTGTGGAGGACAATTCGTTTCATCTCAATTAAATAAAACAGGATAAAATGTTTCCTGATGTCATTTTTGAACATTGAACAGAGCGCACATATGCTCCTTAAAATAGAAATAACGTATTCTTTTCCGACTAAAGTCTGTAAATAAGAATTTAACGATAAATTCTTGTGGTTAAGATTTAAGGTTAGTTCGCTTGTGTTCTCACGAATTGATAACGGTTTTTTGGCTAAGAAATCAATCGCCAATATATTTTAAAAAGTTATACTAAATTATCTGTAACTGAAAAAGTTGGGTGTTGTTCTTGGCATCGTAATTATGTGGTTTTGTGTAATGTATCCAGCCAACAATTTCATCACTTCTGCCTCTTCTCTGATGTTGTAGAGACGTTCCTTTTGATTGCTTCTCTCCCCGTGTCCATCCCGTTCCTTTTCATGCATTCATCCATTTTATTAGAAAATTAACATTATCTTGATTTTTTCAAAAGGATATTTCTGATGTATCTCTATGGTGTTGAATTATTTAATTATAAGTATTATTGTTACGAAGTTGAAGATAAATAAAACATTTTAACGTCAGCATCGTATCTTGGGTCATTGTGTTAACAGTGCAATGTTCACGGCCAACCACCTCAACGACTTTGATCCTTTATCACTATTTTACCAGTGTATTGCTTCATAATAATATAAGAAATTTAAGCATCGTCAAAAAGTGCTAATATCGTCAATTCGTTTCTACAAAAATAGTGCAACAAACTCTATAGCACATTTGTTCTTCTCGTCTCCAAAGAGGAAAAAAATGATATTTCGCAAAATCCCTTCATAATGTGTGTTTTACACATTGTTGCACACATTGTATTGTACACATAATGTGTGTTGTACCATAACTAATCGATAGACCGAAGATCATCTTCCTGAGGTAATTTGGCACAGAGTTGTCTTTTCAAACGTGTCCCCCCCCCCCACCAAAATGGTAAGGGGAAATTTTCACAAAATCCTTTTATAGCGTGTATTAGGAATACATAACGAAACCACACACAAAAAATCAACTTCCTGAGATAATTTGAAACAGAATTACGCTTCGAAATGTGTTTTTTGCCGATAGCTCTAAATCTACTTATTGATTTCATTTGAAACTGCAAATGTGTATTATGCAGATCAAGTGTTCGAAGTTACATGAAAGAAATAAAGTGTACAGAAAATCAAAGGCAAACGTAATTATTATTAACTTACGCAATTGTGTCTTTACATTCATTTGTTTTTGGTCAACATATTGTTAAAATTTTACCACTGCCTCATCAATAACTGCCCTAAAAAAAAAAAAAAATAATAATAATAATAATAATAATGATAGAAATGTAAGAGACCTGGTAGCCGATACTGACTTTCAACTAAGCTTCATTGTTCACGAGTCCTCGATACACACAATCTTTGAGACTCTCTTACTTCTAAAAATCACACGGATTCATATATGATGGTCTGGCTACTTTGCCATTTCGAAATATTTGCGAATTGATATAGAAAAATTAGCGCAAATCAGAGTCATTGTGCGAATCATTGTTTGAGTATTTCCATTTTTCCTCAACACTGTGGCAGCTAAATATTCTCTTTGCTGCAACACCATCCCAGCATAATAATACAGATGTTTACTGTAGCGTTAACTTGTTGCTAAACACCAAATAAACCCGTTGGGTAAAACCTCCTCCAAGAAGTAGAGACCCAGAGTAACACTATTAGTGAAGCCACACTATAACATATGGGTAATGAAACTGTTGTTGTGGTACGGCATGAGGTTCAGTTGAATCCCAAATGCGACAGTTATACGTGTTCGTTGCTTCATGTAACTGGAAATGGCCTTGTCTGTGCCTTAGATATTCCATGCCATAGTTCTCATCTACTTGCATAATCTTTTGAAAACGCAAGGCACTATTAAGGCATGCGAAATGATCGTGAGATTTTAGTTTTTGAACGATTTCAGTCTTGAATGGAAGGGAAGTTAGAATCATGTGCACAGTGGACAAAAAAAAAGTCCAATAACAAAGCTAGTTCGCGACCATTACAGTAGCATTTGGAGAACTGAACGGTTAGCACTCTGTTTTTCAGGTACCTGTGTCGGTCCTGCTTCAGGCATAAATATGCGTAGTAAATTGTATTCATTCTAAACTGTAGTTCCCGGTCTGATGAACCTTGATGTGCAAAACATTGACCGTAGATCGACAAACATAACCCCAAATATATAACCCCAAATCAGTGTTGCCAGATTGCGCGACTTTTTTATTCAATAGTCGCCAATAATTTTGAGAAACGATAGTTAATGTACATAATCGACGATTAATCGTCTATTATGTATATCAAACATCCCCTCTCAAAATTATTGGTGAATATTAAATAAAAAAGTCGCGCAATCTGGCAACACTGACCCAAACAATGGTTTGCCCAGTTGCACATCGTCCTCTTCCCGATGCGACATCTAGAGAACCGGTTTCTTCGAACTTCAGTATCTTTAACTACATTTACAGACACGGATATTTTATTTAAATCATTCATTTGTCGATAAACATGAAGTGCTGCGAGAGGATTTCTATTGTACAGATAAAACAATTTTACGTCAAATGTGCATTTTTCTTGTCAAGTGACATGATCGCTGTGTGGGCAAAGGATTTATTTAAAAGACAGACATAACTTTTATAGCTTTTCAGCGAAAAAGCGCCATCTTTTGGCAAATTTAATTTTTTTTTTCTATGGAAACCTCGGTTCCAAGATGTATACAACACACGTTTTATGTTTGATTCTAATCTGACTAAAAGAACCAAAACTATTGGCCTCTGAGTAACGCAAGCTCATTTTTAACCACCCTGTGTTATTCGTTTCTTTTCTTTTTTTTTTTTAGTGTTATTCGTTATATTGAATTATTTTCGTGACAATGATTATATGAATAAAGCATACGGATTTTAATAAATTCTTAATTTACAACATACATATTTCATTGAAATAAAAAGACCCCAATTTATATGAAAAACGAAATAAAATTTTAGAGTTACTTTATTTCTTCTCACTATCATCTAATTTCCATTTGTTCTTTGTAGAGTCGTGCAAAACGCATTTTTAAAAAAGACTTTAGCAAAAAAGATCATCATCTAAAATTCACAAAGAGTAAACTTTGCTTTTATCTGCATTATCTCCGTAAATCCCCAGTCTTTATTCTTCTTTATATAGTTTAGTTTAGAAAGAACATAATTCGCTAAAAAATTTTGATGAAAGAATACTTTTATGCAAGATAATTTAAAAGAGTGTCACAAAATGTTTTTTGTATTTTTGGAACTTGGTGTTTTATTATTTAATTAAAAGTAGAAAAGACAATGAGAATAAAATTCGGTTTAAAGCTCTTTATTTTTTTCTAGGAAAATACTTTTCTCAAATTAAGTAGATTTTCAACCGCACATCTTGAAATTTAATATGCTTTGCACTTAAAAGAAAAATTTAAAATTAAATTAAACAATAAATGATTTTAATTTGTCCCATCTACTTTATATATATATACATATGTATATGCATGTATGTGTATGTGTGTGCATTTTTCCGAAAAAGCTTTCTTTTTTTCTAAAATAACAACTCTAATATGTAGTGTTGCTAACTTTTAAAGCTTCTCTCTATTATTATTATTATTATTTGTCAATTTAGGTTTTTGATTATTTAGTAAAAAAAAAATGATTTTAGCAACAATAGTAGATAAATACGTTTATATATATATATATATATATATATATATATATATATATATATACATATATATTGTTTAACTTGAAATGAAAATGCATGAAAATGTTTTATTCCTGAAAAATGAGATATTCCTATAATTATATGAAATAAATGATGGGCAAAGTATATTAAAACTATTCGAAAGCATTCAAGTATTTTACTAAATTATTTAACAAACCCATTTAATTTACTTTTGTATTACACAGGTTCAACGAATCACAACTTATTTCGTAAAATTTTAGTGCAAAGAAACCGATTTTTAGTTTTAGGACAAAAAATTCTCACACAATACAGAAAAAGATTGTAAACAAAGTAATTCTGATTTTCAATAAGTGTTGCCAGATTTTGCGACTTTTTTATTCAATAGTCGCCAATAATTTTGAGAAGTGACATTTGATATACATAATAGACGCTACTTCGAATCGATTCACCTTTTATGTATATCAAATACGACTTCTAAAAATTATTGTTGGCTGTTGAATAAAGAAGTCGCTCAATCTGGCAACTCTGTTTTCAATATGCATGAAAAATCAAATTATAATGACTTTTACGGAAAGTCATTTTATAAACAATTTTTACAGTTTATGGTATTTTTTTTTTCCGCTGTTATTTTCTCGATCCATATTTATACTTCGATTATTAGAAGAATGACTTAATGTTGTTGATGAGTTCCGTGACTAATTATTCAGAAAAAAAAAAAAACATTTTTTTAAATCAAGAACTGATGAAAAAAAAGACTATTATCATAAAAACGAAAATTTGTCGTTTGTTAAATGTTTACGAAATGTTTAGTTGTTAAATTAGTTCAAATATTTTGTCAGAAAATCAAAGCTTTTATCATACTGCAGTTTCTAATAAATATATCCATTCAACAATTTAAAGTTTCAAAACAGCATAAATGGTTTACATTTTGCTTTAAATTTCTTATAAGTATTTTCCAAATGAATATATTTGAATAAGATATGTATATGCTAGAGAATGCATGACTGAAAAATAACTCTTCTTCTTAAGAAGTACGATACGTGTATCATAATTTTAAAGCATGTCTATCAACACTGTTGCCAAATCAGGAGGATTTTTTGTTCAATAATCACCCATTAATTTTGAGATGTGATATTTGATATACATAATAGACTATCAATTTTCGAAGTGATTATGCAAACGTTACAATTCAAAATTATTGTCGATTATTGAATAAAAATTCCGCCAAAGCTGGCGACACTGCCTATCAATTACATGGAATAGAAAGCAATGTGTTTGACTGCTTTTGAATATTTATTTCGCATTATGAATGAAACTGTTTCAGTATAGTTTTCTTTTTTCTTATTTAATTGAAGGTTTTAAGTCTTTGAATAAAGAAGAAAAAAAAATTCTAAAAACATTGTGTCATTTACATAGTGTAAAAGTTTGCAACTGTGTTGTTATTCACGTGTTCTCTCTTTTTTGTGTAAAAAAAGAAAAAAAAACTGCTTGTTTGTAGGTTTTATTACATCAATAAATGCGACGCTAAACGAAAATTAATTTTAGCGGAGAGTTAGATGGATTCATTGTAAAAAGAGGAAACTTGTGTAGTGCGCTAGACAGAGAAAGATTTTTGTGAATAATTCAATAATTTTTAAGAATTGTTAAACGCTGAAAACGAGCTATGCAATTTTAGTTTATTGTATTTTCACATATTTAGTATTACAGGCTATTATCACACTGTAGTTTTGGTATTCATTAGAATATTTTAAATAACTAATAATAGTTTTTAGGAGTAAGATCATTTTAGCCAATTAGCATAAAAACAAATTATGCATCAGTAATTACTTTGACAAGTATCAACTTTTACTTAAACAACGTTGTTCTGCACCCGTAAATTGGAAATTTAGGCTGAGTACGGAATTCAATATGTAAGGTGTGAGATCCTACGCAAGCTCTTTAGGTTTCAAGTGCTCGAAATCGCGTCTAGTTGTTCATGCAGCGTTCGGTTGGAAGAGTAAAGTCACCAGTTGGATTCAGCGTTAGACGGCGATAGTTTCGGTGGAGATGTCAGGTTAAACATAGAAGTGTTGGGTTGGTGTAAAAGCATGTTGCTACTTATTCAGATGTAATTTGTCATTTGGTTCCAGTGAAGATGTAGAACGAGTTTAAGGGAAGTTACGAAGTTTGGTTAAATATAGGTATATTTAGATGAGCAATTGCTTTTACACGTGTATAAATTGAGGTGATAAAATACACACAACACGGTACTTTACACGTTAAAATCTTAAATAAAAAAACTTAATTTAAAAGTTTACAATATAGAAATATAAAAACGTGGCAAAGTTTCATCCTAGCATTATTGCTCATGGACTTCTTCAGGTCTAGTTCTTGGGATGTTAAAGTCTTTTGATCTTTTAATAAGTGTAGAATAGGTTGCCACATTTTCGCCAAGTCTCTAGAGTGTGTGTAATTAATGGCGCGTTTATCATATTTAATTATTTGTAATTTTTCTTGAATTTCAAGTTTAGTTAGACTAGGGGGTTGCTATTATTTTGCCTTGATTCCATAATGGTTTTTATTTTTTATTTCCTAAAATGTAATCTTTAAGGGCTGTATTGCCGTATGGAGAGCGTAATGAATATTGATGTTCAGAAATGCGTTTTTTTTTTTACTTCTTTTTGTTTTTCCTATATAATAGATGATGTTACCTCAATTTTAATGGGTATTTCATAGATGCCTTTTTGGGCGTCTATCATATAGGAAAAATAAAAAGAACATTGTACAAAAAAGGCGGGGTGGTGTGTGTTTGGTGTTTGGGAATAAGACCGAATGACTGCACTAGGGTCGTAGGCCTGAGGGGGAGTACTTTCCATGGAGGTCTTTCTAAGGGGTCCTAGCCCGTATTTACGCAAATTTCAGAGAAAACCACGGAAAACTCCGAATGGCTAGGCCGATGAGTGCGACCTGGTATCGAAACAGGCACCTCACGTCTTCCAGCATTGAGCGCATAACCGCTCGACCGCTGGTGGGCCAAAGGCGGGGTGGTAATAGGACTCTTAAACTAACTCCAGCTATATTAAACAAAACTGAGCAAATTATTGAAGAAAATACTTCCATAACTTTAAAAGAGATTAGTCCAAAAATTCTAGAAAATGAACCATATACAATTAAGAATTAGTTCCATTAGATTGAAACGTTTGCAGATTGCCATAAAATGTGCGTCAATAGTAGTCGATCGTCGTAATTCTCAAAGAACAACTGAGCAGCGCAAAGTATATGCAATAGATTTCTCTCACAATGCCCCGGAAGAGCGGCAAAAAATAATATTTACTGATGGGTCGGAATTCATTTATCATTTTCGGCGGACAAAAGCACGATCGAGAGTTAACATACCGGTTGGCGTGACAATGGCAACAGCTAGAGGACGAAATGTTTCATTAATTGCGGCAATTAATATACGGGGGTTGGTAGGTTGGTTAGGTTTAACATTGCACTAGTACTGCGCAATGGATAATTTAATATACAGGGAATAGTATGAGATGACGCTATTCAGCAGTCTATAGTCAACTCAAATATTTTGTGCCACTTTCTTCGAAGATTACTTCAGTAATTGGGAGACAGCAGACGAATTTTGGACGTATGGACTAACAAGGGAGGTCACCAACTGTTCAAAATGTATTTATATATGTTATATATCATCTCAAATGCCTAACTAATCTGATTACGAAAATATCCATCTTATTGGCAAATGTGCTTTCAAAAGTGAGTTTTTCTCAATTAGAGTTTGTAAATTACAAATTTACTTTGTTGAGTTTCGATCGTTATAATCGGTTTCCTAGTAGATTTTCATTCTAAATGCGACTGTACATAATATTAGTAAAATATTTTTCTGTTTAATAATTATTTTCTAGCAACATTAGATCTAAATACCAAAGTATATCAAAAATATCAAAAAGTAAAAAGCAATAAAAATAGAACAAAGCACTTGTAATTTTTATTGCAGTGAATAAAGCTATTACTTAGTATTTATTTCCATTATAAATATTATACTGTTGGTAGTTAAAGGATTATTAATTTAAAGAATGAGAAATTTATTTTTCTACTTTTTTTTTCTCCTATTACTATGGTATAATGCATTAAATTTCTTTTAATAATATTCCCTCACGCAAAACTCATAGTTTGATTTTAAATCAATTTCAAGCGAATTGAGTCAATGATTTTTTTTATATGCATTGTACAAAGGGCTTTTCTCTTGTAAAACCACCATCTTTTACTACAGTCGGTAACAAAAGTGTCCGAACACTATCAAAAATTTCTATGTAAAAAAATTACACTTCATACGGTTTTGTTAAATAAATCCTTATCGAATCATGTTCTTACATTGACTAAGAACAGGATTTGACAAGGATTTATTTAACAAAACCGTATGAAGTGTTTTTTTTTTACATAGGAATTTTTGCTAGTGTTCGGACACTTTTGTTACCGACTGTACTTTAAGAGAAATATTGTTTGAATTTCAAAATGTATCTTGCTTTTCCCCAACCTCTTACAAAAAGTCATATTTAGCACGGTAATCCATTTCAAAACTGATTACAATGATAGAAACTTTGGAAAGTAGAGTACTGCAGAGTCTGTAATTTACAAGCTTTAATTGAGAAAAGCCCACGTTAGAGGGCGCATTTGCCCTTACGCCTTACGATGGATATATATGTAATTAGCTTAATTAGACTTTTAAAAGAATATAAAACATATATAAATACCTTTTGAACAGTTGATGACCCTCCCATGTATGTTTGATGGATTTTAGACAACGCAAGCATCCACAAGACGTAGGAAGTGCGTGATCTTGTTGGTCAGAAATGGCACACTCTAGTTTTTCTACCACCATATTCTCCAATACTAAACCATATGGAAGAAATATTTTCCAAAATCAAATTTAGTGCAAGAAATATGTTAGCTGATCCATTAAATCGGCAAAATTTAGTACATTTAATTAATAACTCTATTGGAACTGTTAAGTCTGCAAATTGTTATACACTGTAAAAAAATAACTATTATCAGCTGCAAGAAACTCTTTGTGATTGGAGAAAATAATTATTTTCTTCAATCACAAAGAGTTTCTTGCAGCTGGTAATAGTCTTTTTTTTTTTTTTTTTTTTTTTTTTTTTTTTTTTACAGTGTAATTATTATACGAATATGAATGTTATGTTACCATCTGCAGCTGCAAAAGAACCGTTATAGGTTATATATATTTACTAGTGTTATACCATATGTACCACTGACTAGATATTTTAATAGACCCCGGACTAGTAACCTTTCTGTTCCTGAAAATTATATCACCACCAATCCACCTATTCATTTACCACACCGGTTTTCTACCGCTAAATCGACATTCCACTTCCACCAACGCAGGCATTCAACTTCTTTTAAAGTCGGTATTCACCAACCCATTTAAAACATACAAAATCCCAAGAACCAATTGGCAAGAAATCGATTATCACCAAAAGAAGTCGTAAAAACCGCAGTGATGTTCGCGATTTTTCTCCATAGTCAGTGTAGGGAATCAATATTCAATAATATGTACATTATAACCTAGTTTTGACATAAATGGTTCTTCTTGAATTATTATTATTCTTGAGTTATAATCTGCCCAAAATTTTCATACATATTTTCATATCCTTATGTAATTATGGAATTACATGAATTAAAATAAAATTTTTGATTTCTTACTATGTAATAAATACATTATTTCATCTTATTTTTTAAATATAATATATGGTGAATTTGATTTGCAAAAGGGTGAATTTAATTTGAAAAACCTGTACCAGATGCCGCTATGTAACTCCAAGCCTGGTGAGTTCATTTAATTTTAGTCTTTTGAGAATTAAAATTTATCTAATTAAGTTTAAATTTGTGAAAATCTCAGTATTTTTCTCCGTAAAAGTTAGAATAGAGGTATTTTGGACTTGCTTTCATTTAAGTCATATAAATATTTTACACTACTTAAAAAGAGGCTGCAAACCAGTTGTTACAAATATAATAAATTGTTGGTATTTCATTGAAATTCAAACACTGCAAATATGATTATAACTTCTTCACACTGCATAGTTAAATAGTAAATAAGCTCCTCTTAGTCAAGATATACGATTAAAGGTATTAAACTGTTCGAATTTCACTGAAATTTAAAAGCTACAATATTATTAGTTTTGTTTCATACTCTCGTGAAACCCGACATTTTTCTGCAGAGAACTTCTTGAACCTTTAGCTTAAACCATTTTTATAAATACATACAACTGAGGCATCCGAACTTCGTAACTTCCATTGCTATTCACCTAGTAATTTCAACTATTTCCTAAACCATCGGCACCTGAACGAATTTTCCACGAATTTACAACGTTTTACATCTCTGCACGACTTTGAGCGTCTGAGCGTGTGAGGCCTCAAGTTTTTTAGTTCTTTCAAGCTTTCATTGAACAAATACATTAAAAATTTCTACCTATCTAAAGTTGTATCAAAAAAGTGTAAATGTTGAAAGCTATACTTATTATATACTCTAGACAGATAAAAATAAATCTTTTTATGGGCTCTCTGTGGTTAAGAAGTCATGTTGCCACACTGCTAATCATCCTCAAGCGTAAGTGGGCCGTGGTATCCCAGCTGGCAGAGCGCCGACTCGTAATTGGAAGGTTGCGGGTTCGGTACTCAAGCCGGCCAAAGACAGTCGTGTACACAAATGGTGGCTGGTGCAAGTAAAATCTGTCGTGGCCGCAGTGTCTTCCATGTTCCCATAAAAATTATACCTCTGAGGGTTATCGAAGCGGGAGAGCCGTCCTCTCCGTGTAGGATCAAAATTGTGATGGCATGTCGCCGGACCACCTCTAGGGGTGAGTCCCAGGCCGTAGCCAATTGCCCACTGCGCAGTTCTAGTGCGACGTAAAATCCAATCAACCAATCAATTAAGCGTAGGAGAGTGGATTCGATTCCTGGACCATGGATGCTTTTAAAATTATTCGTACTGCTTGTCAAATTTATTGTATTGTCGGCAGCAAAATTATTGAAGCATATAGATATATTTTTTTTTAGTTTTTTCACTAATTTTTATCATCAACTTACTTTTTTTTATAACAGCATAAACATCATGACTCGACAAATATTTATTTAACAAAACAGTATTAGGTGCACATCTTTTAAATACAAATTATTGCTAGCGCTTCAATAATTTTGCTGCCGACTGTATTTATGCCATATGCTATATGTTGTCGTCTCGACGAAGATTTACAATCGGACTTCCGAGTAAAGTATACAAGTCTAATGCATATGTATGTTTGTTATCAACAAATCTTTAAATTTGTAATTTTTCTAATAAAGTGTTAAATAAAATCTAAATCCAGAAACATATTTTTCTAATTCGTATTTACATTGAATTCATTACATTTGAATACCGTTTAGAATCTATGCAATATAATACTACTTAGATAAATTTTTAAACAATAGGGAACTTATGGTGAGTGTTTCGCAAAATGCACATTTTAAAAAGTGGATAAAAATATTCAAAATGAATAAGTGACAGAATACAATTTAGTTTAATTTTAAAATAAAATGAAAAATACGGCATAATTATGTTTATGCAGAAAAAAAAAAAAATATATATATCCATCCATACAAAATGAGAAAAGTTATTTCCTACAAGCTTTCGCAAAAATGATTTGAGTCAGACAAATATAGAACTTGTAATTAATTAACGAAAATGCATGAAAAAAATTCACTGCATTTTCCATGTTTTGTTATTGATTTAAGGGGTTAGGGGTAGTCAGAGACACGAAAAAATGATAATTTTCAGTAATTTTTTTTCGCTATTAAATCATTTTATTTTACAAAAGTAATAATATGGCATTATTATACAATGTTTTGACTTGAAGTCACGAAAATTTGAAAAAAAAAAATTTATAATTTCCAAAGTTATAGCTGTTTCTGTTGACCCAGTCCAAAAAAAAGGTCCTTGCGGTGACAATGATAAGTCCTTGGAGATTCATCTAAAATCAATCGGATAAGAAAAATTAGTTTTATAAATAGATAATCCTGGGCCTGATCGAAGCTTTTTTTTTTTTTTCAAAAATTAAAAAAATGGCGGACTCAGGAAATTTTTTTCTAAATTTTTGGGAAAAAGTCAACAGTTAATTGGTCTTAAAAAATCGAAATTTTTGAAAAAAAAAAAATCCTTCGATGAGACCCGAGTTTATTATGTATTCTAAAAGCTGTATAAATTTCATTAAAATCTACTGAGCGGTTTTCAAGTTACAGTTGTCACCAGTTCAAAAAACATAGTTTTGAGAAAAACGCATTTAAAGTTTCGCACTAGATTTACGTACAGAAATACGAATTATTTAATCACTTACACTGAGTCATCTATTCCTGGGCCATATAATAGTTCTTCAGCCATTGTGGAAGTTTCCAAAACATCAATTTGCCGTTGCCTACGAAGCATTCTGCCTTCCCGAGTGTTGTCGTTGGCGCGCTGATCTGCCACTTTCACACGTGCAGCATCCTTTTTTTTTCCATACTGATGGGAATTAGACCCACAATTAAGTCCTAGGGCATTCATAATCATTAATAATGAATTTGTACCTTCATTAAATATACATGTAGCTATGTATGCAGCAATTTGTACGATAGTAAAACTAGTATTCATGGTTTTTGGGCATATTTTCCACACTAGTTGGTTGAAGCTCTCATTATTATTTTGATTGAATCCACCTACACATCTTGAAAGTAAATTATCATTACTGAGATCGTCGTAAATCGGTTTAATAGCTTTTAAAACATCAGGAGGTAAGGGAGAATAATCTTGAGTATAAGTATCAAGCTCTCCACTTGCTTCAGCGCGCTGGTAAGAGCACCAAGAATCTTCGCCTTTTGGACACATACCATGATTCGGATTTTCATCAGTCGAACCGTAGTGGTAAAAAGTTGCCATAATAGCAGATTTCATACCTTCGATAGAATCGCAATGACGACGTATTGATAAACCATAATACACAGTTAATTTGTCTATTACTTTTCCTGTAAGCTTACCTCTACCACCAAGACCTTTTTGTTGAAGTTTCAGTTTACGCAGTCGAGTCCCCATCCGCTTTTGAACATGGCCTATACATTCCTTTTTATTTACGGTTGTATTTTTGTAAGGATCTGCTTTTATAATTCCCGAATAGGTCTTCGAATCACCATCGCCAATGTAGTTTGCATATTTGTCGAATAACTCGAAAAGTAATTATCGGATCAACTTCAAATTTTCAGAGAATATTTATAAGATATTACACTTTAAGAAAATGCAAAAAAAAAAAATTGATTTTTTGAAAATCCTGACTACCCCTAACCCCTTAAGAGCGTCTTAATGACGACTCTTTTTTTAACGTCTAAGTACTAATTGTTGAAGCAGAAAAATCACAGTCGCGTTTGTATGATATACATTTCAAAATGTACCATTAATATTTTTTTACTAATATTTGATAGTAATATTTGATAGTAATATTTTTTTACTAATTAATACATACTATGCAGACACTTTTGAAGCTACCACTTCTATTATTACGCTAACAAAAATATGAATTAACACTAGTATTCTCATACTTTAAAAATGCATTGCTCTTAATATTTATTTATATTTTTTAAGTTTAACTTATCCGAGTTACTTTTCTTTCTTAATATGTGTATTTATTTGCGGATATTTTTTTCAGGAAATATTTCCAAACAAATTCTATATATTAATGTGTGTAAAAATATCCCATCCTTTTTGTTTATTTATATTTTATTTATGTCTGCTGCGAATTGGAGATATTGAATTAGAGAATTGGATTGAAACAAGGAAATAAAATTAATTTTATACTGTTTATTATTATTATTATTATTATTTAATTTTAGTATGTTGACTTTATTAATTTTTCTCTTCGTGATTTTTTTTTTCTTTTTTTAATGTTAAAGCTATGACGTCAAGGAAATTAAGACTTAGAGGGAACCAGAGAAAAAAAATATGGAATGGTGTTATCCAATATTTACAGAAAACATCCAAATAGATCTTACTTTGCGTTTTAAAATCTTTATAAAAACTTTTTTTTATATTCTAATTAAATTAACAAAAATTTAAACATATTTCTTTTCTTTTTTTTTAAATCCACCTTTTATTATTTGACTTGGTTTTAAATCTCGGGACTCAAGATTTACAAAATAATAATAATAATAATAATAATTTCCGTACTTTCTAAGCCACCTCTTCAATAAGTGTGAATTTTCTATTCTGTCCTTTAGAAAGGCGGGAAAAGGAATCTAGTGTACCCTCTTAACTATACTCATATGCTTGCTTCATTTTATCATTCCGTGTCAGTTTAAATGCAGAAAGCTCTAGTTATTTTTATCATTTTTACTATATATGTTAGTCAATCTAAAAAATCGTACACTTTGTGTCAATACTTTTTGTATTTATTAAATAAATTTTATGAAAACAAAATTAATATTATAAAAAAAAAATTAGTCTGATAAAGTAAAAAAAAAAATAATAATAAATGGAAAATTATGAATTTATTTTAAAATAAATTTCGTTTTGTGACATAATCAAAATAAATATTTTTCAAAGCTATATTAAAATGTTGTTTTTTGAAGAAATTGGTAATTAATAAAATATGCATTTGGAGGCCTAAATCTACACATGAACTCGATTTCTTTGAAAATTTTTACATATATAAGAAATTTAAAAATATTTTCAGTTGTGACTTTACGATACATATGCTGTCTGATTGCTGAAAATTTTAGATTTAATCCACACTTTCTCAAAATTTCCTACAGTCTTTTTTTTTTAAACAGAACTTAATTTTTTTTTTTTTTTCTAAATAGCTAATCTCCTCACAATTCCATTCTTCTTGATTATATCCTATTATATGAACCATACCATATCTTGAACATAAAAATCGAAAAAAAGAAACGAAAAATGAAATTAAATGAAAGACAGTAGTATAAACTGCATATAAACAGTCCGTAGAATCCATTTTTCTTCAAATTTATTTCTATAAACAACCTCTATAAAGCGCCACATTAATTAAAAATAATAATAACAACAACAACAATAATAATAATAATAATAATAATAATTTTACTAAAAATTGAAAGAAAAAGTTACTTAATGATAAACAAACAAACAACAACACCATTTTTTTTTTCTTCTTAACTTGTTTTATCTACTTCTAATAATATTATCAGCTTCACTCAATTTATTAAAAATTTAAAATCTATTTTCAAACTTATTTTTATTTTTAATGATAAAAATATTTCAAAATTCTTCAAACACACATTCAGTAATTTAGTTTGGGCAACCAAAGTCTATTCTTTATGATTTAAATAAAGTTTTAACTATTTAGTATACGATAAATTTTATAGATTCCCAAGGAGCCTGGTATTCCCAACTCAAATACGCATCCCAATGTATATTTTACCTGATAGTTATTGTGGATCTGTTTTCTGTATCAAAATTTTTGAAGTGATTTGATATATATCCTAATTTAGACCACATAGTACAGAAAAATATCGAAGAGAATAATAGAAAATGATACAATTCAATCCAGAAATTTTTCGTAATTCTTACTTTGTAATATTTTATTTCTAACATTTCCTTCAATAGATTTGAGAAAAAACAGACGTGTTTTCATCATACCATATTTATTTATTTAATGCATAACTTTTATATTTGTACGTAGTATAAGTAAGCATAAAGATGGACTTCTAAAAAGAGAATAAAAGCAGAACAAATGCTGAAAGAAATCAAATCAAATACTTGTAGATTTTAGAATTATTATTTCTGTTTTGTTTATATACATTTTTTTTTTCAACAGAAAGAAGTTGAGAGTTTTGGCTGTTTCTTCTTATATTTTAGATCTAACATTCAACAGAAAGATTTTTAATTATATTTTACATGCATGGAGGAACTCTTCTGATGACGCCTGTGTGTTTAGTACTTGGTTTCGTTATAATTTTACATTTGTTTTTCCACATACATAAAAATAGAGATTCTGGCTTTTTTATGTGTGTTTAATTTGATTAAATCATAATATATGGGATTTCTTGACTATAAAAATATAAAAAAAGAAATGGAAAACGGTAGTATAAAGGTAAAAATAGTGATCGATAATCTCTGGGATTTTTTTTTTTTGATGATCTAACGAAAGTTAAACTTTGTATAAAAAAATTTTGTTTTATTATTTTGTTTATTCAAATAAGTAAATCTTATCGAATATAAAATTTAGTTAATAAAAATCATTTTTGTGAATATTTTGGCAATTACAGTTAACCAGAAAATGATTTTCTATAAAAAACTATGGCATTTATTTATAGAAATATTTCACGTGCTCTTAAATTACTATTATCTTAATAGATACTACTTAACTCGTTAAAGGTGATTGGTTTCGTAGTGAAACAAAATATTTAACTTATTTTATGCAACATTTTTTCAATATTATTTTTCGAGTTTTAATAGATTTTTTAAACTTTCGTTTCTTTTCTGTTCGGTAGATAGCAGTCAGGGTTGCCAAATCTGGCGGATTTTTTTATTGAATAATCACCAATACACTGTAAATGCAAGTGTCTGAAATTCAGACACAATTGTGTCTAAAATGGGTGTTCAATTTTAAGATGCTAAAAAGTGTCTTATTTATTTCAGGCACTTGAAGTATCTTAAAAGGCACATCGTTTCACACTCAAAGTGTCTAAAATTCCGCCATCTTTGATCCTGTCTACAGTAAATATTTTTCATAAATAAATAAATAAAAAGATGCGTTTTATACTGTTTACCTGTGAAAAATATATTTTAGAATCTCCTAGAGCATAAAAAAAAGCATTAATATTTTTTACAAAAATATCCCCCATGTCCGCGCCGGGAATCGAACTGACAATCAATGGATTCACAGTCGAGCGTCTACCCAATCGCCATTGGTACTCACGCTGCACGTTGCTTGTATAATGAAATATATTCTAGTATCCGTAAAATAAATCGAAGTTTTATGTCTTTGCTATAAAACTGTCCATAAGAAGTAAAGCTTAATACATATTATTATCTTAAATTTCATGTGTAAAAGTTTAGAGTTTTTTTGTAAAATGCGTAATATATATGAAAAAATAGTAGACTACGGATTTTAAACGATTTTTTTTTTTTTTTAAACTGGTATTTGCAAGAAAACAAACTATGTACATGAAACCAAAAAAATTGCTCTTTTACATTTTGAAGTGTAGGGAAACATAACACATTTATGTCTGAATTTAAGATGCTTCTATTTACAGTGTAATTTAAAAAAAATGATATTTGATATACATAATAGACAATTAATCTACGAAGTGATTAGGCACATTTTACAATTAGAAAATTATTGGTGATTATTGAATAAAAAATCTGCCAAATCCGGGGAATCTGGCAACAGTGATAGCAGTACTACTCCATACTTTAATAAGTCTTGTTTCAGAGGAGCCAATAAGCAAAAGCCAATTTAAATTTCTTTAGCAAGCGCAAGTACACTTTGCTGCTCTGATGATGCATTCATGATAATTTTTTTTTTCTACCTGATGAAAGTCCGTAATATTATTTTGACCTAAAACGACTATTTTTTTTTTTTTTTTTTTTTTTTTTTTTTTAAACTGTAGTGTTTAATTAGTTATTTATTTACTAAATTAGCTATTGTTTGAATTTAATGAATTTAACGCATGGATATTTGAAACCAAAAATTTGTCGAAAATTAAAAATGTTAATTTTTTCTTTTACATATGTTTATGATTAGCTATGTGTGAAATAGCCATTTTTGAAATTAATTTAACAATTTTTGTTAAAAATATGCAGTAAGTGTTAAAGAATTAAACAAACGAACATTTGTTCGAAAGTTTCAAACACATGCCTTTTCAATACTTACTAGAATAGGATCCAGATATTGTATCGAAATGTACATTGAATTTTTTAAACGAACATTATATAACTAATTATTTAAATTCGAATAATTTAAAAATCCGCTAAGTTTATATCTAATATTCATGATAAGATAATAGGTTGTTTTATTTCAATTAAATGTAAAAATCACTTATTTATTACTTATTTCAAAGAGAAATGCACTATTAAAGAATGTTCTTTAAAAAGTTACACATATGTGATTTAATAACTATAAACATATTTTTTTTAAATATCATAATTGGTGTAAGTTTTCACTCCAGAATCCTTAATATAAGATTTTTATGAATTGTTTGACAAATTAAGAAAATATATACATAATACATCGAATTATTTCCCCCAAGGAATTTGTAAATTCCCTGGGATTGCGAATGTTAAAAATGGATTTACATGATCACATGTTTATAAACTAATTACCATATTTCTATGCATCTTAAAAAAATGGATTTTCTTGAATCTGAAAAATTCAAAAATTTGATGAAAATATTTTAAATATAATTCTTTAAAAAATAGTTACTAAATATCATGTTATGTTAAAGAATATAAAGTACTTAGTTATGGGACAACATGATATTGACGTATTGATAGAATACGTTATGCTATTCTATCTTTGCGAACTGTTGCGGTTTTTTGCGGAAGACTTCATAAAAATATTTTAAAATAGCAAACCTCAAGCTGATTAAATCCCATAAATTAAAATTAGAAGTTTCTATTAAAAAAGAGGACAACAAACTTCAATTATAAAACTTAAATGTTGGCACATATGCCATGGTAACAAGGAAATTTTATATGTTTAATAAAAGATTAATTTACTTATTTAATTATTTATTTGCAAATTTCGTTCTAACTCCTCTTTTTTAACTTAACGTCTTGATAGAAATGAAGAACCTGTGATTAAATTGAGGCTAATTCAACTATTCGAAAATTCCAATTTTTTGTAGATCATTTCTATCGGATAAGTGTGCATACTCCCCCCCCCCCTTCCCTGAAAAATAAGTAAATAAATGATGTTTTTATTCATTTCAGGAAATATAGCGTACACATATTCTTTAAGAAGTTTTATCGACTCTAGAAAATGCAGTGACGTTTGTTTCAAACCTCTTTTACATAAAATGATTTTAGGCTGAATACATGTGTAGAAAATTAGCATTTAGTTTACTTACTATTTATTAGTAAACGACAGTGAATAGTATATAAATTAATATGTCATTGTTAAAAATTTAAAGATTTTCTGTAGAAATATTTAGAAAAAATTATTCTTTTTAGACATTTAAAAAAATATTGATATTCTGCATAATTTTTTAGTTCTTAATTTATTGGAAATTATATTTCTATTCGTCCTGAAAGACCCCCCGTAATTATATTTATTGTATATTTTTCATGCATTATATGCATTATTGTAGAAATTTTTCTAAAATAATAAAATCCACATCCTCATCTTAAAAATATAGATTTTAATATGTACATTACATAGCTGCTACCCGTTCCGATTTTTCAATACTTTCTTTCTCGTTTTTTTTTTTTTTTTTTTTTTTTTTTTTTTAATAGAGGTTTTTTATAAAATGTTGTTGTAGTTTTCTATGGTTAAATAAGAAGAAAATTTTCGTAAAAAAATACCCATACCCAGAAATAAGAGCAGTTGGCTGCTATGAAGCTTTGAAATGTGGATATGATAATTTAGTCATTAGATCAAATTGATGATTTAGTCACAGAGATTTAGTTACCAAGTCATTATAAAATAAATAAAGAGCCCCCCCCCCTTTTTTTTTTTAATAATTTTTAAAAGGTTGGACGAAGAATAGAGAAAAAAAAAATATTTTTATCTAATTCAGCCAGTTTTAAATTGTTTCAGCCAGTTTTCGTTGAATTTGAAAATAATCTATTAAACACAAATACTCTTGATTGATTATTTTGCATAATTATTATTAAGAGAAGCATTTTTCCATATTCACTTATGCCGTGATAAAAAGTTATTGACATCAAATGAATAAACTTGAATACATTATTCGATAGTTTTCATGACATCATTAAATAAAAATATATGAATATTTAAAATAGTTATCTCTTACCTTATGAATGCAAAATAGAAAAATAACCTAACAAAACGCATATCATATATATGCTTACTCTTATATTCCTTTTTGATCTTAGCAGAGTGTAAGAAATAAAACTTAATCTCAAAGAAAATTTCCTGATATCAAGCGAGTGCCGCATAATGAGTAGTTGTATAAATAATTTATGATTTTTAGAAATAATTAAGTAAAAAATATGCATTAAAGTAAAGATTAAGCATTCATGAAGGATTATTACAAATTGAAGTTTTGTGTATATGTTTTACTTTAACTGACAATGATTAAAATAGATATTTTTTTTTAATCTATAAATTTTACTAATTATTTATTTTCTTTATTAAAATACTTCTGTTGTTGGTGTAGGGTTTATGACCTATTGTCTGCTTGTGGGTCTTAAGCATAGTTAGAATTTCCTCTTTGGGGGGTCTTTTTAAGGGCCATTATTTATACAAATTTTGGAGAAAACGATGGAAAACTCCGAAAGGTTAAATCGAAGGGGTTGAACCCGATACTTCCCGTCTCTCAGCTTGGGAAGTAGAACCTCACGGCCACTGGTAGGACTAAATTATTTATGAATCATTTGCTTCAATTTTAAATAGCTATATTTACCGCCTTTTAAATATTGCTTCCTGTCTACAATTATGCCCTACTTTACGTTAAAGAAAGCCTCTCTCTCTCTCTCTCTCTCTCCCCCTCTTTTTTTTTTTTTTTTTTTTTTTTTTAATATTTCAGAATAATTTTCGGAAAAACTTTAACGTAAATTAAAAATAAAAATAAAAAACATCCTTTCATAGAATCTGTAAAAAATAAATAAATAAAGCTATTTTTGCATTAAAAATTAAGTTCATGTAAGCGGAATGCGTGTTGAGTCCCCTTTATATATAGTTTTATCTAAAACTAAAGCGAGATTTAATCAGCAAATAAAATATATACTGGTTTAATTCTAACTATATGTTACCTCTATCTGCGGTGCCAAAAAAAAAAAAAAAAAGAAAGAAAGAAAGAAAAAAAACTATTTTAATTCTTCATCTATGCTGTTGTTTATATTTTTTACTAGAAATTTTAAAACTATTTTTAGGTAATTCATATTTTCATTTAATTCCCACTTCAATTTAATAATTATTAAAAACTTGTGTTTGATAATCAATACTTTAAAAAATAATAATTATTTTATATTAAAGAAAATGTTTTTGAACTCTTCCAGCATAATTTTCTGAAAATTCTTAATCTAAATTAAAAACGAGAATGTAAAATATCTTTTCATACAATTTATAAATTAATAAAGAAAAAAACCCTCAATGTCATACTAACGTAAAAAAAAGGGGGAAAGAAAAAGAAAGAAAAAAGAAAAGTATAACATTTTTACCCAAACGCATCAGGTATAGTCTTAAATAATTTATAAATAATATACATTTGAATGCTTAATGCATTTTTTTTTTCATAAACATAAAAAATTTAAAATAAAAATAAAAATAAATAAATAAAATAAATAAAAAAAAAACTCAAAAGAGTCAAACATATTTTGTCAAGTATGTATAAACCATGTCAAAAGAAAAAGATAATGAATAAGTGAACTAAGTTGAAATAAATTTTTTAAGTTAAAAAAAATAAAAATGGTAATAAGAGGAGTTCGTCAAATAAATATATAAGTAAAATTTTCCTAGCATTTATTATGAATTTTGTGTTGGTAGTAGAGAGGTGTGATGTTTTCTGCTGATGTGAAAGAATTTTTGGATGTAGAGTGTAGCAAAGGCAACATGAAAAAATCGCGTATAATAGATAGATTTCGGCGTGATTTGACGGTTTTTGAAATGTAAAAATAGTACTTAATTAATTTCAAAACTATTAGGTACTTTAAAAAATTGAATGTTAAATACATTCTCCAATCTAAAGAAAATGGCCAGAATATTTAATAATTTTTTCAATCATGAAAATATTTAATTTTATTTAATTGTAAGGAATTTTATTCACGAAAAAAAAAAAAAAAAAAAAAAAAAAGAAGAAGAAGAAGAAAAGAAGAAGAAAAGAAATGGAGAAACCACAGAAATTTAAATTTATTTTCGGTTCATTCTTGAATTCGATTAATTAAATATAATCTACTTTTTTTTTTTTTTTTTTTTTTTTTTTATGTGTGCGGACTTTTAATTTCAAACAAAACTGTTTAAATAGAGAAATAGGCAGATTTGCTAATAAAATAAAATAAAAATATTTTATACCGCAGATAACACTATTAAAAAAAAAAAAAAAAAGAAAAAGAAAAAGAAAACTCTAACAAAAGAATGGAACACTTTCCAACATTCCGCCTATCCCGTTGAAACGACAACTGGAAATTTCAACTTTTTGTTTCTTGCGCAAGCCGAGTAGTAAGAAAAAATATTTTCCGCGGCGGCAGTCAGTAAACTCCAACATGGAGACTCCACCAGATCAGTTGAAACTTGGGGGTTGGGTGAGCCGCAAGGATGCTCTGTAACAATCTACAGCAAAATTAAAGGATGAAAACATTTTTTTCCAAAATGTGTATAGTTTTAGCATTTATTTTGATGTTGTTTCAATTCATTTATTCGTTGGATCCTCTAAATAACGGGTGAGTAATATTTTATTGATTATTTTAATATTTTTTAGAGTTAAAATAAATTATTTACGAAACTTCCGATTTGTATAGCTGATCACATGCGGTTAAATTTACATGTATTTTAGAATATGGCCAGAGTATTATTGAAATTTTTTGAAAGTTTGTGAATTAGATTAATAATCACTTTTTTAAATTTAATAATCCTGAAGATTATTATTATCTTTTTAAAGATAAATATGAATGATGTATTAAATTTAAATCTTTAAAAAATAGATAAAAATTTCGTAAATAGAATTTATCATCGCTATATTCATTTATGCATTCATTTATTTTTTTTTATTTTTAAGTATCGATTTTTTTTTAAATTGAAAATCGCTAATTGATAAATTTCATAACTTAGCTTCAAAATTATTGAGTAATTATATACTAGTTAGTCACACATAATATAATTATAAGCATATACTAAAGAAATTAAGCTATAATACACGGATAGCTTTGCATGTATACATTTAATTTTATGTGCATAGATTGACATATAAAATATATTAGCATAATATTTGTTACATCAAAATGATTAATTTGTTTCCATTTATAATATTATAAATGGATATTATTCCTAGTTGGAAGCTTTTATTAAAGTTATCCCTTTATTATTAATCCTAATTAGATTAATTTATTTTGCTTAAGAATCATTTATATATTTTTCTCTTTTTCACACACACACACACACACACACACACACACACACACACATATATATATATATATATATATTGTAAAAAGATTATAGATTTGTCTATATATCTCTCTTGAACTCTCTCCGTATATATATCGTCTTAAACCCTTAAGCCGTGGTGGTCTCTGTTCCTTCTTTTTCTTCTAGTTATTACAATTATATATATACACATATATATATATATATATATATATATATATATATTCATATTTATATATTTATATATTAATCATATTTGCTATATATGATTTCATCCACCAATGTTTCACAAATAATTCATATTAACTTTTCAAATATCTATTACCTTATATAAGACTTCATTTACATATGTATTTGTTCATTAATTCGCGTCTTCCATTGGCATTTGACCACTGTAATGATGAATTATTACACACGTAGTACATACATACAAATACACACACACACACACACATATATATATATATATATATATATATGAGCGTAAAATATATTATATAAGCCTCTTATATATATGATTATATTTTCCTCTCTCACTCTCTCTCTCTCTCTGGTCGTAAAGTAGTAATAAATTAACAAATTAAAAATTTAAAATAATGTAAATATTTATATTTATAAAATGAAAACTATAAATATTTATTTGAAAAATCTAATGATAAGTGCATTAGAAACATAAAGTTAAATTCGTTTGTTATTATATTTATCGCTTGCAAATTAAAAAATTAAGGAGGTGACTTAAGATATATGCGAAGATTTTTATAATTTTGTATAGTTATACATTTTGTTTTTATGTTTCAAATAAATTAAACGATTATATATATATATATATTTCAATTTACACCACCTATCATTCTTTACAAGGCATTTAGTTTTTTGTTTTAATTGGATTACATCTTCTAAAATTCACGCGTCAAATTAAAAAAATAAATAAATAATTATAAATTTAGCAGTGCCAATTATAATTTTTAAAAGTATCGTCTCAAATAGCTGTGTATATTTAACAAAGAGTTACAATGTAAACAGTATATTATGATACGTAATAAGTGCATCCTGAATCTAAAGTTTTTAACTTAGGAAAATATTTTTTTTTTTTTTTTTTTTTTTTTTTTTTTTGCATTTTTTTCTGTTTTCTTTTTTTTTTTCTTTTTTTTTAAATAGTGTTTTCGAGAAATATATTGAGAAGAATACTTTTAAATCTTTATTAAAGTATTTCCTTTTTTAATGAACAGAGGTTTACATTAAATCATGGATTGTCATCTTATCTGATTGTGATAAATGCCATTATAAAAGTTAATTTCATTTTTAAAATTTTGAAATTAGAAACAAATTAGAGTTTAAAAGCAGTTCTATTTGCGTCATTTTCATGCTGAATTGTTTTTACGTGTACAAAGCAATTAATTAGTGAATAGAAGAGAAACTAGTAAATAATTTTGCGTCATTTTCTTTAAGTCAATAAAATCTTAAAAATTATAAATAATATGTATTTTCTATAATTTTTCAACAATGAAAACCCTCCAGATGTCCCAATACCAATAACTTTTATTAGAGATATTCTTTATAGAATGTATCAAAAATACTGTTATTAAGTAAAACGATGATTGTAGTACAAAAATAGTGGTGTAAAATAATCCGAAAGGAAGCTCTGGTTATATTGCCATAGGAATATTGCAGAGAAAGATTATCAGTATTTTGGAGATAGCTTATAATTACGTAATAATGAGTTTTATCTAGTGTTTCTAACTCCTGGAATATTGTTTAAAATTCCAAAAAATAAAGACATAGTTATAAAATGTGGAAAATGACATAATGTTATATTAATGCTACAATTATTTTAATATTTCCGTTTTAATTTTAATTTAGGAGCAAATAAAAAGATGCAATTTCTTAATAACTACCATATAAAAAGCACTCATATTTTCTTTTACAAAACCTGAAATACATCTCAAAAATAGTGTATCAATATAAATATTTGAAAATGAAGCAAATGTAATTTTGTAGAAATAATGTAATATAATATTTTAATACCATAAGAGAAATAATTAATTTAAACTAATATATTTATCTTTAAACAAATCAGCTTTATTTTTCAGTTCTGTAATCACCACTACATATTATAAGAAAAAAAAATAGAATATAACTAAGTAGCGCTTTTTGAGTTTAAATCTCGAAAAGAAGTGCGCTTTTATGTCAAATATGCGAATATTATTTCCATATGTAGTGTGTTTTTTAAATATCATACAAACACTAGTATGTATAATTTACTAAAATATTGCGAAGTTTTGAATGAGGAAAAGAATAAAATAATCAACTTTTAAGGAGAGAGAGAATGTTATAAACTGATTGAAATGTTTAGCACCAAACTAAAATAAATAAACAAGTACATAAATAAAGTCGAAATTTTTAAAGCTCTGAAGCGCATTAAAATAATATTTATTAATTTTGTGCTGATAACATCATATACGCATAACAGCTGTAATAAAATATTTTTGAGATTTTATACTATAATATGATATTATTTTCGTAAGGTTCTTTTCTACCTGTTACAATTTCGCCGTCTCCGGCAGACAAATCCCACGTTATTCTATGGCGAAATTTGTTTTTATAATTACTCGTTGCATAATGATTATTTTTAAATTCCGTTTACACATTCAAGTAAATTTACAAACGTTAAATTAGTTATTTGTTAGTATATATATAGTAACAAACTAGTAAAATTTCATTTTTTAATGAAAAATAAGTTTGAAAGAACACTTTTATGCATTTTTCTCAAAAAGAAAATAATAAAAATTTAAAAATTCAATTTTCGGAAAGCAAGGACTAATTTAACAGTTGTGAATTTTCTGAATGTTAGAGCCTAAAATTATAATAATAAAATAAGTATGTTAATGAGTAAATTTCATAAAAATTTTATTTCATAATTTCATAAAAAAAGAATAACATGGGGTATGGTTGTCGCCAAAGATAGGTAAAGCATTTTCTTAAGGAAAGAAATAAAACTTAATACATACTTATAATTTTTTTTAAACAAAGCAATGACAATAATAATAATAGTTTTGCTTATATTAAAATATTATTATTTCATTCTGAAGCTTTTAAGTGCTAAAAATTCATTTAGTCCATTTTTTGCATTTTTTAGACTCAAAATAAAATATTAAAAATTTAAAAAAATAATTTTGGAAAAGCAAGGTCTAATTTAATGGTTGTAAATTTTCTGAATGTTACAAAATAAATGAAAAATAAAAAATAATAAGGTAATGAATAATTCTCATAACAAATTTCTCCATAGAATAGCATAGGCTTTCGCTGACGATAGATTTAAACTAATTTCGTTATTATTAAAATTTTATTATTAGGTCTTGCAAAATACGCAGTAATGAATTAAAATTTTGTAAATTAGATTTCAATAGTAAGTAAATTGGGAATCTAAGAGCATTGGAAAGCACATTAAAGCACTACCGTGTACTCACAAATATCATATACGCTTCCCAGTTTTAGCAAAACCATTTATAATTTTATGCCATACAACAAGTTTAAGTTGTTTTCCTTATAGAAGAAACAAAATATTTGAAATTCTCTTTAAATCTCATTTAGCAAAACATAGATATTTAATACTGACATTGTTATTATTAAATTATTATTATTTAAAATGGTATAACTTATCTGATTTTCGTATTATATCAATAAACGTTATTTCTCAGAATACATATTATTTTCTTTATAAAAGAAATTAAACGTTAAGCATTATTTTTGAAATTCTCTTGAAATCTTGTTAAACAAAAGATATTTATTATTAACTTTGTTATTATAAATTGTTAATGTTTAAAATAAAGTAACATTTTTCGTTTTCTTATTTTATGTATACACATAGTCATATTTGTTTATTTACTTACAAATTTAGCTGTACAATATTTCACTTAATACAAACTGTCACATGAAAGATTAAAAATGAAATAGCCTAGAAAAAATTTAATTTACTAAAGGGCATGCATTTTTGAAATCCAGACAGTAAACTTCTTTTTTACTTAATCTTCAAACTATTTCCCTAAAGAATATTAGAAGTAATTGCACTTTACTAAATGATCCAAATTTTAAGGGCGAAGTATTTGTTATGTAAAAGAACATTTTTGCATTTGCGCATATACATATAATCCCTTTGAACATTAAATTAAAGATCGACTTATAGATAATATGTTTGGAGATTCTATGCTAATTTTAAGTATTTTTATTCTACATATTTAAGTGGAAACTTGGATATTTTTTGAGCATTTTTATGTCACTTAACAGAAAGCTATTTCCGTTTATAGATTTAAATTTTTCTGTGGCAGACATAAAAATGTATACAGGTATTACACAAAAGGATTAGAAAAAGAAAATAAATGAAAGTATAATATTTGAACAGTAAAATAACTTTTCTGGGTGGTTTATCACGTTTCACTGCAAAAGAAAAAAAATAAATGTTATTTCGAAGAAAAACAACAACAACATATATATTGATCATAAAATATATACGTGTTAACATATATAAATTTAAGAAAAACATGAATTTAATAAAATCGATTTCATTTTTTAAAAAAGATAAGGATTTCTATCCCCTATGAACAAAAAAATCGATACTTCGACTTTATCTTTGATTAAAAATAAAAATAAAAACAGGCAAAATATCTTAAGTACTTAACACGGTGCAGTGGAACGATCAAAACAAATTTAAATATATTTACGTCGTTAATTCTTAATTTCCAATAACAGGAATTAGGCCATAAAGATATATTAAGAAAAATCTATAAATAGAAATTATTTTGTAAATAAAACATTTACATTATCACTTACATTAACTGACTTACATTCACTTGAAAGGTAGAAACATAGCCGTTTTATAACCTTAAACAAAATATTTTATTTATTTAATTATAGAAATTGCGTGTTTTCTTATTTATATTTTATTAATTTTCTAACTTAAAATTAATAACTGACATTAACATAAATAAATATGATATGAAAATATTTTTAATATCCTAGAATTGAAATATTTTGAATTTGAGAATATTTATATTCTTATTTATGTTTTAACTTTTTATCTAGTGATTTTCATTTTTAATAATATTAATTGTCTTACATTTATTTCAAAAACATACAATATAAATATTACAATATTTATATAAAGAAATGTTCTATTGCCCTATTTTTATTTCACCGTTGTTTATTTATTTATTTTTTTTCAATAATTTCTAATATTTTCATACTATAAATTGTCATCTGCATTAACTTTTTACATTAAAATACGATCTATTAAATAAACATATTTTGAGTCACTTTGAAATATTTTTATTTTGAGATCATTTATAGTCTTAAATTTTATAATTAATCATTTTTTTAATTAAAAAATTTAAGACTATTTTACATCTGAGATACTTGGAGTATAATTTTGTACATATTTTTAACCTGATTTTTTTTTTTTTTTTTTTTTTTTACTGTAATAATTTTATATTCCATTTATTTATTCTTCTGTTAGTATTGTCTTTATTTTTTTAATTACAATTTATAGCTCATACTAATTATTCTCTATTTATTCAGAAAATATTAAATACAGATATTTCAATAATTTAAAATTGACTGATTTTACAGTGACACTTTAATTTAAAACAACCATTTCTTTATTTCTTTTCTTTCATTCTTCTACGTTTTTCTAAATTTTATTTTCATAATAGAACAATCTAGAACATAAAAATATTTTAATATGAGGTAATTCACTGTTTAATTTTGGAATTATTGTAATTATCGTTGTATAACCCGCAATTTCGATACACCCATTTTACACCATCAGTTTTATTTAATAAAATGTAATGTTTTAGTGCCTCTTACAAATATAATTAGGACAGTTAAAATAAATTTCTGATGTAAACAGGTTTATCTGACCTGCAGTTTATACACCAGCAATTACGAAACATTGTTTTCTTGTTTACACTCCTTATTTTTCTAAACTATCGATTATTTTTTACATTTTTTCCCTTTAAAATATAATAATTTTAATGCTCCCTCCGTCCCAAATTAGTTGCTACATTTCAAGTATGCAGAGTGATAAATAACTTCCGTTGCAGTTTAGTAGATCGACACCAGTAAAATTATACTCCCTCCGTCCCAAATTAGTTGCCATATTTGAATATTTTTGTACTGATTATTGATATTAATAATTCTATGATTTTGTTTGAACATTTTTCAGAAATTTCAGGGTGCTATACTATCAATCAACAACATTTACATACCAAACATTCCCTCCTTAAATCAGTACCAAATTAGTTTCAAAAATTTGCTTCGAAAAATTTCTCCCAAAATAATTACTACATTATTGAGAAGTAAAAAATGAGAATTAAAAAAACCAAGTTGTGATAATTTTAATCGCAAATAAAACAATTTAAAGTGATATTTAAGGAATGTCTTGCACATAATATAGCTTCGGGATTACATGCCAGGTTTAACGGAGGAAGATGTTGACAACGAAGTTTTTCCTTATTAAGATAGGTTATTTTGTACGAGTTGCCTCCGCCAAACATATTTTCTATACATGTTTGTATATGTTTGTAAAGTTAAAAATACATTTTCAAGCTTTTCCATTTCTATATTTTGAAAAGTGACTTCAACAGCATAATTAAGCTGTCAATATTCTTCGTGGGCATTTGATGTTGCAATGACTCTGTAATGCCGGCGAGTCCCACACCTATATGGTAGCCCCTATGGAGGGGGAATATATGTCATGGCAACCCTAAAAGGGGTCAAGAGGGATGCTGAAAAAAGCATCAGAGAGAATGTGTGTGAGCTGGTTGGAAGGGACGGAGGAAGTGTGCCTGCCGTTCTCTTAGCTCAGACTTAGTTGTCCTGTTTATGTATTATGTTGGAGAAAAGAATATTATTCTTAATGTAGATATGCCTGTAAATAATTTTCTCAAGTAATATTAAAAGTGCCATGCTTCCTGCGAAAAGAAAGTACTGATCGTTATTTATCTGCACAACATCATTTTCCCCATTTACCTCAACGAACCAAACATCGAGATCCTACACTGTCGCACCCGTCAGGATCGAGGTAAGAAGATTCTTATCTTGTTTATGTTTTGGGGGAAAATAGAATAAGCATGAAAAGTGACTGTTGCTGAAAGATACTAAGAAAACTGTTTAAAATCTGCTGATTGCGAAAGATAAATTTTAAAGAATTTGCCAACATGGCCGAAATTTTTAACGTGAAGGGTCTAAAGAAAGAAGATTTAATTACGGTTGCGGAAGAAATAGGTGTTAGCACCACGTTAGACATGAAAATAAAAGATTTGAAAGAGAAAATTTTGAAGTCAGACGAATTTAAAACGTCACCTGATTTTGTTGCAGAATTTCTGATCACCACCGTAGAAGACCGTAAACAAAAGGACGAGCATGCCAGAGCATTGGAGCTTGCTAGAGCTCAAGGCTCAAGCCCTAGGCCGGAACCTGTCCAGCGTAGTGATAGGGATAATTTAGATCGGGTAATTAAAACGATAAGGTCGCTAACGATTCCTTGTCCATCAAAACCAGAGTTGTGGTATTTGTTCTTCACAACTCTGGAACGCGCATTCAAAACAAAAAATGTAGACGAAAGTATTCAAGCCGAAATTTTGTTAAATTTATTAGGCGAAAAAGCTGCCAATATTTTAGTTTACATTAACGATGACGAGATCCAAGATTATGAAAAGTTAAAAACACTCGTGTTACGAGAATTCGAACCGACAGCGCCAAATTGCTTGGAACATTTCAATACAGCTAAAAGGCAGGTGGGCGAGACGCACATGCAGTTTGCATCTCGTCTTAAAACAACATTCGATTATTACCTCCGATTAAGAAAATGCGAGGATTTTGACACCTTGCGTGATCTGATAGTAGCAGATAAGTTATTTTCTACTTTAGATCCAGAAACGCAAACGCATATAGGTATACGGCAGGGTGAAATTTGGTTTAGGCCGACAGAAATGGGCAAGGATTGCGATAATTTTTATACATCGAGAGGCAAGTCAATACATAAACAAAATTTCTCAGAGATACCAAAACCACGCGAAACGGTGGAATTGTTAGATACGGAAAGGAATAACAAATACATACCTCCTCATTTGCGTACACCCAAAAACCAGTCGAGTTATGCTTATAAACCTAGAACCAAATCTTGTTATTCTTGCGGATCTAATTCCCACTTACAGCGAGACTGTGATAAACGAAAACAAAGTTTTAATTGTGAAAATATTAAATCGGAGCAAAATAATAGCGAAATATTTACCGCTATGGTTAAAACTGAATTTTTAAATTCCCAACTCGCGATTGAACCGTTAGAGCACATTGAAATAATGGTTGAGGGACGGAAAGTGAAAGCAATAAAAGATTCTGGCACAAATTTTGCGATTTTTAACCCTGTGGCTCTACCAGATATAGAACTTAAAGAGCAAGGAAAGATAATTCTCACATCAGCTTTTGGCGAACAGACCGAAGCTAAATTATGTAAACTTCCCGTCTCGCTCAGAACTAGCGCAACAACCGTTGACGGACCTGAAGAAATTCTCGCGGCGGTGACTCGAAAACTTTGCGTTCCCTGCTTACTCCCACCTAGGATATGGAATTCGCTGAGGGGGCACTTTAAAGAAAGGGATGAAAAAGAGACAGAGAGCAGAGATAGCGTTCCGTTTGTAGAAGGGGGATCTCCTGAAAGTAGAGAAAGAGAGATTTCAGTTTTCGCGGAGGGGAGAATGGAAGCCGATGGGGAAAGTACGCTTTGTATTGAAGAGAGGGTCAAAACTGACCATCTGAAATTCGAGATGCAGTGTACGGATTTGGAAAAGCGAGAAGAAACTAGCGTTATCGAGGGAGTGAAAGTTCAGAGGGGTAGAAAAGCGCTGGATAAAACGGTGTTGTTGCAACCTAGGGGAGAGGAAAAGGAAAGATTGAACTTAGCTCAAAAGGCGGTCGTATGCAAAAACGAAACTAAAGGGAGAGTTCGGGATAGTTTCGCTTGGCCTGGGATGCGGCATTCTGAAGTGCGTTTGAGAGATGTCGCGTGCGCTGAATTATGTTTAGGGGAACAGCATGGGCGGGGGCTGGCAGCTACCGAGTTAAAAACGTTAACGACCAAAGCGAGTTATAGTTCTCTATGCGATATTTTTATGCGTGCGGAGATTCCGAATGTAAAAGTTAATGATTGTGGGAGGGCTAATAGAGAACTTAATTGGTTATTTGGTATTTTGAAATCATTACCTTGGGCTTGCGAAATTAGACGTTCATTTTTTTGGAATTTTAAAGCGGACGATCAGGCGATTCTATACGCTCGCTGGACCGGTCCTGGCGAAACAGCACGACCATGCTCACAATCTGGTGAAATCAAGTTAATTGATAAAAACTTCGACTTGATACAGGAGAATAAACAGGGAAAAGCCGCCGACTTCAGAATTATCCACGACGAAAGAGAGGTGACTTCATCTTTGTATCGTGTAAAGGAGAGTTGGAAAACTCCTCCAGGAGAAAGCAACTCAGTTTTCGTGCCAATTAAAGCACATAGTGCTCATGCTAAACGTAAACATGTGTTCTTCAACTTCAAAGGATCTAGTGATCGAAATAAAAATGTGAACGCCGTGGTGACAGACTATCTGGAACCATTATTTGTGTTTTCGAAGGAGATAAAAGTGTTCAATTATATCTTCGTTATCAAGAAATTAATTTCTTTAGAAATAATATTGTGTTTTTCCCCGAAAATAAAATGGAACTTAAGCTTTCATATGTCTGAACATGTTTTAGTGAAAGTGCGCATTTAGACATTGACTGACTATTTAGAGGGAATAGTGTGTTTATGAACAAATTTAGACTCTTAATGTATAGACTATAATTAAAATTTGAATAAGAGACTTCATCAAAACTTTGAATGAACAATTCAGTGGACTTTAACTCTAGAGAGACAATTTTGAATTAAAACTTTTTTTGTGTGTGTGATTTTAAAACTATTTTGTCTCTTGCAGAAAATGAACTTCACAGAGGAAAATTGTGTAGTCCAGCATGTACAACATTTATCTTTACAAAGTTCTTATAATTTTATTCTATTATTTTTAATTGCTAATTTCATTATTTAATTGTGGTTTTGTTATCAGTATTAATTTATGTACTGTTACTTAGTAGTGTGTGATGTAAATAATATTGTGGAGTGAGAGTCTCCGGCATCCTTTTATTTCTCAGATAGTGTCATCAGACGGCCGCTGAGACACGATCTTGGGGGGGAGGTGTAATGCCGGCGAGTCCCACACCTATATGGTAGCCCCTATGGAGGGGGAATATATGTCATGGCAACCCTAAAAGGGGTCAAGAGGGATGCTGAAAAAAGCATCAGAGAGAATGTGTGTGAGCTGGTTGGAAGGGACGGAGGAAGTGTGCCTGCCGTTCTCTTAGCTCAGACTTAGTTGTCCTGTTTATGTATTATGTTGGAGAAAAGAATATTATTCTTAATGTAGATATGCCTGTAAATAATTTTCTCAAGTAATATTAAAAGTGCCATGCTTCCTGCGAAAAGAAAGTACTGATCGTTATTTATCTGCACAACATCATTTTCCCCATTTACCTCAACGAACCAAACATCGAGATCCTACAGACTCTATTGCATTAAAAAACCCGAGATCAAGTACATTTAAATCTGGAGTATTTGGAGGCATAGTTGCTAATTTAGCACCTTTTGGCTACCGGAAAATTTTAATAAAATTTTAAATTTTATTTAATCAGTGAAAATCGTTACAGTTCACTGATAAAATAAAATAAATATTTCTTTTAAAATTTTCCGGTAGCCAAAAGGGACTAAGATGGCAAATGTTTGGAGGTTGAACATTGTAGTTGAAAATTCCATCCATCTTTGAAACATTTTTCTGCGATACTGGATCATCCACTGCCAAATGAGGCATGTCCTGTTGTATGTATGTAGGACTCGATTTTCGACTACTTGGAAATTTTTCACCTTTAGCCGGCAAAACTTGTTCTATAATCATTTTTCGGGTTCCTCCTTTGTTAGCAATTTCTACAACTTTTGACACAGCATTTCCCTTTGCATGATTTTTTGAGTTTCTGTTTGCATTTTCTGAATAAACAAAAGACCATATTCCAATTTTTCCATCAAACGTTTCATTTCTATTTGAGTCCAATCTTGGTCTTGCCACCGCTGCGATAAACATAATTTTGGCAATAAACTTTTTGCTTTTGCAATGCCTCAAAGGGTTCAGTTTCATCTAGGGTGATGTAAAACGAATTTACTGGTTTTCGTGATATAAAATCATTTTTACTCGATATGAATACTATCCAACATTTCCGAAAAGCATCCATTAGTTTGAACATGCTATAAACAAAGTCGAATTCTGTCGAACTTAATTTTTTTCTGTTAGACTTAATGGTGGTTGAAATATGCTTCAAAACTTTTCCCTCCCTGACAATCCTCTGTAATGTTGATTTAGGAATACTAACAGCACGTGATAAATTCCGCAGTGATTGTCTTCGTTTTATTGGGACATCTTTGATTTTCATCAATTGCTTAGAAAAATCTTTCTTCTTTTTTCGTCTGCATTTATCAATTTTTTGTGAACTTACATTGTAAATTTCATCATAATTTATTTTTGACGTCTTTGCCTGCTTCCACAAACGGATACTGTACTACGATGAACGTTAAATTTAATCGCTGCAGCATTTATAGCACCATTGCTCAGTTTATCATTTGTCAAATGTTACAGTAAAAATTACAATACAGCCTTACACTCTTTATTATTCCTTTCCTTCTTTAAGATATTTTCAAAATTATTATTCATAATTACAATTATCGTCATTTTTTTATTAGGTCAAGTCACATTACTTCCTATTCACATTACTTCACATTCGAGTTAACATTGCTTCTAACAACTAGTATACCGCGTTATATTCATTATAGTAGTGTAATTTTACTGGCGTCGATCTACTAAACTGCATCGGATGTTATTTATGATTCCGTCTACTTGAAATATTGCAACTAATTTGGTACTGATTTAAGGAGGGAAGGAGGGAATGTTTCATGAATAACTGTTGGTGATTGATAGCATAGCACCCTGAAATCTCTGAAAAATGTTCAAACAAAATACTAAAACCACCAGTACCAGTAATCAGTAGAAAAGTATTCAAATGTAGCAACAAATTTGGGACAGAGAAGGTACTTTATACCCTTCCCTTGAAATACACCCTTTCCTCAGTTTACGCGACAGTCCGTTCCACGTGAATTTGGCTTGCGAGTGTAAAAGTCGTGTAAGTTGGGTCTTTTATATAACAAAAGAAAAAATACTGGAAACAAAAGCTAGTAAAAATTTTAGAAGTATATGAAAAACATATTTATTTTGCATATCTTAATAAACAAAATAATAATAATTAAGAAATTTCGGAAACAGAAATATGTAAGTCTTATTCGATGTCACTATCGCTACTGTAATTCAAAATAATAAGCCTTTTCTTTTTAATTGGTACAAACTTATCATCTTCATCGCATGAAATATTTGGTAGTTCGTCTTCATTTTCATTGTGAATGTAGATTTTTTCGGATGAACTTTTTCTGTGGTTTCTTTTACTAAGTTTACATAAATTTACTGATATTCGTTGCAACATTTCATTGAATTTTGGAGAATTTTTTAAAAATTCTTATAATATCTGAATCAATGCTTATAATGACATATTCTAAATTTTTTGGATAACTGAAGATTTTTAAAAAGATTTTCAGCAGTAAATAAATCCGTTTCTTCATTGTCATTGCTACATACATCCTTCACTGCAAGAAAAAAAAAAACTGTTAAAAACAGAAAAAATTCTGTAATTTTTCTACAGAAAATTTATTTTCTCTAAAACTTTAAAATATTTGTTTAAAATTACATTTCTATATGTCAAAAGAAACATTTTCTGAAACCAGATAAAATCTGTAAGTATTAACACTTTCGCGACTGCACGCTTTTGTCTTTTTGACAGTAAGGTCCGCCTGTTGGCGTGATTCTCCCAAGTTACAATATTTCAGAACAATATTTTCTATATTCAGATGCATATTACAAAATTACAAATGGATATACATTATCATTATACACTTTCTAATCAAAGTATTCATATCCATAGTATATTGGTTGCACAAATATGAATATTGTGTATATTTTTAAGAAATAAATGACATACAAATTGCAAGCGAAATGCCCACTGGCGGAGTTACAGATTTTCAAATGACGTGAATCTGCGTCAGCGGTCGCGACTGTGAAAAAACAAATTACCTCTGGTGGATGTATATATTTCTGTTTTGCATATGGAGAACTGATATCATCAAAGCCATATTGAGAAACTCTAAGTAATAGAGCCTATTGTGCTTCCGTGGCTGAGAAGTAACACCTTTGCCTACAATGCGTTGGACTCTGGTTCAAATCTGTCTGGTTGAACTGGAAAAGTTTACTTAAAGCAAGATTTTTTACACTTTGTCTTACGGAAGATATGTGTTGTGTGCCATTATTCTCTGTACTGTTGTGTTGCAGAAAATTTTTGTCAACTTATTTTTCGCATAGCATACGGATATTTTCTTTCAACTTTTCCGCCAAGAATTTTCTGTGATACAACAGGAATTTTTTTTCAGTGTATGATGTTTATTAATTCTGTATCGGTAAATTCACGATCTGCTAGTAAATTATGAATGTCACACTCATTTTAGTTGGTAAAGCATCTTGTTCAACGTCTTGGGTTAAAGTAATGACACTGAATATTAGTTCTTCAGTTGTCGGATTAGTAATCCCTGGTGCAGCTATTTGTGGCTATATTACTTTCCAGCAAGCAATTACTGTAAAATATTTTACACTACTTAAAGCCAAAACAATATTCTCAACACAATTTAAAATATTGTATCGCTTTGAAATTTCTGAAATCGTTAAATGTTCATCATTTTCTAGTTTATTATAAATATCCTTGAAAGTATGTTTAATGTAATTAATTTTGAAGGTAAAAGTTCTGCTTTGATCTATAGCCTGCATTAAGGTACTTGTATTTGATGGCAAAATGCAGATTTTTATGTTTCATGCTTTAAGTTGGGTAGATGAGGTAGTACATTATCTAATACTATAGTAGTATTTTAAAAGACAGACATTTTTCTTTCATTTTTTTTTTCCACTTTTTCAACAAAACAGTTGTAAAACCAATTACTAAAATTCGCACCAGTTACCCATGACTTTTTATTTGTCACCAAATACACGGGAAGATCATTTAACTTTGTTCATTTCATTATTCGCAAACAAAGAGGTTTATCAGCAGTGGCATTATCAAGTGGTTTCCTGATGCGTTACAACAAAGTAGCAATGTTACACGATCTTTGTTGACCGTAAATTTTATAACACTGTTTGCATTTTGTGTAACAAAAGCTCTGTTGGGGATCTTTTTCTAGAAAAATCTTCCATTGGTGTTAAATACCTGATCTGGAATATATCCATTTTATGAAAATTTTAATGAAAAATTTTCAGCTGTAAATTTGGCAGAAGATGCAGCTTCACCTTTAAAATTAAGGTCCCGGAATGAATATATACACACACACACACACACATATATATATATATATATATATATATATATTAAGTTTTGAAACCACATTTTACTTGCAGAGAAGGTATCCATTATACCAATCGTTAAAGCTTGTTGTTTTAATAACCTTTTAAAAACGTATGCAGCCTTCTCTCTTATCATTAAACTGTCAGTGTTTTTTTTTTCGTAGGTATGTATGCATGTTGTCCTTATTCCAAATCATTAGTTCTTTCTCCATAATTTCTATTTCGGGTTTTCTTATGCACAATGAACACCGTAAACTTGATACGTTTCCAGAGACCACACTACTTCTAATGTTTCACTCATTTTCCTGACTGATCGGAGTGTGGATTACTATATTCCTTATATATATTATATATTATATATTATGTATGTATATATTATATATTATGCCTTAGCAATCGCAGTAGGCTTATCTCCTTCATCAAGTCGATCCAAAATTTTCATTTTCAGGTGCAAAGACATCGACTTTATCTTCTTTCGTTTGCCAGACATGACTGGGTTAAAATTATAAATATATATATACATAAATTATAAATATATACAGCATAATAACAATGCAATCCTCTCAACATCCAAAGTCACACTGTTTCCGCATTACGTCCCAGGTCCAAAGACAACGCCGGAGCTGATGCAAAATTTCTCTTTCTGCGTCACGCTCTCCGGCAACCAATTTCACAATACCGACTGTATTAAACTTTCAATTTACAGATATATAGGAAAATATGTATGCAAATATCTAACCATGTAAAATTAGATCTCGTAAGTCGATTCTGCGTATAAAAAGTTCTGTGTAAATCGAGATAAAACAAATACTCGAGAAAAGAATTCCCGAGTAAATTGAGGGACGGGTGTATTTCAATGTGACATTTTGATTTGCAACTAATGTTTTTTTGGTTTACATAAGGGGTCACAAACTTCTATAGTTTGAATACCACATTTTTTTTTTTTTTTTTTTTTTTGTAAATAATATACTTTGCTTTAATTATTTTCGAATTTCTGCGATTAAATAAAGAAAAAATTACTATAAAATTTATGTTTTACTAGTCTTCTTAATTAATTTAATCTGTCTGTCTGTCTCAGTAAAGAAGGGTGCTATAAGTTTGAAGTCTGTGTTTATCTGTGGTTGTGTGTGTGTGTGTGTGTGTTTGTATTCGTCTGTGGCACTGTAGTTCCCAAATGAATTTGACCAATATCAATGCGTTTATCTTATTTTATTTATTTATTTATCTATTTATCTATTAGCATGCTGATTTAATAAGGATGATTCTTAGCCCCGTTTAATAAAAATCTCTTTGATAGATTTTAAAAAATTAATTGAAATGTGTTTTTTAGGTTACTTTGCATTAATATTTTAAAATTTGCATGCGGACAATTTCCATTTTCCAAATCATGTATAATAATAAATCGAAAGGTTTGTCTGTCTGTCTGTCTGTCTGTTCTTTTATACGTTCAGCCCCTATTGAACGCAGAAGTACAAGAATTGACATACTGATGCTCTGGAGCCTTTCCGAGGTCCTCTTCAAAACAGAATTTAAAATTTTTAATTAGTTGTGGAGATATTAATTAAAATGTAGAATCATCCCTAATCAGAAAGCGATCTCAATGACTGAGAATTCACCGCGATTGCATAAAAATAGATAATTTAACGGCGTTAAAAGCAGAAAAAGTGGAAAATAAATTAGAAATATTTGTCCGATTGTTACGATTTCGATACCAAATGAAAGCGGCATTTTTTCTGAATCTAAGTGTGCAAGTGGCTTATCGGTACAACAATTAGATTTTTTAAAATTAACTAAAGTATGAATTTTTTGTGGCAACATTATTTCAAACGCCAGACTACAGTCTGAGATGAAAAGGGAAATGATTGTAACCGATCAAGATGTCACGTGTTTTGTAGTGGGGAGAAAAATTGCAATTTTCAATTTTTTTTCAAATTTTCATTCACAATACATTTTAATTAATATTCGGCCTAGACAGCATATTATAAAGCTACTGTTCAATTTTCATGAAAATATCTGGATAAACAAAAAAATTAGATTAAATTTTGTATTATATTTTTTTTAATTGAGATATGCCGTTGAAATTTCGTAATATTTGGTTTTATCGCCCGATAATTCGATTCTGAATATTTTTGAAGGTGTAGAATTATTAGAAAGGGCTTGAGGAGGAAGGGAGGGGGGCGAAGGGACCAAAAAAAAAAAGAGTTACAGCGTTTGAAATTGTTATTATTACGTTTTAAGGAAAGATAAATCGATTGCGGATATTTTCAAGTGTAAAATTATTAGAAGGGACGGAAAAAAGAGGAAAAGGGGCAAAAACGTAGAAAAGGAACGGTTGTTTCGGAGAAAACAACGAAAAACCCAGAACGCCTTTATTCTTTTATATTTTGCAGAGTTTCGAATTCTGATACTCCTTTCACATTTCATACTATGGATTTTTAACAGTATTTAGCCCGGAATTACTCAAGTTACGGAGAAAACCTCGAAAAAGTCAGACATAAATCGTTTTATAATAGTGTTTATATCATTTTTGTATCTCAGCTTCTATTTAGAATAATTTAATAAGTAATATGTCATTTTGAAACTTATTTGAATTGAATTTCAAGAGTAGACGCCACAAATTTCTGTCACCTTTCATTAACCGACTACCGTAATTTCCGACTACCGTAATTCGAGATTTCACCTGATTTAAGGTGTCCTGATTAGGTTTTCCTTTCCATCTCAGCTAATTGAGTTAGACCGTTCAAAACTGGTATATGTAGGTTAATTAGGAGGGGCTATAAGAGTGGGGAAGGAATAGGCGCACGCAGCGAGCACGAGACTGCGCTGACGAAGGCAGTGGGGACCCGGTGCGACTTTTTACCTGATGAGAAATGATTTTTTAAATTTTCTTTTCTTTAGAATAAAGGTTTGATTTCAGAATATGTGCGCGCACCGCGCATGCGTTTGGAATCCGGTGCGAGTTTTTACCCGATGATAATTTTTTTTTTATTTTATTTTCTTAATAATAAAAGTTTGAGTTGAGAAGGAATTTCCGTGCATAGCGCACGTATATCCTCACACGTGCGCGCGCATGGATCTGCGCTGCCTAAGGCAGTGGGGTTCCGGTGTGAGTTTTTACACGATGCTAAATGACATATTTTTTTAATTCCTTTTCTTAAGAATGAAAGTTCATGAGTAATAACATGGAATTTTGAGAAGTCATAAGGATGGTGAAGGGATACGCGCGCGCAGCGCACGGGTCTACGCTGCCGAAGGCAGTGGGGACCCGGTGCGACATTTTTCCCAATCAGAATTTTTTTTTTTTCTCTTTTAACAACATGATAAAAAATTAATGCAATTTTGAGAATTCATTGATTATTGTCATTCCTTTAAAAATAGTGGCCAGCGAAGCGGGCGTAGCCTGCTAGTGTTAGATAAAACTTTTGAGATGGTTATATTCCAATTTGTAAACCACGTTATATAATATATTTTTTTAAGAACATAAAAACGCTTATTTTTTACTAATTTTAAATTGATTTTGACAAAAGTTAAAAATTGTTAAAAATAACGATTATGAGTTTACAGTACTATAATCTCTAAATTCGATTGAAAATTAGAGATTTTATAAAATTAGAGAGAGTTTAAAATTACTTAAAATGTGATTTTTTTTTGCAAGCCACTTTGCATAGATAATTTCAAATTTACGAACTGTTAATCTTCTAAAATTAGAGAGTTTATAAAATCATAGAGAGAGTTCAAAATTACTTAAAATGTGATTTATTTTGCAGGCCACTTTGCATCGATAGTTTAAAATTTACGAACTGTTAATCTTCTAAAATTAAAGAGTTTATAAAATTAGAGAGAGTTTAAAATTATTTAAAACATGATTTTTTTTGCAAGCCATTTTGCATCGATAATTTAAAATTTACGAACTGTTAATCTTCTAATTTTCAACTTTTGATAAATGATAAGTTATGTATTTTTTGGAGTAGAGTAAAGAAAAAAAAAAAAAAAAAAAAAAAAACTATTTTTTAAAGCAAATTTCTAACTAAACAGATAATTTTGCTTTATTTAGAGGTTTTGTTTAATATAAAGATAAAATACTGCAATTATATGAGATGAAATACTATAAAATAGGGCGCACTTGAAAGAAAGTAGCAGATATGCTTTAAGTTATTAAAGGAACATTTCTAATGATGTTCGACTGATTAGAAGCATTAATGTAGATTCCACAACAAATCACCACTTCATCACCAGAAATTTGACATTTTCAACTTTTACCTTTCCAATATTTAACAGTATATTTTTAATCATTTTGTATTCTTTTAACTGAAACTAAGTTTACTCTATATGGTTTAATGTCTTACGTGCATGCACATAAGCGCATGTATATAATAATTTTATATTTTGTAAATGTTTTCAAATATATAATTTTACTAAATTAGAAAATGACATTAAGCATGTTTTACACTCATTTTGTTTATTTTACATTTACTTCTCTTATGATTTAATCACAGTTGTATTCTTTATTTCATAAATTCAGATTTCAGTATAACATTTAGTACTTTCACTTTTTGAAAAAAAAAAAAAAAAAAAAGTAGAAATTTTGTTTTTATCTTCTGTTTATTTGACTTTTGGTATTATATTTTCTAATGGTTAATTAATATTCTGTGAACACACTGTGAATATTTAACTTAAAATAATTTTAAATTAAGTTTCATAGAAATCAAAATATTTGAATTCCTTTCGGATTTCTCTTTAAATTCAGTTTCCATGATTTTTGAAATCCTTTAAAACCAGAGAATATGTTCCACTCATGTTTAAAGTAGCGCGGCATTTTTAGTAGAAACACACATAAATGCAGTCTATCGAGAATTAAATTTAGATTAAGACTAAACTATTGCAAAATGAAATATAAAATTAATTTTAAAGTACAAATTTTGATAACATAACGTATTCTACTTTTATTTTATTCCAGTAGCAGAATTTGATGGGATATTCTGAGATGGATATTTCCTTTAAAGGAAACATATATAGATTTTAGCGAAATTAAATTATTTTATACATATCTGTTTAGCCTGTTCACAGCATCGTAAATTATCTCTTTAGTGTTGAAATTACGAATATAATAAATTTTACATTTAAAGCCGGATAAATTTCTAACACCTTTTAATATTTAAAAAGCATATATATTATGATCTTTAACTAATTTTCCACTTTCATCTTTTGAATTAAAAATAATTTATTATATTGAATTAAGCTTAACCTATCACTTTAGGTATTATTATGATTCCAGAAGCCATTTAAGTGTATCATTATTCAACGTGGAGAAATTAAAATATTTACACAGTTTTTAAACAAAAACTTTAGAATTTCACTTTAAATCTTTTAACTATTAAAACAGCTTTTGTTTGCATACATTCAAAAATTGATTTTTTTTTTTTAACCCTTTGCTCTCGGCATATTTTCCTATTTTGAACAGTAAGATGCGCCTTTTGGCGGTCCTTTAAAACGTCACACGTTTAGTTTCCAACTTCTTTTGGCTACCTAAAAATTGTAATAATTTGTTTTATTTTACTTCATCATTAAATAAAATAAATCTTTCTGTTAAAATTTTCCGGCAGCCGAAAGGTAGCCTATAGTTACACGTTTTAGAAGAATAACATTTCATTTGCAGAGGAACACCTTAAGGCGTGGCTCGATTTTTTAATGTCTTCTCAGAAGGGACATACGAGCAATAAGGGTTAATTTAAAGACATTCATTTTATCTTTAAGATATTTTAATGCAACCATCTTAAATATTAAGCATGAAGACATACAATTGTGCACTGTTTTTAGAATGAAACCAGTTAAGAAAAGTCAGTAACGTTTTAATTATAGCATATCTGCCAACCATCTCATTAATAAGCGTAAAATTGTTAACGCCTATTGAAAAAACGCCCCTTTTTCCACACCACTTTATTTTTAGAGTAATTCTTTTCAAATGTTGTTACAACTAAATAAGAATAAAATTACTCTAAAAAATGTCTGGTGTGAAAAAAAAAGCGGGTACTAAAATTTTTACGCTTCATAATGAGATAGTTGGCAGGTATGTTATAGCTTACAAAGTTTCATTTGGGGAAAACTTTTAACATGACTCAATTGACATCCTCATATTTTAAATAAGTTTCGTTATAACATTTAGTTTATCAATAAAGAAATAAATAAAAAAATAAAATGTAGAAAATAACGAATTGTATAAAACGGATTTTTTCTAAGTGCAAATTATATAAATATACATTTTTAACTGTCGCTTAGTATGTCATCATTTTAATAATTTAAATAAACTGTAGTTTTAGTCTAAAAATAAAATAAGGTAGATTAACATGTCTTTCATCTTATTTCTTCTAACATTCGATTTTTTTTTTTTAATAACATAAGAAATACTTGAACAATGTATTGAGTGGAATTCTTCCATACAATACACTTATATTAAACATTGGCAAATGAGAAAAATGTTTCAAAACATTTCTTGAGACTTCTTATCGGATTATTCTTTTATTTATTTATTGTATACATATATATATATATATATGTGTGTGTGTGTGTATATATATTTCGAATGTTAGAAAAAATAAGATGGTCGGCAATGTATACATATAAATGTACAATATCTATATATATTGCCGACCATCTTTGTTCATTTTAAAATGCGTATTTTGAAACATATTATATATAGTGTTTGTTTGAACGATTATATAAAATCTTATATTGAACAATATAAAGAGTGCAAATATGAGAATGTTAAGCAACAAAAATGGTTAAGTACAAAACCATTGTTACAGACATTGTAGGTTTTCTTGGAAAAAGAAAGTTTGTATAGATTACGATGATAATATATTGTAAACCACAGGAAGTAAATAAATTTAATTTTTACCTCGTATTTATCTTACTACATAAACTTAAAAGTTTCTATTATTTTCCTTTCGTGACAAAAAAAATAAAAGTATTTATAATATATATATTTTGATTTTTTAAATTTTTTTATGTCGTAAACAATAATATTTTCCAATCCCACTTAAAAAAAAAAAAAAAAAAAAAAAAAAAGTATTTTTTAAGTTTCTTCCGCATGTCAGGTCATAAACAAATTTTACCTTCTGTGTCGAAAAAACTGTTTTATATATACATATAATATCGGGCGTTATAAGTAACATTTGTTTAATGTTTGTTATAGAAAGTAAAAATATATATATATAATAAAAAAAAAAAAAATGTGATACTGAAATGCACAATTATTAAATGGCAGAATTAATTGTTTAATACATGTATATAAGAGGCTTTTTTATTCAAACACCATTCAAAACTTCATTTGTAATAGAACTACCTCGATCATATGGAGGAATTTCAACTATAGAGAAATGAAATAATTCAACTATTTCTTTAAATATTTTTATAAGATTAATTTCCAATGTGTGCTATTATCTCGAAATAGCGTTATCTAATCGTCGAAAATTAGTATATAAGATTAGTTTTCGGAATTGTAGTGCTAATATCTGTAACGTGCGTGAAAAGTAGTAACAGATCTGAATTTGGGCAACGCTGGTAAATTTCTGATGAATAAATGTCAAAAGTAATCATTCTCTTTATTTGTTATTTCGAAGTAAATACAAGTCGAATATCTATATATTTTGTAAATACAATTGGTTATACAGTTGTATTTTAAGTAAAAATCTAAGAATATTCTTTTGTGGGAAAAGCGGCGTGTTCTGACGTTTTTGCATTTACTGTAAATGGCAGACGAAGAATAGGAGAAATGCTGGAAGCATCGCAATTACACATGGCTACCTTGATTACTTTAAAAGGTAAGTAAAATCTATATGTAATATAAAGAATCACCCACCTTAGCGATTTACTCAGGTGAGTTTTCAGCCGGCTGGAATCCTAGGACAGATGAGAAAGCGTATTGTAAGTGATATTTACTCAGTATTTTACTTAATAGTTGAATCTTATTTGCTAGAAAAGCAACAATAAGAAAAATTAAAAACATGTTCATATATACGTTTGTTAACTCTATCAGGGATGGAACACGGGCGCAGAATTCATACCACTATCAATGTAAGAAAATTTTCTACTTCTTAAATCAACGACATTATATAGAGAGAAATTTCTTAAACGGATTCCGGTATGAATTCTGCACCCGTGTTCCATCCCTGCTCTATGCTTTATTAACACTTTCGCGACTTCTGACGTAGATTCACGTCATTTGAAAATCTGTAACTCCACCTGTGAGCGTTTCTTTTGGAAATTGTATGATATTTGTTTTTTAAAAATATACACAATATCCATATTTGTACAGTCAATATTCTATGGATACAAATATTTTGATTAGAGAGGGTATGATTATAATGTATATTCATTTGTAATATATATGTGAATGTAGAAAATGTTGCTCTGAAAAACTGTAAAATGAGAGAATAACGCCCAAAGGCGGACCCAACTGTCAAAAACACAAAAACATGCGGTCGCGAAAGTGTTAATAATTGGTTATAAAAGTAAATAATACTTTAGAAAATCTTAACTGATACCAGATTAATTTCATCTTACATCAGATATCCAGCCAAAATCTTTTTAATTATTTAGTTGCATTTATTGCGTGTATATTTATGTATTTATTGGGAAAAACATTGAAATTATTATATTTATGTGGTGTAATATCAATAAAATTTGTTTATTAACTAATATATATGTTTCTTAAAGGTATACATTGAAGAGAAGTATATTAATTCAGCCTACACTTCATTGTTTTAAAAGCTGCTAATTTCAAAAGTTTTTTTTTTTTTTTTTTAAGTTTTTAATTTAAAATCTAAATCGATATTTTATCTTTTTCTTTTAAATTTTTTAAGTTGTTGAAGACGGAATATTTTAAAAGATTTAATTTTGAACATAATATACTTTTCTTTTAAATAACCGTAATAGAAGTTTTTAAATAAAATATATTTTTTGCTCTGTGCGCTATAAAAAATGCGTTTTGTTTAGAAACGTACTTCGAAACGGCTTTTATTTTTCGCAAAAATTAAAACTTGTCATTTTTGCTATAATATGTACAGAATGTTCCAACGAGTAGTATTGTTATATTTTTGAGTAAAGTACTTCTAATAATTTAAATGATTTCAATGCGTAATATCTTTGGAATATTTGTTGGGGGAAAAAAAGGACATTATATTAATTCTTATTATTTAAAGTTTTATTATCGTTGAACTAAAAATGAATTTTTTTAGGAATGCGGAAAAGATGCTGAAAACGTATTTCTCAATTTGTATGGACCAAAATGTATTTTTTTTCTATAACATTTAGTATATTTAAGACTTAATTGTTGGAAAAATAGAATATTTGATGTAATGTATAAAAAATAAATATTAACTATACATTTGGAGATAAACACAGTGAATTTTATTTGTCCGCAATTTATTTTAATAGTCTGTTATTGCATAAATTGTTACTATTTTAATTATTAAGAAATAATTTATTTACTATCGTTTAAATTATCAGAAAATAATCAAATTAGTATTATTTAAATCAACGTTTTGTTATTATTATACTATAAATTCATTTCTTTTAGAATGCGTACTTTGAAATATATTTTTCAATTTGTATGGACAAAATGTCATTCCTTTTTCTATAAGACTGATAATATTTATAACGTTTCAGATTCATATGTTACACAAAATGAAATATTTGGTAAAATGTGTAAGAAAACGATAGTAAATTATAAATTAAACGATATCTTAAATTCGGCAAATTTTAAATATCTACAATTTATTTTAATAGCATTTACAGATATTTACACTATTATTATTCAAACTATTGTTTTCTTATCTTTATACTAAAAATGACTTGTTTCTCAGAATGCTTACTTTAATGCCTTTTCAAGACATGATATGAATGGAATAATTGATGTAACGAGAAGAAACTGAAATTAACAACTTAACAATTCTTTTAGATAACCTTATAATTTTTTTTTAAATATGTAGCAATATCTATGTTATTCAAAAAATATTAGAAAAAATAACTTTTCGGAAATATTCGCGGTAAATTGTACAAACTATGTCAGAAGTACTGCCCGAAATGAATTTGCTCACTACTTTTAAGTGGTTAAATTCTAAATTAAACTCGGTGTTAAACTTGGTAAATTTTAACTATTCAAATGTAGTGTATTCTAATACACCTATACCAATACCAAAATCTTTTCAGATCTTTAATATAATAGATATGGCTGGTGCGAATTATGAAGATATTATCTAGGTCAGTTTTATTAACGAAAGTTAAATATGAAAAGTCAGCGAATTTTAAATATTTTCTTGCATGCCTCATTTGTGATACGCTCTTAAAACGGTTTTTTAATTGCTATCATATTTTAGATTATTCTCTTTATAACTTTTTCAAGCAAACTGGATATTCTTTAAAACGGCGTGTTTTGCCTGCAAGTACATTTATGTAATTTCCTATATGTTTATATCAGAACCTTTTTATGATACTTAATTTTTTTAATCTCTCATTAGATCTCTAATAATATTCTTATTCCGTTATTAAATTACGTTGATATTCAAAACTTCTTTTACAGACTTTTTGCGTAAACCTTTATCGATACTTAAAGTAGCTTTATGTTTTAAATTATATTGAGACTCTGGCTGTTTAAAACTTAACTTCTTTTTTTTATTTGTATATTAATGGATTATAAATGCAAGAAAAAATTAACTAAAGAAAAACATTCTTTTTTCCCTTAATACATATTTATCTGTGTTGATGAATACATAATATTATCGTACAGCTTTATTACATTGATCGTTATGATCATTATATTGATCACACATTTTATTCCTAAAAATTCATGTATTTTTATAGATAATAACAAACATAATTAATAGACAAAAAAATCCTTCTTTTGACAAAGAGGAATATGATTAAAAAAAAAAAAAAAATAATTTTTCTTTATGTAATTCAAAATTAATTAAAGGGAAAATAAATTGTAGTTTTTACCATTGATTATTTTTGTTTTGTCATTTTCTATTGTTCTTTCCTTTTTCTTTTTTCTTTCTTTTTCCCTGTTTTTTTTTTCTTTTTTGAGAAAGTCACATGACTTACAACTGAATTCTAAACAGAAAATAAATTAACCATTTTATTATATAATTAAGAAAATTGTTTTAGAGCCACTCCAATTTTTATGACATGTAAAACGAATAGAGATTTACAATAAAGAAAAAGATTGAAATTCAAATAAAAAATTGTTCAAAAGAATTATTTACGTATTAGCTGTTTTATATCTTTATTTCATTTTCACCAGAGAAACCACTTCCATATGAGATTCCGCAAATTAAACAGTTTAATTTTAATTAGACCGATATCAGAAATGTTTTACTATGAATTGAAAACCTAATATCTGCTCTTAAAATTGGTATGGGAAGCATATAAAGTTTGAAACACCCTCCTTACTTAAAAAACTTAGTTTCATAAAGTTTAAAAGAAATGAAAATTTATAAATCTATTTAAAAAATAAACTTCGTTTTGTAACATGTTCAAAATATAGATCTGTGAATGTTATATTAAAATGTTGTTTTTTGAAAAAAATTGGTGTTTGAAAAAATAAGCATTCTCTGTGCCTAAACATTACTGCAAATGAAAACGAAATAATTATGTTTAAAAAATCTCATAGTAAGAAGAATTATCTCGCCTTTCCTTCAACGCATTCCAAAAGTCACGTTTACCGAAGGCACATTTCTGGCGAAAGAGCGTTTGGCTACATAGGTTTTCGCCAATGCTCTGCGCAGTTAAGTGTTCCTAAATATGCGTACGGGAAGTATCGGTTCGATTCTAAATCGCACTCGTCGACCTAAACGTCGAAAGTTTTCTGTGGTTTTCTTCGAAACTAGTGTGAATACGGATAAAAGCAGTGTTGCCAGATTTGGGGACTTTTTTTATTCAACTCACACCAATAATTTTGAGAAGTGATATTTGCTATACATATAGACGTTTATCTATCGAAGTGCTTAGGCAACCGTTACAATTAAAATTTAGCGGCGGGGGTTGAATAAAAAAGTCCCCAAATCTGGCAACACTGGGTAAAAGCCTCTCAGAAATACAGTCACGGAGGGTATTCTATCCTTATTAATGGAATATAAAACAACGTTGAAATGAGGAAAAATTAAAGAAATTTAAAAACTAGCAAACGGCCGTTTCGGAACTTCTTAAGTTCCTTCATCAGTGCTAGGGGATTTTTTTAAATAATAAAACATGAAAGAATTGTAAAAATAAATAAAAGAACCAGGAGAATGAAAATTAAAATCCCAGAGCTTGCTATGAAATCGTGATCCAAAGATAAGCCAAAAAAGGCAAGTTGTCTTTTTGTATATGTATATGTTAATGAAAATTTTGAGCAAAAACTTATTTCTAAGGAGGAGTGGAAGGACAATATAAGGCGGGGGGAAAGTGTATTTCTAAATAAATTGTAGACTTTTGGAGAAGCTTGGTGTACCTGAGGGATTATTTATAAGTGAATTTAAATTTTTGGGGCTATGGAAAACTTCACACACACATACACAAATCTAGATGGTGAATTGAAGTACATTTTTGAATAACAGCTATATCAGAAAAAATAAGATTGTGATTATTAAGTCAATTATATGTAGCTATGCCGGAACGTTCAGTATCTCCATTTTTAATTTGGAGAAATGATATAGGATGGATGGATGGGTTTTTTACGTCGCAGTAGTGCTATGGCTCTCCCGCTTCGGTGACCCCCAGATATATAATTCTTGATGGGAACATGGAGGACATTGCTGCCATGACAGATTTTACGTGCACCAGCTACCATTAGTGTACACGACGGTCTTTGTCTGCCTCGAGTACCGAACACGCAATCTTCCAAATAGGAGCCCTGCGCTGTACCGGCTGGGCTACCGCGGCCCAGAAATGATATAGGAGCTGACGACATGTCCGGAAAAAACATGAAGCCTAAATCTTAACTGTGGAAGCCATTAAGTAACACAGTTATATAAAAAACTTTTCCATTGTCATTGTGAAGTTATGTAACATAGATCAGACGAGACGAAAGGCATTGTAACTGTAGGTCTCAAAGTTGTCAAATAAATGTCAGATAAATAAAATAACATAGTATTAATCAGTGTTCTGGTAGACAAAAATGGCTCCCGTAGTTGACTTGGCTGCTGTTGCTGCAGCCATTTTGAGCAGACAACAGTTAACTTCATTTGCCCTGCGCGCTGATACGCAAACTTCTCTTATATTATTCCTCCAAATTTTGTAACGTGAGACTTGTGTTCTCTCAAACAGGAATTTTTTTTTTTTTTTTTTTTTTTTTTTTTGACCACATGTATGTGACCACATTCACAAGTTATCCTATAAATGCCTCATTTGGATAATGTATCTATTGAATCCTTGAGATTGGAAAATTTAATTTTATTGAATTTTTTTAAATTGAAATTAAAAAAAAAAAAAATGATGGCTTTATTTGAGATAATATGGTAGTACAATTAATTTTTGTTGTGATTTGACTTAGAATGGTTTCGTTTAGCTAGTTTACGACATAAATAATCGATATTAGCAGAATAGCCACAATCAGCAGCTACAGATGTAATTTAGTTTAATTCTGATTTTAAGGACATATCCACTGAGCATATGTTTAGAGCATGAGAGATATATGTATTGAAAAAAAGATAGCTTTTGATCAGAGGGGTAGGGGTGAAAAGAATGACGTTGAGGAGGTAAATAAACTGCAAAGGGCTTTCGATAAATAGTGATTTGAAGGGAATTAAGGGACTTTTGCGAATAATAAGAAAGTTAAGGAAGGAAAATTGGTCATTTATTTTTTCTTATAAGTAAAAGGGATATGTTTGTCCAGTGAGGTCATAATTATGAACTCACTAGACAAAGATTTGGACCACGCTTGCTTAGCAATCTCTGGGGTTTGAAATATCATTCCCCTGGGTTTTTTTATTTTTTTATTTTTACAATTCTTTCTCGTTTTAATATTTATTTTTAAAAATCCACTAGCACTGATAAAGGAACTTTAGATGTTTCGAAATGGCAGTTTGCTACTTTTTAAGTTTCTTTACTTTATGTTCCTTTTAACGTTGTTTCCTTCTCCTTTAATATTATCAGCACAAAAAATATATCCTCTTACCATTAATTATTCCACCTATGTATAAATCTCTCGTGTAAACATCTGCCATTCACGATTTTAAATATTTCATTAAAATTTCTAAAGTTTTTCTACTCTAACATAAAATGCTTTTGAAATTTTTTACAGGATAGTTTTAAAAGTGTGTAATCAAGAAAATTACACAGATTTGTATTTAATTTTTGAACTTATGTAACTAAAGAGAATTATATATATATATATATATATATATATACCGTATGGATAAAGAAAATAATTTTGAAATACATAACTTTAAACATTTTCAGTATTGCATTTCATAAATATACTTTTAGAGACATTTATTCTCTGTTGTAAAATATTTTTGAATTCTTTTCAGATGAGTCGTTTAAAACGATTGAAATCAGAAAAATCAAGAATATTCGTTTTCAGCGCATGAATTTAAATAATTGAATAATTAAATTTTTAATACTTATCGAGTGAATTCTAGTTTAATTAATCAACTAGTTTAGACGAATGAAATATATTTACTTAAAATAAAAGAATTACTTTTAAATTAAAAATTAAAAATGAAGATATAAATAGGTTTTTTGCGATCATTTAAAAAATTGTTGAATCAGTTTCCAAATCTCTAAAAGCAATGAAAAAAATGAAAGTGTAGTTTTCAAAAGATTAAATGCGGACTATAATTTCAATTTTAATTAATAAATATAAAACAAACACCTTTTTAACTTGAAATTTTCAAATATGTATATGATTCATATTAAAAATTAAACAAATCATTGAAGAAAATAATGTCAAACACTTTTTGCATATTTATATTTAAGCTACACAAAATATCGAAATATAAATCTACACTAATTTTGAATGAAGAACGCGTAAACTACAAATTGTTTAAGATAAGAATTTTGTAAACAAACACCATAAATTTCAAACACACCGCAATTGTTTCGTTTTTAAATAATAGTTTATGCACCATCATTAGCGACAAAAATTAGAACGAAAGCAGCATGAAACCAGTAACATACTACACATTATACTCAACACTCATGAATATATTTTTGTCTGGCGAAGAGTCTTGCTTAATGGAGCTGTAATGATTGTTTCGTAATTTTGAAATTTATGATTGCTTATAATTACAAAGCTTTTAACAAATTTCGTTCTTTTTCATAACAATAAATTATTTATAAATTAACCAATTATTGTGAAAAATCAACGCCAAACATTTACGTGTATACGAGAGAATAATTTATTTACCAATATTTTAAAACCCAAACAAAGCTCATCCGTACACTGAGAATAATATATATATAATATATTATTATTAATTGCTAAATTTTATAATGAAATTAAATTCCTCAATGTATATTATATTATATATCAGAGCTGCCAACCTAATCCGGCAAATCGTTAGTACCGCCCCTTTTTGTACACCACTAAATTTTTAGAGTAATTCTCTTCAAATATATTTACGATGAATTAAGAAAAAAAATACTCTAAAAATTAAGTGGTGTAGGAAAAGGGGCGGTACAAACAATTTGCCGGATTAGATTGGCAGCTCTGATATATATATATATATTATTATTAATTGCTAAATTTTATAAAGAAATTAAATTCTTCAATTTATATATATATATACCGCTTTCATCTAGAACGAATAAATAGTCATTTTCTGATCCCTAAATTAGAAATGTAGCTTTCCGAGTTATACGTTTAAAGTAAACAAATAACCTTGAAAGACGAAATTATAGAGAATTTCTAGTCTATTATTTTCTTGATAGGGCAACAATACATTATATTATAAATTCTTTGTGTTGATTTCTAGAATTTGCCCATAAACTCATTACAGTTACTAAAATTCGCCTCTTTTGTTCGTATTTATTTGCAGACAATTTTAAATAAGTTTGACCACGATAATACAGGAAAACACTCTAGAATTCTAATAGGGATTTTTAGAACGCGCTAGCAAAAGGAACTAGTATTTATAATGATTAGATGGAACTGTTTTTACTAGAGCCACAATTTAATTTCTAGATGTCAGTAACAGAATTTTTTTAGTGCAGTCTGCAATTTTTTTTATCCATTATTAAATAATATATTCATTAAAAATTCATAAATAAAAATATAAATTTTTTTCTTTATATTTTCCACCGAGAATTTCTACTGGAGAATAAGCATTATTGAACTGAAAATAAATTTTCATTTCATATTATCAGTTGCATGTTTACATTATGAAATTTTTTGTTAGTTGAAACATCGATCTACTCTTTTCAAAACTTTTTTTTATGATACGATGCTCATATATAAAAATCATCAGTATGTAAGATTTTTTTTCTTAATTTTATTTATTTAATTGTTTTTTAAGAAAATTAAAATTAAATTAAAGATAACATCCTCATTGCAGTGTTTATATATATACATATATATATTAATAAAATAAGAAATAGATTGGAACAATCGTCTAAAAAACCCTAAATATTTTTTATAAGTCAATATATGCATATAAATCTGTTATTATAAGTTAACGTATTCGGGCAGTTTTACTGTTATAATTTTTGAATGGCAATGGCTTCTAATAAAAGTTTCTCCCTACTGTAAAATATTTGAAAACGTGATAGTAAAAAATGAAAATGTTTATTTTTGTGCCAATTTACCTTTATTATACTGATTTTTAAATTTCATATTTAAAGGAATCTATGAATTAATATTTCATTTTATCATTTATCTTTTTATTTCCGAATGAATGAATTATTTTGTGTAAAACTCCATTCAATATAAGTAATCTAAAACAAAACATTATTAAATCTGTGCTTGAAAATTCTGGAAATGTTTCTTTTCAAATTAGTGAAAATCTTATCTAACATCCAATAGTTCATTGTCATTCCTTTATTACTTATTTATTTATTAAAATATTTTTTCTGTTATATTACTACCTATTTCATAATTCTATTTCTTATTATTTTCTTCTTTCATTGAAATTAACTTTTACAGTTCCAAGTATAGTTCCCAAAATTATTATTATTAATATTATTTTGCAAAATTCACGCAATAACGGATATGAAACAAGCTTCTAAATAAATCGAGATAGTTCCTTAATTTTAATAAATTATTTAAAGAATCCTGATTGTCAATTTATAATCAATCCTTTTTCTTCAAACTGGAAAAAAAAAAAAAAAAAAAATTTGACTGACATATAGAAAGTTTCTGACAAAGTAAGACTATAAATGGTTATTCAAAATTAGTGGTAGAGAAAAATAAAGAATATACAAACCAGGTTTATAGAAAAGGATCGAGACAGCCCATTTAAAATTAAATTGTATTGAATGTTAAAAACCTTATACCTCTACGAAATTACCTCGAAAATTCAATTGCTTGAAAAAAGGAATGACAAAAGGCTCGATGGAAAGTTTCTGTTACTCTCCGAATTGTAACAAATGCCGCAGTTTCATACACACCCACTGTTTTGTAAGGACTTATGCCTCACTATTTTATAACAGAGAAATTCTCTTTAAATTTAGAAAATTATTTTATAACAAAAACTCTTTTGAAAAAATTGGTGGTAACAAATGAGAGATAAGGACGGACAACTTCTGAAAGTAAAAAAAAAAAAAAAATGCTGGTGGCATACAGCTTGTGTATAAGAAATCCCATATGATTTTTTTTTTTTTTTTTTTTTTTTTAAGAAAATTTCTTTTTGCTTCTTTGAATACATGTTAGTTATTTCAAATGTGAGAGATAGCTAACAAGAAACACCATGCATAAAGAATGATCACTATTTGGTTTCATCTGATCATTCAAATAAATATGCAAGTAATCATATGCAAAACACTTATTGATTATGATACTGATAATGAATGAACTCCGCTGATACAGTCGGCAGCAAAATTATTGAAGCACACATCCACGTTTTTCATATATATATATTTTTTTTTAGTTTGGTCGTTAATTTTTATTATCAACTTACTTTCTTTTAAACAGTATAAGACTAAGATCATGACTCCACAAATATTTACTAAACAAAACAGTATTAGGTGCGATCTTTTAAGTAGGAACTATTTCTAGTGCTTCAATAATTTTGCTGCCGACTGTATTGGTTACACTGCTCTGCATGAAAACCGACCCCAACACAATTTTTACAAATTCTTATGTAATATTACCTAAATCCAATTATGATACCCACATTTTTCCCTATCACCTACTGTTTTTTGGGGATGCCCTCTCCTATTTTTATCACTTTTCGGTAATTTTATGTATATAAATTTGATTTGTAGGGGAGGAAAGGATTATTTTAACTGTTAACTATCTTCTGAGTAGTTACAGAAGTGAAAAATTCTAAAATATGCACATTTGCCGAAAAAGGAAAATTTAGGGGAGGGGGGGGGGTGCTACTGTAATCATAAATTAAATTTATTATATTTTATTAATTGGTTAATAATATTATTTTTTGTAGATTATATATTTTATTTTTCTGTTTTTAAGTGTTAAAATAATACTTTTCCAGTCTCCAAATTAAATTCCTGGCCATAAAATTACTGTACAGTGATAAAAATCGGGGATGGGGGTAGCGTCCCGAGAAAACGGTGGGCGATTGGGCAAAATAGAGGTCATATTCGGATTCAGGAGGACATTTTAAATAGGAATCAGAAGGAATGGTATGAGGGCTAAAAAAAAAAAAATTATTTTTGCAGCACAGTGTTATTTTTTAATTAATGAATTACAAAATATGTCGAATAAAAATACGTTAATGAGGCTAGGAATTAAAATTTAAATACTACGTTTTAAATAATTACAGACGAAACAATCCATACCACTAAATGAACGTAAAACAAAACTAATATGTTGTGGACATAACAAAACTTTCTTCCATATCATTACATATAACAACGCCACTTACTGCTTAACATGCACAAAAGTTTAATCATGGCTTCTCACATTTAGGACTTGACGTATGGTGTTTGGTGCAAGTTTAATCATCAGAAGCTGAGATTTAGCACCCAAATTCAATCAGCATAGTGTTTCACAATGCCCCATTAATACGCTAATTTATATGCAATTACATACAGTAGAATTTGAGATTAGCCTTCCCGTTCACGGAGAATATTGCAGCATAGAAGTGTCACCTATCGACCGATATGCACCCAAATTGAATCAGCATAATGTTTCATAATGTCCCTCTTACATACCAAATTTTATTTCATTATTTACAATAGAACCTGAGACGTAGCCTTTCCTTAAATGGAAGGAATGGTAGTATATCAGCCCCCACTTGTTTTGCGATTTGCACCAAAAGTTCACAAGCACTAATATATATAAAGGTGCAACTACATAAAATTTCATATGAAATTATGCGCTATAGTTCGTAAGATACAGTTGCTACAAAATTTTTGTCACACACGGACAGCCGTTTTCTAAAAAATGTCAAATCGTGTAAATCCATCAAAAACCACAAGTCGAATTTTTTTTAAAAATTCAATTCTTTCTTCTATTTAATATAGAAGGGCATAAAAACTGAGAGGTCAGGAGTCACGGAACATTCGTGAAACGTAATTAAATAAAAATATAACAAAATGCTACGTAATAATTCATTCATGAATTTAGAAGTTTGCATACTTGCATAACTTTAACTCTTAGTGCGATTTTGAAAGAAATAGGATTCCAAAATTTTAATCAGAATTAATAATCACTTTAACATCAAATGAATTATCAGAAAATCAAATCAAGAAAGCAGCACCAGATTTCTAAACTACAATATTTTTATGTCTTGTATAGTCATTAAAAAAATAAACGCCCCCCCTCCCCCCCCGATTAATTTCGAAGTAAATTAATGTAGACACATGCAGCTGGCACCAGACGATCAGTAATAACGTCTAGTTATTAACACAATAGTTACATTTTACTTAGAGGGTTGTCTATACATATTAAAATTTAAATTAGCTTTTTTTTTTTTTTTTTTTTTTCAATAATAGAACTCATTTTTGGCTCCATATTCGAATTAATGAGATCAAGGCAGTTCAGAAAAAAAGTACAGTTTATATACTTTTAATAATTCTTAGTAGAGTTAAAAACGAAAATGTATTATAGGTTCATTCTAACATTTAAAAAAATTAAATTAAAATATCACACAGAAAGGTATTATGTCCAGACTTGTAGTCGATTACAGAATCCTTAAAAGATTACAATTACGATTATTTTTAATCTTCAAATGCCGATTACGAATACGTTTAGATTACGATTACAGTTTTGATTACGTTTTGATTAGACTCTAGAATACGATTACATTCAGATTACGATTACAGTTTTGATTACGTTTTGATTATACTCTAGAATACGATTACATTCCGATTACGATTACAGTTTTGATTACGTTTTGATTATATTCTAGAATACGATTACATTCAGATTACGATTACAGTTTTGATTACGTTTTGATTAGACTCTAGAATACGATTATATTCAGATTACGATTACATGAAAAATCGATTACAATTAAACTTCAATTATACAGATTTCTCAATCTCGATGTGATGAATATCGCTTGTATATAATCTTTCTTAGATATTTCTTCACATATATCCTGAAATATATCTTGTATATATCCTCTCCTTATATTCTCTATATATTCTTTATTTTGATTGCTTTCAGATTAAGCTTTTAATATCACAGCAAGCAGATTAAAATTATCATATCAAGTAATATCATATCAATATCATATCAATAAAATTTCCCTCGCGTTAGATGATAAAATCTAAAGCGAGGGAAATTTTATATTTATACAAAACTCTATATTTTGAGTTTGACCATCAAAGAAATGTAATCATTAAAATATTGAAAGAAGTTTTAAGTATGAGTCAGAAATTAAAATACTATCTCAAATATCTGTCACAAATTTCACTTCTTTATAATAACTTAGTTGACCAAAATTTATTTTCAAATCGACCGCTAGTTCCGAAGCATGAAATTCGTTTTATATTACTTTTGCATTTTCAATAGAAAAGAAAGATAATATATATATATATATATATATTATTTAGTAAAACATAAAAAGGTAAGAAGTAGAAGCTATGTAAATTTGGAGAACCCCTTAAATTATATCATATGTAAGTATGTACACGCATTGAATTACATGGGTAGCAATGTGTAAAGGTATAAGTAAGAAGTCTAAATGAAAATGCAATCAATTTAATTAAAAAAGAAGTTTCAAACATTCGCATTTGATTTAATTAAAACTGTCAGTTAAAAATGCATTTTCTTTTCTTTTCTTTTCTTTTCTTTTTCTTTTTTACAAAGGAGAAATATCATATTGATATAAATTTAAAAATTGCAAATTAGATGTACAATTTTGTTGCCTATAATAAATAATGAGTTTAGTTATCTTTATACCTTCATAGATCATGATGACACCTGTATTAATTAAATGATTTTATTAAATGGTCTAGATAATATATTTATGTTTCTCAAATGAATATTAATAAACAAATATTTCTCGTCTGTAAAATTTTGCACTACTACCCCCCCCCCAATAAATAAATAAAATTAATTAATAATCCAAAAAAATTTATTTTTTTTTACTTCTGAACATTGAACTTCATACATATACAAATAGAATGTAGGAGAGATTTAAAATTATTTTAAACATTTTTACTCGTATTTAATTTAATCAAAATTAAATTTTTTAGTAGTTTCCCGCTTTTAGTAGAGTGCGGGAACTCGTATAGAATTTTCCAGCGACACTGAATAACTTCTTTACGGGTGCTGAAAATGCACAGATAGAGAGATATTTTGAACTAATTTTTGCAATTTTTGGATATCTTTTGTCATTTTCCTTCCAAAAATTTAGGGGGCAAATATCTTCTCCTTTCAATGGCTCTTTTAAATACTCCGTTATTTCCAATTTTGCTGTATAATTCTTGGCAAGTTTACTTAATCTTTTCCCGTCCAAAAACGCAAACAGTTTGGTCGTTTTTTTTTTTTTTCTTTTTTTTTTTCTTTTAGGTTCAGTTGCGGCTTTTTCTTCTGGTTCTGTTATTTCTTCGACAAGAAAGTGATTCTTCATTTCTTTAATTATTATTTCACACACTTGCTCATTCGTCAAGTCCAAGCAACTATTCTTGAATCGTGGATCCAAAATTGTTGATATAATAAATGGTGTACTTTCCACATATTTTTTCAATCTTTTTTCTAAGGAAAATTTCAAAGCTTGGATGAGAAATATTTCTTATAGATTTTAAATTATTTTACAACAATAAAATACAATAAATACAAATATATTAAAAATATTTTATTAGGCCTCATAAATAACGGTAATCATTACAGAAATATGTTTGAAAAGAGAAATACACCTATTTCGCAATATTTCGGCAATCAGAATGTTTTACTTAAATTTACTAGAGCATACGCAAATAGATAAATGAACGGAGAGACAGAAGAGGAAAAGACAATCAAAAATTAAATTTTAAATATTTCAAGAAATTAAATTAAAATTTCGTAAGTTCAAAAAATTATGAAATCATTAAAGCATATCTAAACTTTAAAGTTGCTTTTTAACACGCTTATATTAGCTTCACCTGTATGTATGTATGTTTGTAACTTCTCCTGGAGCAAAACGTGATTGCACAAAATCCTTCATATCTCAAACAAAAAAACAGATATCCGTAAAGTTTTTGCTTTAAAATATAGCTAATACAAATGTCTAAAAATCGATTCTGGAATTTTCGAAATTCGGTCCCCAAAGGGGGCGGTGGGAAGGGGGCAAAACGTGATTTCACATGCGTAAAACGTGATTTCGCATAATCCTATATATCCCGAACAAAAAAAATAGATATACTTGAAATTTTTACTCTTACATATAGCTAAGCCAACTATCTAAAAACCAATTTCTGGAATTTTAGAAATTCAGCCCCCAGGTGGGGCAGCAACGGGGGGAGGGGGGCTATGGAGCAAAAACAAAATAGAAATACAGTTAGACCGTTGAAAATTGGTACAGATAGGTTTTAAAGGTCTGCAAGTCGAATGGGGATATTTTCGATTGTGTAAAGTTATTAGGAGGGGCAAGAGGGGGGAGAGAGGGGGGGCAAAAAATAAAAATAGTGTCAGATCGTACAAAATTGGTACATAGAGGTTTTCGATACTTACAAATCAATTGCGGATATTTTTGAATTTGTAAAATTATTAGGAGGGGCGGGTAGGGGGTGAGGGGGTAAGGGGGGGCTATGGGGCAAAAACAAATAGAAATACAGTTAGGCCGTTCAAAATTGGTACAGATAGATTTAAGAGGCCTGCAAGTAAGTCGAATGGGGATATTTTCGATTGTGTAAAGTTATTAGGAGGGGCAAGAAGTGGGGGAGAAGGGAGGGGGGGACAAAAAAATAAAAAATAGTGTCAGATCGTTCAAAATTGGTACATAGAGGTTTTCGATACTTACAAATCGATTGCGGATATTTTTGAATTTGTAAAATTATTAGGAGGGGCGGGTAGGGGGTGGGGCGGTAAGGGGGGGGCTATGGAGCAAAAACAAATAGAAATACTGTTAGGCCGTTGAAAATTGGTACAGATAGGTTTTAAAGGTCTGCAAGTCGAATGGGGATATTTTCGATTGTGTAAAGTTATTAGGAGGGGGAAGAAGGGGGGGGAAGGGAGGGGGGGCAAAAAAATAAAAATAGTGTCAGATCGTTCAGAATTGGTACATAGAGGTTTTCGATACTTACAAATCGATTGCGGATATTTTTGAATTTGTAAAATTATTAAGAGGGGCGGGTAGGGGTGAGGGGGTAAGGGGGGGCTATGGGGCAAAAACAAATAGAAATACAGTTAGGCCGTTCAAAATTGGTACAGATAGATTTAAGAGGCCTGCAAGTCGAATGGGGATATTTTCGATTGTGTAAAGTTATTAAGAGGGGCAAGAAGTGGGGGAGGGGAGGGGGGGCAAAAAAATAAAAAATAGTGTCAGATCGTTCAAAATTGGTACATAGAGGTTTTCGATACTTACAAATCGATTGCGAATATTTTTGAATTTGTAAATGTATTAGGAGGGGCGGGTAGGGGGGGTGGGGGTAAGGGGGGCTATGGGGCAAAACAAATAGAAATACAGTTAGGCCATTCAAAATTGGTACAGATAGATTTAAGAGGCCTGCAAGACAATGGGGATATTTTCGATTGTGTAAAGTTATTAGGAGGGGCAAGAGGGGGGAGAGAGGGGGGGCAAAAAATAAAAATAGTGTCAGATCGTTCAAAATTGGTACATAGAGGTTTTCGATACTTACAAATCGATTGCGGATATTTTTGAATTTGTAAAATTATTAGGATGGGCGGGTAGGGGTGAGGCGGTAAGAGGGGGCTATGGAGCAAAAACAAATAGAAATACAGTTAGGCCGTTGAAAATTGGTACAGATAGGTTTTAAAGGTCTGCAAGTCGAATGGGGATATTTTCGATTGTGTAAAGTTATTAGGAGGGGCAAGAAGGGGGGGAAGGGAGGGGGGGCAAAAAAATAAAAATAGTGTCAGATCGTTCAAAATTGGTACATAGAGGTTTTCGATACTTACAAATCGAATGCGGATATTTTTGAATTTGTAAAATTATTAGGAGGGGCGGGTAGGGGGGTGAGGGTGTAAGGGGGGCTATGGGGCAAAAACAATTAGAAATACAGTTAGGCCGTTCAAAATTGGTACAGATAGATTTAAGAGGCCTCCAAGTCGAATGGGGATATTTTCGATTGTGTGTAAATTTTAACCAAAAACTTACATACTGCAGCTATTTATGTGATAAATAATAAAATAATAAATATAGTTTTAAAGGCATGCTTTCGTAGCACATCGAACTAAAAAGTGAAAAATAAATATAGTTTAAAAAAACTAAAAAACACGCTTTTAAAGCACATCAAACTAAAAAGTGAAAAATAATTCTTAATATAAGCTGAAAACTATAATGAACGAAAAATACTAGTATAATTGTGAAAAAAGCGTGGGTTGCTCGACGTACGAAAAATATGGCACAAAGCACCCCACGCTTTTTTCACTATTATACTAGTATTTTTCGTTCATTATTGTTTTCAGCTTATATTAAGAATTATTTTTCACTTTTTAGTTTGATGTGCTTTAAAAGCGTGTTTTTTAGTTTTTTTAAACTATATTTATTAGTGGACAACTTAAGTTTTAAGACGGGTGAGTAATAATCATATTTCAGAGATTTCTTTTACTTTTTAATGGCAAAGCATCTTATTAAGTGGATTGTTAACATGTTTAATTTTGTGATTAAGCAAAACTCTTTATTCTCATAAAAATATTTTCGATTTGTTTGTTAACTTTTATTTTTATTTTTTTTTAATTTCAATAAAGCGTTCTACTAAATATTTTTTGTAAATAAAACCCCATTTAAAAGGTTTATAAAAAAAAATACACCAATAAGTTCATATAAATTTGTAGATATAGAAAATGAAACAATCATTCTAAACAATAATCACTCTATAACGTTGCTAGGAAGTATTAAAAATGATAAAGGCAAACGAAAATGCAATTCCAGCAATTTTCAATTATAACCGTTATTGAAAATGAAAATTTTTGTGTTGCTCTCTAAATCTTATTGCTAATGACATTATATTCTGCAGGAAGCATTTTCTTGCGCATATGTATTGTTAATGCCGACTGCATTATGGTTTGTGCGAAATAAAAGTTAAAATATGATCTATAGAAATACCTTTGATAGGTCGCAACCCTTTGAAATTCTTTCAAATTTCCCTGTAGATAAACCAGTGGTAATATTTACCCTATTATTAAAAAGGAACAATTCTATAGTGAACTTGAAGAACATAACATATATTAGTTTCAAAAAATTCCATAAACATTTAAGGGAATTAGAGCGCGCGCGAAGAGACGAACCGAAGTCTTAAACATAATGATAAAGGATTTTTCGTTGTGTCCCTGTAAAAACCCACAAATGCTAGATTCACCAAAATGTTTATATTTAGTGCAACAGTGATTTATAATATTCATATAAATTTTCAGCTCAATTGAATAAAGCGTTTTGATGCTATCGCACTTTTAAAAATTTGGTCCCATAGGCCATAATGATAGAGAATTTTTCTTTGTGTCCCTTTGTAAAAAAACTGTAAGTGTTAAATTAACCAAAATCTATACAATTGGTACGACTGTGACCTATAACATGTGTACAAATTTTTTGCTCAGATTAATAAGGCGTTTAGACGCTATCACACTTTTAAAAATTTGGCCTCATAGGCATAATGATAAAGAATTTTTCTTTGTGCCCCTGCAAAAAAACTGTAAGTGCTAAATTCACCAAAACCTATACAGTTCGTGCAACTGTTACCTATAACATGTATATAATTTTTTTCCTCAGTGTAATAAAGCGTTTAGACGCTATCGCACTTTTAAAAATTTGGTCCCATAGGCCATAATGATAAAGCATTTTCTTCGTGTCCCTGTAAAAAAACTATGAGTGCTAGATTCACCAAAATCTATAGGGTTCGTATTATGGAGACTTACAATATACGTACCAACTTTTCGCTTATTCGAACAAAGCGTTTAGACGCTAGCGTGTTCACTCACGGACATACATACACACATACATACATCATCGTAAAAATAGTGGAAACGGACTCAGGGGACCTCGAAACGTATAGAAACATCAAAATCTCAAATTTGGATTTTTGACATGATTACAATACTTTCCTCACTATAGTTTTCGGAAAGTAAAAAATAAAAATAATAAACACACACTATTTTTTTGGTCTGTAGCATTTTTATATTACAATACGTTACAGGAAAACAAGATTTTCCGAAATGAAAGGTGGCCCCGAAATGATGCTGAGCTTCCTTTAGCTTCAAAGCTTAATCGGGCCCTGAAAACATGACCTCTGAAATCTTCCAGGGTGAGTAGGTAAGTTCATAAATTAGCTTGTGAAGCTAGAAAATTTTGAAAAAAGGGATAACAAAAAATATAAATAGAGTAAAAATGGCAGCAAAGAAAAGAAAAATATAGTGCAATCTTATTTTAGAGATAGATTACGTTTACATTGCTTCGCGATACAGATTATTCTCTAGAAAAATATAATGAGATTACGATTAAATTACGATCAGATTACGATTAGATTACGATTACAATTTAAATATTTTTTTTGATTACGATTAGATTACGATTACAATTTAAATATTTTTTTTTGATTACGATTAGATTACGATTACAATTTAAATATTTTTTTTTTTGATTACGATTAGATTACGATTACAATTTAAATATTTTTTTTTATTACGATTAGATTACGATTATAATTTAAATATTTTATTTTGATTACGATTAATCAGCGAGTACGTTGCTTTTGTAATCGATTACAATCGATTACGATTACGCGATTAAGATTACTACAAGTCTGATTATGTCCATTCAGATAACAACCGGAAAAGAAATATGACAATTCTAAATATTAAATACACTAAAGTAATGCTAATTAAGAAGTGATGTGCGTATCTAAAATTATTTGAATAACTATTTTAAACCATGTGCGTACAAAGGTATCGATGATACAAATGATAATAAGTGACAGACCCCTAAGAACAATAAAAATTGAAATATCACTGTAACTCGAAAAATAATGACCGGAGTGAGCTGTAAATTTGAAACCCATATTTTTTATGATGCCCGTTCTATTGCTGCAAAAAAAAAAAAAAAAAAAAAAAAAAAAAAAATGTAGGTTACAATTCATAATTTTTTTAAATATGAATTTATTAATAATTTTCCCAATTCTAAAAATGTTTTTAGTTAAAAATATGCGTGTAATATGTACGGATCACTTCATTCTAACGCATAAAAAATAAAATTTGAATCTAATAATTTTTCTGGAAGATATGAATTAATGTTTGTCACATTCATTTAACATAAGCATCCCATATTTTGACACTTATAACTCTCTGAAAAAATGAGAGAAATATGCTATAAATTATGCAATTTTTCAGGCTGAATTGATCCAAATAACCTGAAAATTTTGTCAGCATTTCTGGATTACAATAGTAATAATAATAATAATAATAATAATAATAATAATAATAATAATAAAAGAAGAAGAAGAAGAAGTTGATGCCAGTTTTAATATGTAGACGGCCTTCTAAACAAAATCTAATTATATTTATAAAACATCCTTGATAGAAGTAAAATAGGAGCAATTTTGCAAAAGTATATACTTTCTATGCATTTTAAGGAAAACTAGTCTCGAAATTCACATTCATTATTGCTGTGATGCCAACTTTTAAGTATTTTTAAAGAATATCAAACACAATTTGCTAATAATATTTCACAATAAAATTAACCGAAGATGATTACTAGGAAATTGTTAGTAAATATTTCTCTCAAAAAAACTAATGATAACACGTCTTCCGGGAAAATCGTGATACTTGGTCGTGTTATCAATAAGTGTCGCCCCTATCCTTTTTAATATTCTGTGTTAGTAAGAAGAAACACAAAACTAATGCTTGCATATTTTACTGAATATCTTGAATATTTTTCAGATCGTATTAACTTTGCGATTTTCATAGTGTATATAATCCATATCACTGATTCTTTCAATTCATATTATTATATTTTAATAGTTTAACTTTTGTATTAGCAACTATCTTATAATATAAAATTTCATTTTTTACATATTTTTAATTCTACCTCTTCATTATTAATTTAGTAGTCTCCTTTCCATTAACATAATTGAGTATTAGAATAACTTTGATATTTACAACATTAAAATACTTATATTAAAATGGCTTTAATTTTTACTTTAGTCGATCTGAAATATCAATAATACTAGATTTCATCTAATGCATCATTGAAACACATTACAGGAAATGCTCGAAATACTTTCAATTAAGTATTTTTTATAATCTTTAACTAATTTTTAAGTTTTATATAAGTATCATTCACAAATTTCTAGTGCATTAAAAATACATCCCTGACTATTGAAGATACATTTTTCAAGAGCAGTTTAGAATGAAGAATTAATTATTTCTGAATTACTAACTAATGTAAGTAAAGAGAATAAAAGGGAAGGAAGAATTAAATTAAATGTAATTTTTCTACGTAATCAAACCCGTAGTCTAAAATATAAATGCAATATATTTTAAATTTTTTGTGACTATTGTTCAAAACAAAGAAAAACAAATCGTAATAAATAGATAAAATGCAATAAATCTAAAAGTAAAAAAAAAAAAAAAAAAGTGAAAAGGAGGATAATGGCACTTGCGTTTTATTCTTTTAATATTTTATTAGCCTTTTATAATAAATAATTCAAAAACTTTTCTTTTACAACATAAAAAAAAAAAAACAGAAAATATCGATCCATATTTAATTCGCTTGCATAAATTTCGATGAATAGAAAATTTACATATTTGCTTTAAAAACTTTTGAAAAGCATGCACAGGTAACCATTACAAATAACACAAAAAAATTACGTAACATGAATTTGACATTAAGTTAATCTATATGTGCTTTCAAAAATGCATCCAATTCAGTATGTGATTGGCACTGAATAATACTTATTATAAAAGTAAATATGCATCATTAGGAAAGAAATTTTAAGGACGTTATAATTTTAACAATTAACAATAATGAATGAATATTACTAATGAATGGTTTTTTTTTTTTTTTTTTTTTTTTAATATGCCTTAGCTTTCAGGGTAATTTGAAAATCGATGATAAGCATTTTACTTTCGGCGATGAAATTTTACTTTCGAGTGCTTTTTAATATTATTCATTAACATTAAAAATTATCATTTACGGAGAAAAAGATATCTTCAATCGAATCAGTAATACTCATTAACAAATTGATAAATTTATGGAACAGAAATGTATATGTTGTTTTTCGTCCTTTTTTATCGGAATTAAAACTGACATACAATTGAAAAAAAGAAGCAGAAAAAGAGTTAGAATAGCATAAATAAGACATCCTTAATTTTTTAACTCCAAATTTCTATACAGATATGTGGCAGTTACCATTAAATATATAATTCTATCTTCTGTCATTATTATAATTATTTTAATAGCAAAATAATTATAAGGTAAAAAGAACTTTTTATATACCATGTTTTTAAATTTTCTGTTGAATCATATAAATTTGACAATCCTATGTATTAATAAATACTTTTTTAATTTTTTTTTGATGAATTATCCCATCAACTTGAAAGAAAATGATCAAATGCGTAATAAAGAGAACAATTATAAGAAATTTTCAAACATTTATTAATTGAATAAAAGTAATAAATAATGCATTGTCATCGTGTTCTGAGCTATTTTAAAAGTTTCGAATGTCCAGCTAGTCGGGAAGTTATAGCTATAAAACTATATTAGCACTTTATCATTATGTATAAAATTTTTAAGGTGATAATGACGTCAATTTTTGTGATATGCATAACTTAATTTTTTACACTTTTTCATTCTTCAAGTTTAAGTAAATGTATTTATTTTCCTGTCTGTTTGGCAACAATTAAATTACAAATAAAACTTAAATTGTTAATGTTAAATCTATTATGAGGTTATTATTTTCATATTTTATTAATTAATTAAAAGAAAACTTATTAATTGAATAAAAGTTGTAAAAGAATGCGTTGTCATCGTGCTCTGAGCTATTCAAAAGTTTCAAATGACCAGCTAGTCGGGAAGTTAGTTAAAAATCGATTGCAAGATTTATACTGGACAAACAAACAAGAAAGCGAGTTATTAAAAACATGATAAAATGAGAGTCTTAAAACATAAGTAGGATATATAAATAAACTTAAATATTTTCAATTGCCGAAAAATAAATTGAATTCATACTTTGATTTTAAAATATATTTTACGTAAGATAATCAGTTTGAAGCTACTCATTGAAGATGCTTATATATCAAACCTAAATAAAAGAATTCAGCTTTTAATGCTTAACTCATATTCAGTATTTTCACTTATATTTTTTAATCTTTTTAATTTTTAAGACTGATTAAATTTTCAAGTAAAATTAATTAATATTCATAGATTTGGATCAATTTAATATACGAAATATAGAATTCGTATTCGAAGAAAGATATATATACAAATGACTCCCTAACTCCCACACGGTAGGACCTGAGTTCGACCTGAGTAAGACCTGTACACACACAAACAACAAAGTGTTGTTAGTATGCAATTATTGCCCACCACAGTTGCCGAGGGATTCTACTCTCGAAGCTGGTAGGCTGGAAAAGCTGGGTTCGATTCAAGTTCACGCTCGTCGACCTAGCCTTTCGGAGTTTTACGTGGTTTCCTCCGAAATTAGCGTAAATACGGGCTAGGTCGCCTCAAAATGACTCCCACGTAGGGCATTCCACACAGACCCAGGACCCACGTGGTGTAAATGGGTCACAATTCCTACACCACTAACCAATATGCAATTACATTTAAATTAGATTTCTATTTTAAGAAACAAAATACAGAAATGTAGACAACAGAATAACAGTAAACTTAAAAATATTCATATATTAAGAAATAATTTAAGAAAAGTTAAGAAATATCACAATTTTTTTTCTTACAAAGAAATTAAAAATCATAAAAATTAAATCATTATTATTATTATTATTATTATTTTACGAATTATCAGAAATTTATTAAAATACTTCCTATAGAATTTCAAAATTTGCTTGGTTATTTTCATTTGAGTTGTCATACTATCAATAATCGGAAATTTTGCAGACAATACGACTGTATGGCGCCAAATGCAAAAAGTGATATCAAAATTTATTAAAAACTGTGCGTATTAAAGATATTTTGTAATATTTACATACCAGCCAGTATTAACAAAAAACAGTCTGAATTAATTTTTTGTTGTCTAGCAAACATTTCTTGATTTGATATAATTTCTATGAATTAAATAATTATCAAGTAGAATCGAAAAAAATCAGAATAAAAAATTAAATAAATTATATCATTCAGGATATCATCATCAGTGTTTAAGGAAATTAATTCTAATAAATTTAATGATGATTAAACTTGTATACAAATACTAATAATAATAAAATAAAGAAAATAGTAGATTTAATGGTTTTTTCAATTTAATTATTTTCTTTTTCCAACAACAGGATTTTTCCTGTGGCTTTTTCATAGGCGCAAAATCACTCTCCATGCTTGGTACTTTTATCAAGTCTCTTTCATTTGCTAAAGAAATGAACATTTAGTTTCACCTTCATATGACATTAATCATTGCAACAATCCGGAGATGAATATTTGAGATGTTAATCTTGTCAATCTAGAGCAATTTATATATTAAATAAGATGAAAAATAATATTATTTTCTTTACAGGAATAAAGTTAAGTTGATCTCTTGTATGATTACTTTTGTATCTTCTATCTCCATAGCGTAAAGAGCTCTTTCAAATGCGATCCTTTATTATCTAATATCATGCTACCTGCATTAACTAGTCAAAGCTAATTTATATAAAATTAGTTCCCTTTTAGAATTTTCCAGCCTTGATATTCGATTTAAAACACCAGTTTTGAGATAATTCAGTGAATAACACAGTTTTGATAAAAATGGTTTTTAAACTTAAGTTAAAGTACCTTTGAAAATTTTTTGCATGTCAAAATAAAAATTACTTACAAGGAAACATTTAAAATCTGTCGTCTTCAAAAAATATTGAAAAAAAATATATGTGATTCTACTCTTCATAAAACGCCAGAAAGGGAAAAAATTATCGGCTGAAATGAATTACAGCGACCAGAAAAAAATTATCAAAATTAAGCATATTTGGCGATTTCACACTGTTAGGCGCTTCGTTTTGAGTACTTGGCGGACAAGCAAAACACGGTTCTGTTCGTACACGGCAATCTCGGTGCTAGCAAACTTATCGCCTAATAGCTCTAAATCGCCAAAAATGCTTAATTTTGATAATTTTTTGTGGTCGCTGTAATTCATTTCAGCCGATACGTTTTTCACTTTCTGGTGTTTTATGAAGAGTAGAATCACATACATTTTTTTTAAAAAGATGACACCTTTTGAATGTTTCCTTGTTAGTAATTACGTCAGAGCTTATTGAGTTTATATAATTGGAAACAGCTAGAAAAAACACATGGGCATTTTCTGTTTCTTGTTTCCCTTTCCTACTTTTTCTTAACCACATATATGGAGAGAAAGTATTGTTTTCTAGTCAAATTTTCGAAACTGACATTTTTTACTTTCTCTTACCCATAAGGTAGAGAAAGTATTGTTTTTGGCTCAAATTTTAGAACGCGAGATTTTGTTATATTTACACGTTTTGAGGTCCCCTGAATACGAAAATCATGTTTTTAGCAAATGGTCTGTGTGTGTGTGTGTGTGTGTGTGTGTGTGTGTGTGTGTTTGTCTGTTATCAGCATATCTCAAAAACAAATTATGGCAGAAAGTTCAAACTTGGTATTCTAAATGTGTATCATATAGGGATGCTACAGTAAACTTTTCGTTAAGATCAAGCAAATGGTTCGTGTACAGGGACAATCAAGAGAATTCTAATACATTACGTCTATGGGGGAAATTGCAGGAAAATAGAGTTTAACGTCTATAGACTGCACTAAACCAAATGAAACAAATATATATTTTTTGTAATAGAGACAGTTAACTGGGAAAAATATTTTGTGTATGTAGGAGCCCCCCTGGGGGGGAAGTCCCCCCTCGAGGGGAGTAAATTTTCATGATGGGTATCTTTCAAAACAGCTCGAAAATACCTTTAAAACGAATGGTTGAACCATCGATCTGCGATAATTTAAAACAAAGTTATCGATTTTTTTTTTACTTTTAACGAAAAAAAACTTTGAAAAAAAAAATCGTGCTTTTTTTTTTTTTTTTTTAATATTGAGAATAAAATGGACTTTTTTTGGATATTTGGTGTTAAACTATTTCTCTAATATGGAAATCGTCTGCCTTATCATAAAAGATAATTTTTTTAAATAATAATTTTAATAAATTATTTTTTAAAAAGAGAAATATTTTTTAATAACCGAATTAAATTCTATATAAATGTAGGTGCATTAATGGAACGGGGGGTTGAGGGGGGCGGTAGCCCCCCTCACACAGAACTAATTATCATATAAAACTCTTCAGAAGCCTAATATGAATTGTTTAACATAGGTTTACATAACAGTACTCGTTATCTTACCTATTAATCTGCAACCTGTATTTATAGTATTAAATTTCAGGGTAAGAGAAAGTCGTGTGAGTGGCACACCAGATTATTTTTTATATTTACAAGTTTTGAAGCCCCCTAAATATAAAAACAGGTTTTTAGTTGATGCTCTGTGTATCTGTTGCTAGCTCATCTCAAAAACAAATAGTAGCAGGAAGTCCAAATTTCTGCATCTCTATTCTAAACCTCTATAATTTAGTGATATAACACTAAACTTTTCGATGAGATAAAGAGAATGATTTGTGTAAAGGTAATACAAATACATTACGTCTACGGGCAAAATTTCTCGTAGGTGCAATTTAGCATCTATAAGATGCACTAAGCAAAAAGAAATGTACAGTTGGTAACAAAAGTCTCCGAACTCTAGCAAAAATTCCTATATAAAAAAAGTAAACTTAATACAGTTTTGTTAAATAAATCCTTGTTGAATCCTGTTTTTAGACTGACTAAGAACAGGATTCGACAAGGATTTTTTTAACAAAACTGTATTAAGTGTACTTTTTTTATATAGGAATTTTTGCTAGTGTTCGGAGACTTTTGTTACCGACTGTACATATATTTTATATGTATATAAAAGCATGTTTCGTGTAGAATAAGGTACGAAAATCATGCATTAATTGTTTACAGAGCTGCACAAAAGAATTTCAATATATTGGGGTTATGCTTAGAAATTACTGGAAGGTACATTTCAGGTTATACTACAGTCGGTAACAAATGTGCTTAAACTAGCAAAAATTCCTATGTAAAAAAAGTACACTTCGTATGGTTTTATTAAATAAATCCTTGTCGAATCCTATTCTTAGTCAGTGTAAGAACATGATTCGATAAGGATTTATTTAACAAAACCGTATGAAGTGCACTTTTTTTGCATAGGAATTTTTGCTAGTGTTCGGAGACTTTTGTTACCGACTGTACGTGTTAAGTACACAATATAGTGTATGCGTATGTAACTTATACATAGTATTTGGCTATTCAAAATTAAACGAAAACATTCTTTTCTATCAAATATAATTAATAGATAGATTTGCTACATTTTACCGTATCGACAAAAACTGCTCGCGTATCAAAATTAATTTCTCATACCTGTACGGTACACAATTTTTTTAAGTACTATTTTCAGTGCTGTTTTTGTATAATTTCGCGTTTTTAGGTCCTCGGAATATGAAAGTCAATCTTTTAGCTGTTGATCTGTATATACATGCTTGTCATCAGCATAACATAAAAACATATAATTTCAGGAAATTCAAATTTGGTATTTTGAAGTTCATATGTGGTTGACACTTGAAAAAATTTTGTTCAAGATTGATAGGTTTCAAGAAGTGTTGTAGGTGAATGTTGTCTGAATGATTTGAAATTAACATTTAAATTTCATAACAGCCTTGGATTTTTCATAAATCTACGTACTACATTCAAACGGGGGATTGAGGGGCTGGTAACCCCCCCCCCCCGTCCCCGCACACAATTATATGTCAAATAAAACTATTTCCAAACCCATTCTATTTTAAATCGTTTTTAATGTAAGCATATACGGTACTCGTTATCTTATCCCTTTAGTACTATAATGACAATAATATTGAAACGCAAGACCAGATATATTTTCCCTTTTTTTGTGTGCTTTATTTAACATTTTAGTTCCTGTTATTTTTCCTGCATAAGTTTTAACCCACTAAAGTTCACTGGGTTTGTTTTGAAACCAAATCATTTTTTATAGAATAATTTTTAGTATTTTTCCTTGTTTTAATCGAATTTAAATTTTTTGTAATTTCTGTGATCAGTAGATAGTAGTTCTACTCAGAAATTTTACGACCCACCAGCGGCTAAGAGGTTCTGTCCTTGAAGTTGGTAGACGTGAGGTGCCGGGTTCGATCCCAGGTCGCGTTCGTCAGCACAACCGTTCCGAGTTTTCTGTGATCTTCTCCGAAACTTAACGTTAATACAGGCTGTGGGGTACTCCCCCTTAGGCCTAGGACTCTAGTGCACTCGATTAGCCTAACACCACTGAAATTTAACTTTTTTTTTTTTTGTTTTTTGTTTTTTCAGCGGAAGACATATGCAGAAATCACTTCAAAATTTTTAGTAGCCATTAGTGCACTTTGCTGCTTTAATGATGCACTCGTACCTAGTTTTTTCACGTGATTTTTTTTATTTTTTCACCCGACCTGATATTTTTGACCTGAATCAACTGTTGCGAGTCTTTTGCAATTTATGGTGTTTTTAGTGCGACTGGTCGTATTATTTTTTCGGGCAACGATTGTTCGTTGTTACCAATTTTTATCTATCACCTTGAATGAGTGTGCAAACATTTTTGTTTTTATTTAAAATATATAAAGCTGAAAATTTGTTATTGTATCCATCTGGATGTTTATTCCGGATTATTAGATTTCATCAAAAATTGTTGTACTTATTAATCAGGACAAAATCTAGCTAATGCCGTAATTTTTAGTTCAATCGGATAATTGGTTCAAAAGATATTAAACAGAAACTCCATTTTAAAGTATTAAAAGAAAAAAAAAATTGATGCCAAAAATAAATTAATAAGTAAGTAAAAATAATTCTTTTTAAGTCAAAAAAAAAAAAAAAAAAAAAAGAACGTGTATATATATATATATTAATAATTAAAATAGAATTGAGAAAAATAGTGCTAAAGAAATGGAGCAGCTTTGGTATAAAACCCTTGACGAAATTTGAAATTTGACACCGAAATAGCTCGGACGCTTCTCGCCAAGCTATACGATAGCCATTTTAGTTAATCGCCAAAAATATAACAGGAATTTAAAAGCCGCCAAGGGGCACCTATGCTAAAGCCATACCAAAGAAATTTTAAGAAATGAATAACTGATGGTAGGGAATGAAATACAGTTACTCCATGCCTTTATATGGAAGAATAGATTAAAATAAGTCCTGTCGTACTAAATTAACTTCTGCTTTGTGCAGAATTTTACATATATTACTTAGAAAACAAAAATAGACTTAGAGGTTTTGTTTATCATTTTTTATTATTATTATTATTTTACATTTATTTTTGTCTGTTTATTACGCTAATTATTATTAAAATTTAATCAGGTTAACATATAAATGAATCAAACCAAAAATTTCTGGAAAATTAAAACATGATTTTTATTTTTTTCCTTTTACATAATTATGATTAGCTAATAGCCATTTTTTAAATGATTTTAGCAATTTTCAAAAGAAAATATATAGTGAAAATTAAAAGATTAAAAGAGGAATAAACATATTGCTGATTGTCAGCATAAATAACATGCATACGTCGTTTGAAATGTTTGTCATAGTTAAAAAACGAAATTTTCACAACTATGAAATTTTAAACAAAAGAACATTTATTATACATTCAGTTTGAAGACTGAGTTTTTATGATTATTTGACTAATATCTAAATAAACCCATAGCTTATTACGATTATTAAAGATTAGCACATATCTCTTATAAATTATTCGCCGCTGCAGGGGTTAAAAAGGAAAATTTTGAAAGCTTCATAATCTTCTCTTCAATCAAAACGACATCCGCCATATATATTATAAAGAAGATTGACATAAATACTAACTCAACAGCTAGTCTATTCAATTTGATATATCAAAAGTTTTATGGCGAGCTACTTTTAGCTTCCCTCCTTTTCTAATTAACTTCTAAATCGCTCTTTTTTCTTCTGTTACTACTCAACGTTTGTTAGAATCCCCTTTTTGGACAGATGCCCGAAAAGCATTATTTATTCATAAAAAAATTAATAAAGAAGTTTGAAACGTGCTATCATTATGATAATATTTTTTTCGGGTAATTCTATTTGTGAAGTAATTTAAACTGCTTTTAAATGAAATAATAATAATAATAATAACAAAAAAAAAAAAAAAAAAAAAAAAAAAAAAACCTCTGAAATTTAAAGCAATCGAAGTTTACCGTATTTTAATCTTCAAAAATGTGCTAGAGGTTTTCCTAATTGAATTTCTGAATAAACAAGTTAGCTGAGTTGTGTACACAAGAAGATACATTAATAACGTAAATGTTACTCACGTCACAAACTGATTTTTAATTACAATTAAATAAACAGATTACTAGCTATAGAATTTTCAAAATGCTACAGAGGTCAATATTTATCCTTTGTTTGAGAAAGCTTAAAGACAGATGCTATAAATTTTAGACGCTTGAAAGTGAAAGGTAATTACAGATTGGAATATCAGCTAAATTTATGCACTACTTTATAAAAGCTAAACAGAGTGGAACACATACCAAAAGTTCCCCCCTTTTTTTTTTCTTTTTGTGGTTTTGATTGAGTTTAGTTTCCAAATAATTCCTGTAGAATGTAGCAATGAAATATTTTAGGTGCTTTTCTTACAAATAAATTTCTAATTTTATTTATGTTAATTTGACTACTCTTAAAACATAATATGTATTTGCATATAATAAATTGAGATATTGTTCAGTTTAGTTATAGTCGTTTACTTTTTATTCAACATTTTGCAAATTTTCTGTGTTGTACTTATAAGAAAAACATAAAAAATATTTTTTGTGGCGAACTATTTATTCAAAAGTGAATTTATTGTAATTAAAAATCGAACTCGGTTATCATTTAAAACAATACAGTTTTTATTAAATTGTTAAAAAATTCTAAATAATTGTGTTTATTTTTGTATAAATTCTTTCAAAGAGGCTTAGTAAGTTGATAAAGTGCTAATTTTGTGCATTTCTAGTCGTTATAGCGTTGAAATAGCCTTATTTTCCCTGGAAAACGCATTAAAAAGCCCCAATAAGGCAGGTAATGGATTTGGCGCCAAATTTGGCGGCTTTTTCCTCCTTGGCGATTTTTTTGGCGATCTTGGCGAGAAAATCCTTATTAGGGATATACCAATTATGGAAGCTGTAAGTTGATTGGTTGACCACTTTTTAGAGTTTTCTCGAAAAATCTGGGTTCCATGGAACAGTATATAAGGAGCGCTTTCTCGCCAAGGCAGTCAGTTCAGTTCAGATCTCAGCCAGCTTCGCTAGTACTTGCATTGTTTGAGCCTCTTTGAAAGAGACTTGCTTCAAGTGTTATTGCTATACAGTTTGTACTGTGGATTTGCTATTGACAGCTGTTGTTTAAGCTGTGATTACTGCTTGAATTGAAGCTGATACTTGGTTTATTGACCTGTATTTTTCTGGAACTTTCTGTGAATAAATTACTGAATTTTTGTAAGTTTTGCCTTTCATTCTCGGACAACTCACGAACCCCCAAGTACGCAATATTTCTGGTGTCAGGAGCGGGGTTGTCTGTGAATGGTGATAACGAGAGCTATGGAGCAAGAAATTTCTAGAAGGACTCACTGCTCAGATGAATGAGTTAAGATCTGGATTGATAGAGAAAATGGAAACAGGACAGGAGAAAATGGAAACATCACAAAGAGAGATGAGAGAAAGTATGGAAACGGGACAAAAAGAATTGGAAGACAGTTTGGGTGAAGTTCAAGGAGAAATTAAGTCAATCCAAGAAAAAGTTGAATGCAATCAAGAGGAGATGAAGGGAGAACTTTCAGCAGTAAAGGAAGTGATCGAAAGTAAATTATCGGATATGGAAAGCAGAGTTGATGGAATAGAAGAGAAAGTTATAAAGATAGAAGAAAATTTTGAAGAGAAAGTTTTGAAAATAGAAGAGAGTTTTGAAGAGAAAGCTATGAAGATAGAGGAAAATGTTATGAAAGTAGAAAGGAATTTTGAAGAGATATTTATGAAGATAGAAGAGAGTTTTGAGGAGAAAGTCATGAAGAAAGTAGAGGAACATCTTGAGAAAAAAGTGGAAGAAAAGTTAGAATCCATGCCCAAGGAAACTGAAAAGAAAGAGAGAAGAATCCAGAATCAGGAATTTATTAAGTTATCCACCTACGACGGCAGTTCCTCCTGGCATGTATATAAGACGCAGTTTTCCATCGTAGCTGAAGCTAACGGCTGGGACTCTACCGCCAAGTCAGTCGACTTAGCAGCAGCATTACGGGGAGATGCAGCCGAGATACTGAGAAATGTTTCTAAAGAAGAAAGGAACGACTTCGAGGCCCTGACTAGAGCACTGGAGCTACGGTTCGGAGAGAAGTGTTCTAAGGACTATAGTCGCCTCCAGCTAAAATCTCGTTACCAGAAAATGGGCGAAAGTTTGCAAGAGCTGGCAGCGGACATTCAGAGACTGTCACACCTAGCATTCTCAGACTGTCATGCTGACACTCGAAACGACTTAGCTCTTCTGTACTTTATCGATGCTGTTCGTGATCCAGAAATTCAAAAAGCGCCGAGACTCTCCAACATGAGAGACGTAGAATCAGCTTTAGGCTATGGACTTAGGATAGAGGCAGCCCAACAAGCCTCCCGTAAAGACCGCCATGCCATAAGAGCAGTCTCATTAAATGATACGCCTGCTGAAGAAAATGAAATGAAGAGAAGTCTCGCAGAAATCTTGAAGAGATTGCGCAGCCTGGAAAATAATAAGGAAATAAAGGATCGGAAGATAAAGTGCTGGGGCTGTGGAGGGGATGGTCATGTGAAGAGGAACTGCTCTGTACGACCAACTATAGGAAATCACCCGGCTTCACCATCACTGCAGGGAAACTAAGAGGAGGCCATCTCGCGGGGCGGAGGTTGCCTGAAATTAAAGAGCCCCAATTTACAGTATTTCATGTTTCATCGATGAGTGGCGGCGATAATGGACTTTACGTCTATGGCCAAGTCAACAACAACACCTGCCGGATGATTCTGGACACGGGAGCCAACGTGACCATCATTAAAACGGATTTAGCTCAAGAACTAAAAGAGAAGATCCTCTGGACTCCGCCCTGCGTTAAACTCCAGACTGTGACCGGAGACGAAATCAAAATATATGGGAAAATGAACTTGACTATCACTTTTGGGAATGCCAGTTACCATCATATGGCATATGTGGCAGATATAAGACATCCTTTAATCATTGGAATTGATTTCCTGAGAAAATTTAACTTTCAGTTGAACTCCAAATTAATGAACTGCATTCGAGTTCGGAAGACATCGCTGTGTTCAACACTGAAAATCAAGACATTCAGACAATTTGCCAGATAACAGCCAAGTCTGAAATTTCCATCCCTCCACACACAGAGAAAATAGTTTCAGGAACACCTCCCACAAAGCAATACTTCCGCTATGGACTGATTGAATACCCGGATACAGGCAATAGCCCAAGAGGAGTTCTGGTAGCTTCATCTCTAGTTGATCTCTCAAAGAGTACTATTCCTGTGAGAGTCCCAAACGTCAGCGATAAGGTCCGAACAGTGAAGAAGGATGAGGTGTTAGCAACCTGCACTCCTGTTACATGCATCAACCGCCCCACGCAATCAACCGAATCCAAGTCTTCTGAACAATTAATAACGGAATTACTCAAGAATGCAGAGTTAGGAAAGGAACAGAGATGTGCTGCGGAGAAGCTACTCCAAGAATTTAAAGACCTTTTTTCTCGAACACCTGAAGACGTCGGGAGAACGAACATCACCCAGCACAGAATTGATACAGGAAATCATCCTCCAATCAAATAACATCCAAGAAGACTTCCATTTGCTAAACAGGAAGAGGTCACTGAACTTCTAAATGAAATGCAGCACAATGACGTCATCGAGCCATCAACGAGTCCTTGGGCCTCTCGCATAGTACTGGTGCGAAAAAAGGATGGTTCAACAAGATTTTGTGTGGATTATCGTCGTTTGAATGACATCACGAAGAAAGACAGTTACCCTCTTCCCAGAATTGACGACACATTAGACACACTTGCTGGCAATAAATGGTTCTTGACTTTGGATCTGAAGAGCGGTTACTGGCAAGTAGAATTACATCCTGATGATCGTGATAAGACTGCATTCACCACGGGACAAGGACTGTGGCAATTTAAAGTTATGCCGTTCGGATTATGTAATGCTCCTGCCACCTTCGAACGCCTGATGGAGACAGTGCTAAAAGGACTTTCCTATGAAGCCTGTCTGGTGTATTTGGATGATATTATCATTGTGGGGAGCACCTTTGAAGACCATCTACGAAACATCCGAAAGGTGCTGGAGAAACTCAGAATGGCTAACCTCAAATTGAATCCAGGCAAGTGTAACTTGTTCCGTCGTGAAGTGAGCTACCTCGGCCATATCATCTCTGCCGAAGGTGTGAGAACTGATCCTGAGAAGATCTCTGCAGTCGAGAACTGGAGTCGCCCTGAAAATATACACCAACTACGAAGTTTCCTGGGGTTATGCACTTACTACAGGAAGTTTGTCAAGGGTTTCTCAAATATTGCCAGACCACTCCACAAGCTGACGGAAGCCAAACAGAAGTTCCTGTGGACAGATGAATGTGAAAATGCGTTCAAGCGACTTAAAGAGGCCTTAACATCATCGCCTGTCTTGACGTATCCACAGCCCGACAGACAGTTCATTCTTGATACAGATGCCAGCCATGAGAGTGTCGGTGCTGTTCTGTCGCAGGAAATTGATGGTCAAGAACGTGTCATTGCCTATTGGAGTAAATGCCTGTCTAAACCACAGCGAAATTACTGTACCACCAGGAAAGAGCTACTCGCCATCGTAAAAGCCATAGAACATTTCCATCATTACCTCTATGCATTGTTTGAGCCTCTTTGAAAGAGACTTGCTTCAAGTTATTGCTATACAGTTTGTACTGTGGATTTGCTATTGACAGCTGTTGTTTAAGCTGTGATTACTGCTTGAATTGAAGCTGATACTTGGTTTATTGACCTGTATTTTTCTGGAACTTTCTGTGAATAAATTACTGAATTTTTGTAAGTTTTGCCTTTCATTCTCGGACAACTCACGAACCCCTAAGTACGCAACAATATGTATTTGCATATAATAAATTGCGATATTGTTCAGTTTAGTTATAGTCGTTTACTTTTTATTCAACATTTTGCAAATTTTGTGTGTTGTACTTATAAGAAAAACATAAAAAATATTTTTTGTTGCGAACTATTTATTCAAAAGTGAATTTATTGTAATTAAAAAACGAACTCGGTTATCATTTAAAACAATACAGTTTTTATTAAAATATTATTTTAATTACATACATAAAAATGTACACAATGGTTAGAATGCATAGAATTTCATTACATATTGCTGTTGTTTAGGACAATTACTATTTTAATTATATAGAAAAAAAATATATACATTTTGATTAAAATACATTATTAGATTTTCATAACAATTTTATTATTTACTTAGAAAAATGTTATTAGAATGTCGTTTTAGTGTTAGTATTTATTGTTATACCATTAACTGTTTGCATTTGCTGTTTATTTGTATGTTTTCTTTCTTTCCTTCTTTCTTTTTTTTTTTTTTTTTTTCTATCCAAATAGTCTCTTGAAAAATTCTATAAATTAATGCAGTCGGTAACAAAAGTATCCGAACACTAGCAAAAATTCCTGTCGCATCATGTTCTTAGGCTGACTAAGAACATGATTCGACAAGGATTTATTTAACAAAACAGTATTAACTCTACTTTTTTTTATATAGAAATTCTTGCTAGTGTTCGGATATTTTTGTTACCGACTGTACTAATAATAAATTATACTAATAGTTGGATATTGTGATGATATCCAACATAGTTACATCTTCTTTAACTTAGAAAGGGGATATTAAAGGAACTGTTCGAATCATAATTGTAAGAGTTTTTGAGTGTTTATCAAGTTAATGTTAAGAGCTTTTTAAATTTATTGCAAGTATGAGGGGGATGGTAGTCCCCCCACATAGAATTTTATGTCAAATAAAACTGTTCCTAAACCTATTTTTGATTATTTTTAAAGAACTTTATTACCTTACCTCATTGATCTTAAGCTTTAATCTGAAATATGTCTTTATAGTATTGAAATGCAGGGTAAGAGAAAGTCGTGTCAGTGACACAGCAGATTATTTTTTCATAGTATTCATTTTTGTACTTAAATATATTGTTACTTTCTATCACAAAATATTTCAATTATATTAGCTTAAATATTATTAATTATCTATTATTGTTATTGTTCTTATGTGTTTTTGTTACTAAATCAATATTGTATCAATCTTTTAGATCATGTGCATAGGCTGTTCGAAAAATATAGAGCTTGGATTTAATTCTTTAATTATTGATTTTATACATCTATAAGTAATTGTAGAAAAGCATAAGAAATGTACAGAATTTCACAAATCTATTTTTAAAAAATTCGGGTATACAGTTTTAAGAATAAAAGGAATAAAATTTTTACATGGTCTCCTTTGACTGCTTGCTCAATTTCATACTTGATTGTCCATTGATTGAATGAATGTGTGAGATTTTTCATCTTGCAAAAAAAAAAAAAAAAAAAAAAAAAGAGAGAAAAAAATGCTGAGTTATGTAAGTTTGGAAATGTTTATGTAGTGATCGCCATTTTATGACAAGTTAGTGAATTCATATCGTAAAGATTTTTTATGTCTTTCATAAACTAAGGAAAATATTTTTTAATTTAAATCATGAGGTACTACTTCTTTTTATTTCCGTCGGTTTATGATAAAAGCGGTTATTTTTGTGTAAATTTTAGTAGAAATGCTTGGATTTTTATGGGATTTTTTTTTAATTAAAAAACCTATTTTTGTCGTTGTATCTATCTAGATTATATAAAACTTTTATAATTACTTCTGAGTAGGTAAAATGTCCGAATTATTGCGACATTTTAGAAATGGTAAACAAACAACAACAAAAAAAAAAACATCATGTGTCACGTTAATAGTAAATTTGTAATAAATTTGCTATTAGAACAAGTAAACTACATTTTTTTTTTATCGTAATATTTGAAATCATTTTAGTATTAAAATTGTTCATTTTTTTTTTTTTTTAATTAACCAGTCATTCCTAAGTGCTAAGTTTAAACAATAGGTTACTTTTATAAGTCCTTTAAATAGCATAGGTTTTAAAGAATTCACAAAAATGCCATTAGTTACATGCTTTTGTTCTAATGAAACAATATAATCTACCAATTTACTGTTTCCGAGTATCATTTTTCATAAAATGCACAAACATTACACGAGAGATAGTTATTTTAAAATCAGATAATTTCTTTAACTTTTGTTTATGTAAATTTTAATGGATATGATGAAATTTTCAATTGAATATAAATTCTTTTTTTCGCTTTTTAGAATAAAAAATATATATATATAATCAGGTATATCTTTTTAATTCAATTAAAACATACATGTTCAATTCTTATTTATTTCATTTATATACCTATAACATAGTTTCTAAATAAGTGGTATTTATCTTTAAATAACTTCTGCTAAAAACATGCTGCCAAAAAATGAATAAATAATGCTGTTTTGGAAAATGAAGGTGTTGGTGTAGGGGTTATGGACGATTGAGTATATGTGAGTACAAAACCTGGTTGGAATGCCTCTCGTGAAAGTCTCTTTATGGGATTTAGCCCGTATTTACGCGAGTTTCGAAGAAAAAAAAAATATGGAAAACTGTGTCAGGCCATATAGACGAACGTGAGCTGGGATTGAATGCGACGCTTCCCACCTACAATCTTGGAGAGGTAAGCCACCGAAAAAAGAAGAGAGAAAGAAATTAAACTGGATCAAACATATGATTTTGTAAAATTCATTAAAAATGTCAAGTTTTTTTTTTTTTTTTTTTTTTTTCCATTTAACTGTAACATTTTTTTAGATAAAAGCATTCGTTTATTTTAATGTAAAAAATAAAATAAAAAAAATATTGTTTCGGTCAGTGAGTTTTTTTAATGACTTAAGCATATATATATTTAAATTCCTGCAAAATCCTGCTAGTCTGGTATTTTATAAAATAGTACATAATTTGCAGTATTTCACTTTTCTTTTCTTTTCTTTCATTCTTTCTTTCTTTTTTTTTTTTTTTTTTTCATAAATCAATTATTTCGTTTTAAATAAGAATTTTCAGAAATTTTCAGAAATTCATATTTTTAATATATTAAAAAATCCTCAACCAGAAATCAATAAGCAATTATTAAATAATATTTAACGATTAATATTTAATATAAATTAATAAATTAATAACTAACATTATTTTATGATTTACAACTCATCTTATAAGTTAAATTTTGAATGAATGAGGACTTTTTAACGATGTAATAAAATGTAGGTTGCAATATAGCACAGAGTACTTTTCAGACTATAACATTTTTGAAATAAAGTATCATTATTAAAAAAAAAAAAAAATGCTATGGTATTTTCAAGTGAAATACAAGTAAAAGTCACTTTTCTTTAAAATGGGAAAATCAAATAAAATGTTAGCTGGTAAAAAAAATTCTAAACAAATTAAATGTTTATTAAAGAGAAAGATGAGCATTTTATAAATAAAATATAGAAAATTACTGGAAAAAAATATGAAGAATTTATGAATATTGATAAAGTACAATGTTTATAATTAGCAACAATTCTTCAAATAACTTTATTTCATAGACATCGTTTTGCAGCCGGAGCTTCAGAATGATCGATGCATTTATTGCAGATGTATGTATTCGCATTCTTTTTTGAAATTTTTAAAAGTTGAATGTAATTTTTTCCTTTGGCATATTAATTAAAATATTTTAATAATCATCAACCAAATTTATATCAATAATTACTGATATCTTTGTAAAAAGGTGGAAATTTTTAATTTTATCTACGTATCAGTCAAAAACTGCATCTATAAATGTTAATTTTCAAAATTTACTCATTAACATACTGATATTAAAATAAAATTCCCTTCTCTTCAACAAATATTTTTACGTATTTAATTTTAAATGTAGAGCTCTTCATATTTTAACACCAGAATTTTTTCTTTTTCCTATACGTAATTAAAAAAATAATTAAAAAAAAAAATTAAAAATAGTAAAAAATGTGTAATATTCGATCTAGCAAATATTAAAATAATAAAAATATGATGTTAAATTTTAAACGCTTCATTTATAGATGATTAAAATGGAAATAAGTTACACACACAATATGTGTGTGTGTCTGTGCCTGTGTGAGTTTTGTTGAAACAAGAAAATCTTTGCTGAAGCTGTATCAAAGAAAAGGAAAAAAAAGAATAGTTGACTCGACAAATTATTTTGTTGTTTCAACAAAGTTTTTGTCCTTTCAGCAAAACACTTTCTTGACACAACATAGTTTTGTTAAATTAATCAAATTCTTTTATTGATATTGCAACAACAAATATTTTATTTTTTCAACGAATTTTTTTTTCTGTGTAAATAAGTTAGAAAATAAACATATTGACTACAGGTAATTTCTCACATATCAAGTTTTGTTTGATTATACGCGATAGAACTTGAGATATAACGTTAAATTTCCGAAATCACTGTATAGCAGCGCCATCTGTAGAGCAATTAGCACCCAAAGTTGATAGGCACTCATTTATTTCCTGGTGCATCGGCATATAAATTTATATGTAATTCTGTGCAGTAGTTCCTGAGATATAGTCTTCCCTTAAATTGTAGAAATCACTGTATATCAGCGCCATCTATTGAGCGATTGACACCAAAAACTGGTAGGCCCTAATTTAGATCAAGATGCATCTACTTATAAATTTATATGCTATTCTGTGCAGTAATACAGGCACCACCAAATTTTTGTCACACACACACACAATTTTCTAAAAATGGTCAAATCGTATTGTGGACCTCTCAGAACGTCTAAATCCATCGAAAACCGGAAGTCGAAATTTTTTACGAAACCTATACTTTCTTTTATTGAATATAGAAGAAAGTAAGAAGAAGCATTATGAGATCATTATGAATATTTAGTTGAAAAAAAAAAAAACCTTCTTAAAGGCACATACATAGGTTTTTTTTAGGAGTTACACAGCGGAGAAATATACGCGTTGTGAATAAACAAGTGTCACATGTTCTCTAACAGTTCAATAAATTTTATGGTTCAGTGTTTAGAATATGACACGTATCTCTCAAATATCCTCGTTCAAAGAACCTGAGCCATTTTACAGTAAAAGAAAAGATAACAAAACCTAAACTCTTGAAGTTATGCCAGAGGAATAGGTCCAAATATACTCTTAAGCAAAGCAATATCTTTTTAACTTAACTTCACTCCTCATAAAATCTAAGTTTCCTGGCAGTGCTATTTACTCTCTACAATGGGAGGGAAATAACATGCATATTTTCTTATCAATGATGGGAATGCTATCCATTGACGTGGAATGATCACACAGTCACTTTATTTTCTTCATTTACTCTTAAAGTAATTTGGTTTTGAAATTATAAAATGCATAGAACTAAAACTGGTATACGAATCCAAATGGATAGAAATAGAACCATATTGTTTTATTCGAAAAAAAAAAAAAATAAAATCAGGTATTTAAAAAAAGTTATGTAAAATTCCATGAGTAAAAGTAAAAGTAAAAACTATTAAAAAAGTAAAACATTTAAAAAAATCACATGCATTTGAAATTGCCATATAAATTTTCATGGATATAAATTTTGAAATATGATTCATATATATATATGTATTATAAAAAAGCACTTAGATTTGAAATCTTCGCTTATATTTTAATGCATACAGATATTACTGTTACAGTTTTGTTATGAAACTGAAAAAAAAAAAAAAAAAAAAAAAAAAAAAAAAATTGAAGAGACATTTTAAATCGTTATTTGAATTTCAATGAAGATTACTTAACGAAATATTTTAAAGCATTTGCATTAACAGGAAAATATTTTGTAGTCGATTATCTGCAATTTTATATATTTCCACAGTGAATTCAAGCAAATAATTAGATAGTATATTAGTAATATTAGAACTTGCTACATCCTAAATTATTAAATTAACTGTTTATTTTCAACATTATGAAAGAATTAATATATATATATATATATATATATATTTCAAATGTATTTTTTAGTAGCTTACTAGAACATGTATAAGCAATAACAATCATTATTATCACATCATAATAATTAACGAGGACTTGATGAGATGGAACATTAAAGAACAAAAGTATAGTGGTTGAAAAAAAAACTCATGACTTTGTAAAATACACGTAAAACAAGAACGAAAAACCATGCTGTACGCATTGATTGTTAACACTTTCCAACTGTACGTAATTGTTGTTTCGTATAACTTTCAGTTTTGTTTGCTTACGTTATTACACAACGGACAGACAGTAGTTCTGAAAGGCATACAGACAGACTAATTGAATTCCTAATCATTCTTAAACATTGTTAGAAATGTTAAAAATGCTTAACCCAAAAGAAAACGTAGCCCTTAGTTTCTAATTGCAGCCCTTAATGTACCTGAATATTTTAGTGTGGCCCTGTAAATCTAATGCTATTCACACTACATTATGTAGAAAACATTCTCTTGTGCATATGAATAATATATTTCAATATCATTAAGATTTGTGCATAGTAAAGTTATTAAAATTTGTTTATAGAAATACCTCTCACAGAACACAATGCTTTGGAATAATTTTGGGTGTCTATGTACACAAACCAATAAAGCTATTCACTCCATTTTCATTAGGGAACATCCAATAGTAAACTTGAATAACATATATTAGTTTCAAGAGATTCCATGAATATTTATGCCAGTTAGAGCGTGGGCAGACAGACAAGCCGAAGTCATTAACATTTTGCAACCTTGTTGGAAAGTGTTAAAAACATTTAGAAAGTGATAAAAACGTTTAATATAAACGAAAATCCAATTCCAAGAAATTTCCAGTAATACGCTTTAATGTAACTCAATATTTTTGTGTAGCCCTGTAAATCTAATGCTAATCATACTGTATTCTATTATTTAAAAAATAACCATACAAGAAATTTTTATTGAACAGGAAAAATTTATTAATTCAATAAAACAAAAAGTGAATGAGAGTAATGAGCATTTCACTACTTTTGTTTATTTTTGTTTTATGCAATTAATAGATTTTTCGTGTAAACGGTTCAATTATCTAAATGGCAAAATAAAATTAGAATAACAATTCATTCATGTAATATTTTAGATTATAATTTCAAATATATGATAGAAAAAAAAATGGATAACGTAATTGAAAATCAAACAACTATATTTAAATAAAAAAATTAAATTCCTTTTTATTTCAGCATTCATTAATAATAATAAGCTAAATTATTGAATGAAAATTTAAAAAGTTTTTATTAGAAAATATAAAGCAGGAAAAAAATAACACTGCACATTCCAGTTTACAAAAGAACTTGAAATTTGGCAGATGGTTGAAAAGAAAACAATATACCTAACAGCTTATTTTCCTTAATAAATATTGTGACAGCAGCATTTTTCCTGCAGAACAAATTGGAACTGTAATTGAAATGACTTTTCTGTGTTGTGTTAATATTCCTGAACTGTCTTTTTTCAACCCGCTGGAAAATAAATTTTTATTCAGTTACTCAATCTTTTAAATGAGCTTGAAGAATTTGTATGCATTTAATATTCACAATAATATCGATATTTATATGTTAAATTGTTATTAATTAGTACCTCTTTAACAGAGATAATTACGAAGAATTTGTCTTGTTAATAGGCATAGTGAATGAAAGTGAATTAGTGGTGATATATTTTAAAATTTTATTTTGCTTTATATTTTAAAATAATGGCATATATTTCTCCTAATCAATATTCCTAAATGATTTTTATAAACCATATTAATATCCGTTCGAACACATATTTTTATATTTTTTAATATAATTGTATAAATTTATTTTAATTTTCTTATGACACAATGAAGATTGTTTGGGTAAAGAGATGGAATTTCTTCTTTGAAAACAAGTGTTAAAACATTTTTCTGGTAGTAATGCGAGTTAATTTTGGCATTTTTTCTACTTTCCTTATTTTAAGTTTCTCGTTTTAAGAGAATCCAGTGATAACGGTAAAACCTTTAACAAAACTTACCTTGTTTTTACTGAACCATCATTTAAAATCTTTTTCTTCTCTTTTTCGGTAGCAAATCGATCTTATTCTATTGCATTCAAATAAATATATCCAAGCTTTCTCAATTGTAACTATATATTTCTATTTTTTACCTGCCAAATAATTTTCATACAACAATCAGCACATAGTGTGATAAACATGTTTCGGCGTTAGGCGATAAATATCTCTTTTATTATTATTATTATTATTATTAGCTTTAAATCTGATTTTATACTTTAGTTCACATTTCCTACAGCGATATTTAAAGAAGCTGCAATAGCTCTTTATGGAGTTGGATTTTCTTTTAAAACATGAGAAGCGACTTTAGATTTAATAAGAGGTGTACGTACCCTTGTTAGGTATGTACTTTTTGCCTTTTTCCCAGTCAAATGCGAACTTTGACGTATTCCTTTTTATGAATTATGTTTATTTTATTTTATTTTTTATTACGTTTCCTTTTTATTAATTAGGTTATTTTACATGTATAAATATTAAAACCATACATCTTTTTTAAATAATAGAATAAGAGTATTTTTCTTCGGAAAGCACAAAAATATAGCAAGCTTTCGTTGCATTGTTTATATTTTAGCGAGAATTTAAAGTAAAGAATATATTTAACTCTGCAGAAGATAGTTAAACCCTATTCCACATTTTGATATCATTCAAGTTTTTATTTTAAAATTTAAATTTAAATCCATGAAGAAAGTCAAATTCGCTACAAAAGTGTCTGAACACATTCTGTATTTTATTACTGCTATAAGCACATATTATTTTTTCTGAAATGTAGTGAAAATGAAATGTATTATTCATTTTATGCTTTAGTTGATTATTTTGAATTATCTTATATATGCTAATATAAATTACAGTCAGCAGCAAAATTATTGAAGCGCTAGCAATAATTCATATTTAAAAGATGTAGACCTAATACAGTTTTATTAAGTGTTGTTGTTGTTTCTTATGCCACTCGGAAATTCCGAGCCCCGGTAGGGGAACTAACCGGGTTTAAGGCAGGAGGGGTGCGTCATTCCGTTTTTCAGAGGAGCGCCTACTAGGGAGGAAGTACGTCTTAGCTCCAGAAGCTGGCGATAGATGGCAGCACCTGCAAACAACAGGAACTCGAATTTTGATCCGGGACAAGGCTGAGTTAAACCCGTGTTCCGGTACCCCCAGAGGTATAATTTTTGATGGGAACTTGGAGGACTTTGCGACCACGACGGAATTTAATGTGCACCAGTCACCATTAGCGTACACGACGGTCTTCGGCTGGCTCGAGGACCGAACCCGCAATCTTTCGATCACGAACTCGCTGCTCTTACCGACCAGGCTACCGCGGCCTATAGCTTTATTAAGTAAATATTTGTTGAGTTATGATATTAGTATTTATGCTGTTTATAAAAAAGTAAGTTTATGATAAAAATTAGCGATCAAACTAAAGAAAATGAAAAAAAAAAAAAAAAATGTGGATGAGGATGCGGATATGTGCTTCAATAATTTTGCTGCCAACTGTACGTGTAGATTGATTTTTAAATTCGGCAAAATTATAATAACACGATTTTTTATTTTCTTGTATATATATATATATATAAGAAGAAAATATTGGATACGTAAAAATTTTCAACCACCGGTTTTCGACAGATATTAGATTAGATAGTTTTGAGATGGCCTGAATAAGATTTAGCTATTTAAAAAAATATTTTTCTTTGTGTGTGTGTTTGTGTGTGTCTGTTACCAAAATTTTCTAATTCTGCATTTCACGAACGAACGAACGGAATTTAACCAAAATTGATATTTAGCTGGACCTTGACTGCAGTTTGTTGGTTGGTTGTAGGGTTTAAGGCCGATTGACTACTGTAGTGTCTTAAGCTTACAGGTGAAATGCTGACCATGGTAGTTTTTCTAAAGGATCCTAGCCCGTATTTACGCCAGTTTCGGAGAAAACCACGGAAAACTCTGAATGGCTAGGTCGGTCACCGCGACCTGGGATTAAAACTGGCACTTCACATCTACTAGCTTTGGGCGTAGAATCGCTCGGTCGCTGGTGAGCGGACCTTGACTGCAATGAATGTTGAATACGTTTTGAGGTATATCGCTCAACAGCTGGCGCTGTCACCCCGTTTTATCCTCATTTTTAATGCGGCAACGTAGGATAAAATTTCGTGTAAATGCACACAGTATGAACTATTTTTAATCAATTTTTGGGAAATTAAAAAAAAATGCTTATAATAGCACTAACACAGGCCTGCAAATGAGTCACGAAAAAGTATTTGCAATGTTATGACTGATTTTTAAATTATTTGTTGCGCTGATTTAAAAAATGACGTCCATTTTTCTCAATCACATAAGGATTTTTCCCCAAAATGGGCTTAAATGTACGGACAAGAAGACCTATTGCACATATTTTAAGGAAGAGAAAGTAAAATTTTTAATTGTTTTATTTACAAATTAATCAATATTAAAAATAATTGGAAATGATGCGCTAAATATATATTCATTTTATATTAATTGGAAATTATTTTAATTAGAACAGCTAATGTTTTACCATTCTTTAATATATCTTGAATTCATATATCCTTAATGCTTTCTTATCCTTTTGCCCTGAAAGTTTCTATATGCATTTAATCTGTTGTAGGCACGTAGGCAGTACGAGGAACTACTCTGTGTAGCATCCAACTGTAGTCCGCCATCATACTGAAGTTCCATCTACCTTGATATCTACGTTCTATCTTTTTTAATTTTCAATTTTTTGGAAAATTGGTACGTCGTGAAATTTTTTTACGATTTTTTCTGAAATCAGCGTACAAAAATCTATCAGTATCATCTGTTGGTTTCTAAGCACTTTTTTGATTGCAGTCCTGTATAATGAATCAGGATTTTTTTTTTTTTTTTGGTATAGTATCCTGAGGGAGAAGTAAATTTTCAATATGAGTATTTTTTTTAAAGAACTCGTGAATATCTGTTAAATCGATAGAGGAAACATAGATTTGTGAGAATTTAAAACAAATTTATCGATTTTTCTTTTCATTAAAAATAAATAAATAAATAAATTTAAAAGATAAAGCATTCCCTTTGGTACTGCCTGTTGGACACAATATTGATTTTCTGTCGAGATTTCGTGTTATGCTTCTCTCAAATGAAAATTGTCTGCATTCAAAAATAATTTTTATAAATAATAATTTTAATGAATAATTTATGCTGTGTGAATTTGTATATTAAAAATATAGAAGAAATTTTTGTGATGGCCACAACATGCTAATTTAGAATGATACCTAAAACAAATGAAACAAAACGCGAATTCATATGTAGATGAATTCGTTTCGTATTATTCTTATTTTACTACCATATATGGATGGTAATAAAATAATTTTCCTATTTAAAATCATCTTGATTTAAAACTACTTTACCGACAGCTTTATGCTAGTTTAATATTTCATTAAAAAAAAAAAAAAAAAAAAAAAAAAATCACAAGCAGTGTATTCTGTATGTTAAATGTAAATTTGCTTTTAACACTTTCGTGACCGCTGATGTGAATTCACGTCATTTGAAAATCTGTAACTCCGCCAGTGGGCGTTTCTTTAGGTTACATTATTTCTTAACAGTATACCTATTATATACATTTGTGCAATCAATGCTCTATGGATACAAATAGTTTGATTAGGAAGAATATAATTGTAATGTATATTTATTTATATTATAAATATGAATACAGTAAACATTCTTTTAAAATAATGTAATGTAAAAGAATAACGCCCACAGGTGGAGCTTACCGTCAAAAAGGCAAAAACATGCGGTTGTGAAAGTGTTAGAACAATAAAGAGGAATGATGTTGACAACAGCGAATAAAACTTTTAAATATTCGTGTATATAGTACCAGTGTTGCCACAACTGGCGGATTTTTTAATCAATAATCACCAATAATTTTGCGAAGTGACATTTTATATACATACAAGATTGTCCATCTTTGAAGTGATTATGCAAACGTTACAATAAAAAATTATCGGTGATTATTGAATAAAAAAATCTGACAGATCTGGCAACACTGATTATTACCCCGTCGTTGCGGTAACTGAAGAATGTATCTAAAATAAAAATTGCTCAATCATTTTTTTTTTTTTTCTAAATATCCATGTTTTTAAAATATTCGTTCTGCTTAAATTTTACTAGTGTGGTCATAATAGATTAATATAAAAATTGAACATTACATTTCAGATGTTTTTATAATATTTACTTATTAACCCTTATCCGCTCATATGTCCCTTCTGAGGGGACATTAAAAAATCGAGCCACGTCTTAAGGTGTTCCTCTGCAAATGAAATGTTAGTTTTCTAAAACGTGTAACTATAGGCTACCTTTCGGCTACCGGAAAATTTTAACAGAAAGATTTATTTTATTTAATGATGAAGTAAAATAAAACAAATTACTACAATTTTTCGGTAGCCATAAGGTAGTAAGTTGGAAACTATACGTGTGACGTTTTAAAGGAACGCCAAAAGGCGTGTCTTACGGAAAATATGCGGAGTGCAAAGGGTTAAAAGTTAAATTTTCTGATTTCACACGGGAAGATAATGAATTGCTATTCAACAAATATTTAAAAAAAAATCTATATACAAATTGATCTTGAAATTTTAATTAAAATTTATACTTAAAAAAAAAAAAAGAAAAAAGAAAAAAAAAAAAAGAAAAAAAAACCCTCTTAAATCTGATTATATAAAAATACAGTAGAGCACCAACTATCCGCGAAATTGGATGGAAATCGCGGATAACCCGAAAAACAGAGTAAAATGGGGTGCAAACATGAAAAAAAATACGCGATAGAACAGTATAACCCCACTTCTAAAGTAAAAAAATTCCATTTCCTCCTAAGACCGTCAAAAAAATTCCAACTTGGCCTATAGAATTACGATGCACAGTAAACATGTCGGTAATTTTTTACCTTCGCACTGTAGAACCTATAGTATTTTCCTAGTTGTTGGCTTGAATAAAATTGGGTTTTTTGGAGGTTAGTAGTTTAAATTGTTTTTCGATTCTCTCTCGCTGGCGGTTAACCCGTACCGTGGATAAATCGCTCGCGGATAATCAGTGTTCCACTGTGTTTAAAGAAATATAAAGGGAAAAATAAGACTATGATACTATCATTACTTTTTTATTTTAAAGCACATAATTAAAAAAAGAAAACTTTTTTATATTTATATGTTTCTTTTAATGACTCAGTATTTCTGCCAGCATCAATAAATTCAAACTTATTTTTCTGTCATCAGTATCGGACTCGTTTCCAAGTATTAGCGAAGCTAATCGATGTTTTGTTAAACTTATTAAAACACATTAGTTTGATTTTAATAATACGTAATAAACAAATTGACATTGTTAATATTAATTTTTTATTTATTAATTTGCTTTCTCATTTCTTTGGTAAATTGTTTAAATCGCTGTCATAGTCGTCTTGACTGCTTCTTAATTTCGTTTAAAAAGTATATAAATATTTATAATTATACAGTTTCTTAGTTCTTATGTGGTTTTGCAGACACAATGCAATTATTAATAGTTGCATTTACTACCCTCCCCTCTTATTTTCTGAAATCTATGTTCTCAAAACAAGCAGTCAATAGGACTTTGGCAATCTAGTGCAATCTAGGGTATTAATTACATTTCTTGTACTAGTGTGCTAAAATTGTTAAGTTATAGCTAGTATTTAATAATCTCTGTATGTAAATAATTGAAAATAAATAAATGCCAACAAATACATTTTTAAAAAATGTGATGCCAATTTAAAAATATGTTTCTTATGTTCATTCTTTTATGTAAATATATATTGCTTCTTAACCATGCCGTCATTTTTCACAGTGTTAATAAAAATAAGGAAAACAAATATTACAGCAATTTGACAAAATATTTTTTTCACGCAAATATTACACATGTAAGTATGTATTCCTTTTAACTAACACTGTTAAATCATTCAAAAGTATCTATTTTAACTTTTAGCTTTGATATAAAAAATAAAACCTTTATTTTCACCGAATTCCTTCCAAAGATATTTTTAAACTAACTAATTTTGTCGTTACCACGCAATTTCTAATAATAATTTCTATGATTACATAAAATTAAATGAATCGGTTGACATAGACTCGCCATAATAAGTAAATAAATAAAACTATGTATGACAGATGTAACAATAACGTCATACACTTGTGTACATACTTTGATGGATTTAGGTCACCACTTTCTAAACAATAAAGTGATGACAAATAAACACAGGGTATTTTATTATTGGTAGAGTAGAGACTACATGCAGAAATTAATGTATTATATTAAAAAAGCAGTGGATTAGATGTTAAAAACAAACCATAATATAAATAGTTTGCTAAAAATAAGAAAAAGCTATTCCGAAATTCAGAATTGTCTTTGCATACATAAAAACATTACTTTATATATATATATATATATATATATATATATGCAAGAGAAAAAAATTTAAATGGAGAAAATGCATGATGTTTTTACAATAATATCTGTTTATTAGCTATTCCAAAGATAATACAAGTAAGCTGAAATCTTCGTCTATATTACACGCTCACGATAAGCTTTTCAATCAATAGTTTTGATTACGAGTACATATTTATTTTATACCTCAGTTTACTTATTTTACATAAGTGTATTAAAGACATGAACGCTTGGCAATTTTTAAAAGTTTAGTTTTCTCTGAATTATCAAACTATCAAAATTTACTCTATCAAACTTTTGCTTATATTTTAAGCTAATGTTGAAAAGTTGAAGTAAATAATTTATTTTCTATGCTGTTAATTAGTCTACTTACTCGTATTTAAACGTACTCATTTGTTCAATCTATGTGTTTAAATTCTGTAATCATAGATTACATATAAAATTACTATATTTAAAGGGTTACATGGGTTAGGAAGAGTAAGAATAAAATTATACTTTTAAAAAATTAAAGAACACGTTTTTACTGAAATGTGAACTAAAAAGCAGGGAAAGAAAAAATCGTATGGGTGACACCATAATATTTACATCTTTAATAATATATATATATATATATATATATTGATTAATTGTTGCCACTCAACGTTATACAAATGCGGCCAAATCCTGAACCACGTACGATAGAGTTATATATATATATATATATATATATATATATATATATATTCTTTTTTGCTTGCCCTAGAACGTGCTTCTGAGGTGATAGGAGCCTGGAAACACTTGTATGTAGTATTGCCATCGACTATGAAGCTGTATGCAAAATTTCAGTTCAATCGAACGAACAGAAGTGGTCGAAAATTGAATTGCAAGATTTTGCTACATGCATTAATAGTTACATCATGTCAAGTTAATAAAAGCGTGTTAAATAAAAAAAAAGTGTTAAAAAGTCTAGAAATTATGTAATATTAACTGAATAAATAACATAATGAAGGAATGAGAAATAAATAATTTAGAATTAAAAACTATTTTTAAAAAATCTCCCCTGACTGGGCTCGAATGTTAGACCTTTAGGTTCGTAGCCCGGAGCTTTACCTCACAGCCACAGCGTTCACGTTGGGAAAGTCTTTTTTTACAATATAAATTTTTTGTTTGCTCCCAGAGTGGTTACAAACATACATACAGGTGAAGCTAATAAAACCGTGTTAAAAAGCATATATTTTCGCTCTTTTTTTTTTAAATATACTACTTAAATTGTTTATTCAAAATTTGTACCATATAAAAGAGCAACATTGAAACAATATTTTATAAAATGTTCATTAAAAATTTCGGAAAATTAAGCCAGTATATCTTGATTTCCTAAGACCCTTCAGAAAAGTGATAGACACAATTTCTCAAAAACTAATATCAATATAATGTAAGAACAGATATTAGCAGGATGTCTGAACTCAGCATTCTAATTCTGTATCTTCTGGGCCCTTTTATTGAAATCGGTTAAATCATTCGCATATAGAGATATCCAAGATAATTCAAATACTAAAAAGGAAATTTCTTAGAAGTACACTATAATACCATTACGCTGCACTAAAATAAATGAAATTAAGATATATTTTTAATATGCATAAAAGCATGTTTGGTATAGGGTATGGTGCCAAAATTAATTGCCATGCGTTTACAGGGTCATTCAAAATATTTCAAGCATATTAGGACTATAACTGGAATTTGCTGAAACTGTATTTCAATGCGCGTTATGTGTTTTTCATATACTCTTCAGCTAAATTTAAGTACACTATGTAGTGTGTGTAGAATTTATAGACAATATACAGGGCTATCCAAAACTGAGTGAACACATTCTTCTCTGTGGATAATTTTGTCAAATCCAAGAAAACTGCTTAGGAAAGACAATTACTTTCTCATACTCCTATGGTAAGCAAAATGCTAGTTTGGGTTCCAAATTCAAAACACTGATTTTTTTTCTATAATTACACGCTTGGAGATGACTTTAATATGAAAATCTCTTTTTTGGCAGTTGATGTGTGTATATGTGTGTTAATCATACAAGTTAAAAACAAATAATGACAGGAAATTCAAATTAGGTATTTTGGTGATCATACTTGGAATTTTTGACCAAGATTGCTAAGTTTCAAGGAAAGGTGTGTCTCAAATTTGTCTGAAGAATTTGGAATAAAATTTTAAATTTAAGAACACTCCTAAATTTTTTATAAATGTATGTACTGAATCGAAGAATTGAGAGGGGCGATAGCCCTATCCCTCATATATATATGTGAAATAAAACTTCTTCTAAAACTACTTTAAAACTACTTCTACTAAAAACTATGTTTTTAAAAGTATGCTTATATTTTGAAAGTATGTTTATAGTTTTAAAACCTTCATTCGGGCACTGATTACTTCTATTTTGAAGTAGTGTGAAAAATTTCAAAAAGATCGGTGCATTAGTTTCTGAGAAATTGGTGTCCACCGCTTTTCTCGAGAGTCTTCGGAACCCAGGACCCACCGGCTGATTTTTTTCAAATATTTAATGAAAGTTTTATGACACATTGTTTAAATGTATATATGCTCAAGGTTTTGAATAAGAATTTTTATTTAATATATTAAAGAAAATATGCTTTTTTCAGCCTCCAAAAAGGGTTATTTAATTCATTCAACGTCGCAACACCTCCACGATACACCACACTTTTTAAGTGGCCCCATAACCAGAAATAGCACGGATTTAGATCTGGGAAACGTGGTGGTCATGGATTACGAAAGAAGCGACTAATAACACGTTCGTCTGTGAAGTGTTGAAGCAATAGTGCCTTCACAGACTTATGGATATGTGGGGGTGCACCATCCTGCATGAAAATGGTCGATGTAAGGACTCGCCTTTGCTGTAGTTGCGGCACAACAAACGTCTGCATCATGTCATGGTACCGACGCGACGGCCCATAACGGAACATTTGAAAGGACCACGTGCAGTTATTTCCTCCTATTTTTCCAGTTATTAGCACCCTATGCTCCAGTGTTTGACATAAAATGTTAAAATTCTTTTATGTAAAATATATGATTTTATTATTTTTCTTATTTATTAATTATTTCGGGATAGATATCAATTACTGGAGCACGACAATCACTGGAGGACCTACCATATTTCAATTTAAAAACTTTTAATCAGACCGGGAGGAAGGAAAACACGCCTCTTGAAAAGTAAAGTTATTGTTAAATTATAGAATGCATAAGTACAGGAGCTGTGTTTCTTTCTTTTTCTTACCTACTTTATATATCTGACAATGATATACAAATTATTTCTTTTGAGAAAGGAGAACAGTATATTAACACTTGGGAGGTAATAAGTAAACTTATTGTGAAAATAAAATTTTGTGTTCTAAAATTTTTTTAACTAATTTTTTTTTCTCATTATCCGGTCTTCGAAATATTAAGTTAGCGCCTTTTTTATACAAATTAGCAACGCCCTACATTATCAGCACGACTCTGATTTTACATCACTAGCTTAACTCAGCATTTCGGTAAAGATCATAAGCGAAATGATAATTTAAATACAGCAGGTTATATAATAATAGATATCTTTAATTCTTCTATGTTTAAAATTTCAATATTTTATGCATTTCAAAAAAGTCATTGACAAATGAATAACCTTTTGTCAAAAAATAAAATTTGGCTTTAATTCAGCAATGATTAATGTCTTCTTTGTGGCGCGTCATTTCAATTGTGTTCTGTTATATTTTTAACCTAACTACAGGTTGAGGAGGAAGTAATTAAACATAATTCGGATCAACTTAATGAAAAGCATATATTTTTATATCAAATTATATTTGTAGTGATTTTTCATTTCTCATTCATAAAATCGTTTGTGGATAATTTTACTAATGAAATGCTTTTCATTTTTAAACATTAAACAAAATATTAAATTATAATTAAATGTTTGGTTGGACAGCTTAGAATATACATGAATCAACCACGCCAAATTTTTAGGACACTAAAATTGTCACTTCATTGTAACATTAACGAAATCAGTTGGTCACTATTTCTTCAAGAAAAATTATTAAGCAGCCCAAGATGTATCTAGACTTAATCATTGGTTTGGAGTTCAAATATAATTCAATAGTGTCGATTAATTTCCAAAATCAATTAAAAATATATTATATTGCAAATAATTAATAAGAAATTAAAAAATAGGAGGTACATAATTTTCGACTTATAAAATAAAGAGTATTAGTAGTTTTCACTCCATTAATTTTTATACATGGTGCTTTAACCTTTGTAAAAACATTAAATACGCTAAAATTGAAAAGAAAATCGATAGTTTTAAATCTGGTACAGCTAAAATAGTTTACATGCCCAAATCTACACACGAACTCGATTTCTTTGAAACCTTTAAAATCTATAAGAATCTTAAAAATATTGATAATTGCGGTTTCGCTTTACCCATTTGTCTAATTGATGGAACTTTTACATTCAGTATCCCTTTTCTTAATTTCTTTGCCTTTTTTTTCACAACTAACGCTTGTCAATTTCCTATTGACCAATCCCCCCATATTCCGCCAAATTCTATTGGTTGATCGGAATCCGGTTCCTTTGCTATTTCTATATATAGGAACACTTCCCTCACATTTTTTTGTGCACTGAAGACGATACGCTAATTGCTACCGAAACAACTGTCTGCTATTCATCTTTTCTCTTTGGCGTTCAAGACGCAGAAAATTTTTCCTGTGTTTATTTATCTAACGACAAACTTCCTTTTAATATTTAAGAAAGTTCGTACTTTTCATTTAAAGTACATTTTTTCTTTTGTGAATTAAAGATAAATGCATAATTAAGCAAATAAAAAAAAATTACAGCATGACTACAAAATAAATTTGTTTTTTTAGCACGACAGCAGGGTTCTCAGCAGTCACTGTTTTGGACACTACTTTTTATATAAAGCAATCTTTTTATTATTCTTTGAAGATTATTCTTATACTGCAAACAATTAATGAAGTTTATTATTAAAAAAAGTTGTATTCAAAATTTACTTTTAACTTAAGAATTATTGTAAAATTACAGAAACTTTGGATAATTATTACAGTAAATTTACAGAAATTTTTTACAGTGTAGTAGAAGCAAGATGTAAAGTAATACTTTATAAAACTGAGCCTATTTCAATTATCAGACGCTATTTCAAATCGATGCAAACAAGTGAGAAAAAATACCGACACCAATGTGTAGTCAAATAAAAGAGGAAAATTTAACTGTAGATGTTTATCAAAACAAAATTAAGAATCAAAAGAATTACGAATTATTTTGACATTAATTAACAATTTTATTTTGCTTATATATGTACTTGTGTATGCAGTGTGCATTTTTCAGTTTATATATTCATGTTGTTTCTTAAAGAATTAAGAATCCTTTTGACATTAATTAACAATTTTGTTTTACTTATATATGTACTTGTGTATGCAGTGTGCATTTTTCAGTTTATATATTCATGTTGCTTCTTAGTTTTTCTTTTTAAAAAGTGTGTGTATGTGTGGGGGGGGGGGGGGGGGCACATAAAAAAAATGCTTATTAATTTTATTTCCTTGCTTGCTAATTACTTTTTTGTATCAAAAACTTTGTCCAAGTAAAAGTATCCATTTTTCATCAAAAGAATTTTGCTTATTTATTTTCACTTAAAACGTACCTTTTAATACTTCTACATCGATTTAAATGAAAAAAAGAAAAAATAAAATAAATCTTCAAACCACTTTTTACCTAAACAGGGTTTTTAGAAACCAGCACGACTAATGTAAAAATTAGTGTGTATCACTTTAAAATATTTATTCTTTATATTAAAATGCAATTAACATTTTTAAAAATTATAAATTGAAATTAGTAAGTCAGTCAGAAAAAATCTGTTTCTTTTTTATTCTCCATATTGACAAATGCCATAAGATATATAAATATATGTATTTAAAAAGCATAAGCCTCATTTTCGCATTTTTAAAGGTTTATAATTAAGAACTTAAAAATTACTGCTACAGATTTTTTTTTTTTCTTAAATCGATAATTAAGTTTTTCTCTAGCTTTTTCTGATTTCTGTTCTAAAAACATTTCTATATTATCGTAATGTTTAGAGCTATATCTGTTAAACAAATAATCAACCCAATTAATACATGAATGAATGACAGTAATTAAATTTGATAACTAAGTTAATTGCTTCTCATCTTCCACAACATTTTTGCTCTTGACCCATAAAATCTCTTTGAAAAGTTTTACCCCCGAAATGTTATATAAACAATATTTGTTCATGACCTTCAGTTGAATCTTTCTTAAATTGTTTTAACACTACAAATATTTAAACACATTTGTGAAGACTCTTATTTAATTTACACAACTTTAAGTTTCGTTGAAGTAGGAAACTTTCAGGGATGGAACACAGGCGCACAATTCATACCGGAATCCGTTTAAGACATTTCTCTAACTATAATATCGTCGATTTAAGAAGTAGAAAATTTTCTTACATTGATAGTGGTATGAATTCTGCGCCCGTGTTCCATCCCTGAACTTTGAATCATAAGACTTTATCATTTTTTGATGCGATTGTAAATAATTGGGAAGTATGTTGGTATTAAAGCATAGTACAGTAAAACATCGTTTATACGTCTTTCAATAGAATTATTTAAAAAGACGTGCAATTAAATTTTTAATTAATTTTGACGCTTACAAATATAACTCTATACAAATACAATTTTATATAAAATTAATAAATTTTAAGTTTTTAAAAATAGTGTTATATTTTTTCATCTAGATTAAAAAAAGTAAAAATATTTAAAAAAAAAAAAAATCTGCCCGACACAAGAAATGATGCCATGAAAAAGTGGGTAAAATGTGATGAAAACTTATAAACAAACAGCTAATGTATAAAAAATAAATTTGTTTATTTACAAAAAGATAATTTTACATACAGTGGCGTACTCCGGGGAAATTAGTACGAAGTAGGGCCCTCTTCGATAAAAAAACAGCAACTCTTTGACATACAGATTCAACTAGCGTGCGGATAGAGTTTTGAGGAATGGAATCCCGTATATGTTCAATCAATCTCCTAGCTCAGCCTGCGATTGAGGCCGGGGCAGAGCATACAATCGACGGCCAGTCACGTCCCAGAGGTTCTCAATTGACGGTAAATCAGACCTTGAACGGCAAGGAGCTGGATAGGCTAGGAGGCTTATCTGCTAATGTGGCCAATGTGTGGTCGCGTGTTTTCTTTCTGGAAAAGACTATTTTTCAGCTGCTTCATGCATGAGAGCACAATCGGTTTCAGCAAGTCATCAACATATATTCGTGCCGTTAGTGTGCCTCTTATGCGTAGCAGGGTAGGGATGGCCTGCTATCGTATGTGTGGGCACCACAAACCATTACGCCAAACTGACGAGCGGAATGGCGTTCAACAATAGTATCTATATTCCCCCTGCACCCCCCTCCAGCGTCCCCAAACTCTCATTTTGTGACTATAATTAGACAAACCGAACCGAAACTCGTCTCTGAACATCAGGTTGTGTCTTTCAGTCGTACAAGAAGCTCGATCCCGACACCATCACGATCTTTAGCGTATGTGAGTTGACGTCAAATGCAGTATTTGTAAAGGAAGACTTTATTTCAAGCCACTTTCAGCCAAACGTCTTAATTTCTCCAAAATATTCGAGCAACTAAAGCTCCTTGCACATTTCGCAGAATACCAAGAGTAGATGATTTGAGAGGGGGAGGCACTGCATCCTATCGGATACGTTTATCCGAATGTCATTTCGCACACCTAGGCGAACCTGTTCTTTCATGACGATTTATAGTTTCTTTTTCAATCCATTTGGTTCAAATCATACATGCAGTGAAAATATCTACGTGCGTTTCAGCAGCGATACATCGATAAAACCAGCCAGTCGTACGTTAACTTACAATTTGACCCCTCATAAAATTATCCCATGGTCGAAACTGCCTGAGGTGTCCTTGCTTAGGCACCACCTAATATACACGAGCCTTCTGGAACGTAGAATTTCGCGCATATTTGAATTCTGTAGACATCCCAGGGTGTAGAAACCGTTGTTTCATCCACCGTTTTCTCCCCTTTTATCTTGTGCTGTAACAACGTGACCAACTTGAATCTCAGATCATCTGCATTGCTTATTTAGCTGCGTATTCTCCCAAATTTTCATACGTCTTCCACCGAATCTTCATAGTGTTCCATTTTCTATAAAAAACAATGTATTTATCATAAATCTGAGTAAAACCGCGTAGTTTGCATACTTTTAACACTAATTATGATGACTTAGCATGAGTATACTCTAAGACGTTTCAGTAAAATTCGGAGAGTTCGTCGTTAAATTATACTAGAAACTCCCTTCTTCGAGATAAACGTCCACTACCCATATTTCTAACATATGGCTGTAAAATTCAGAGTGTTGCCGTTTATTGAAGAGTCACCTCTTCTTCGAGAAAACAGTCTATAACTTAATTTTTATAGCCAATGACGAGAACACTTTCTGCCAGTCATTGACTGAAATCTAGCAAGTGAAATTTCTTACAGTGTGTGAATAAGTTTATATATTTTGAGTATAATTATGACATACTAATTATTAAACGATTTATATTAATGCAGGGGAATTTGATTAAAAAATATCTTTAATAAACGTCTGAAATGCAGATTTTCCGAGAGTATTAATACAGCATTACAAACTGAAGGAAGTTTAATGGATGTTTTTCCTTAGTGTGACAAAATTATAATAAATAAATAAATAAAAGAGAAATTTATAATGAAATTTAAGGAAGTTAGTAACGAAGGAACAGAGAAATAAACAGTTGGTAGAAAATTTAAGACTATTAAAAAGATGGAAAATGAAGTAAACCACGCATGTGCTTTACAACAGGCCTGTCCAACCCAAAACACTTGGTGGGCCTCATTGGAAATATATTTTATTCATTCGGGCCGCACCGTATGTACAGTCATAACCCCCCCCCCCCTTCTTTCCCAGCTAATTTTGACGTAAATTATTGTAGAGACATGCGGCTGGTGCCGATCGATTAGAGATAAGGCTTAGTTTAGAACGGTTTATTTAGATTTTGCTTAAGGGGGTGTCTACATATTAAAACTGGCACCAACTTCAGTTTTTTTTAAAGGCAACCCCCGATTTCGAGAAGATTTGGGATTATTTGGATCAAATCAACCCAGAAAATGGTATAGTTTATGTGTTTCTCTCTATTTTTCACATAATTTGTTAAAATGTGGAGATACTAATGTTAAATGAATGTAATAAACATTAATTCATGTCTTCTCAAAAAATCAATATATTGAAATTTCAATTTTTTTTTTTTTTTTTTTTTTTAACGTTAGAATGAAGTAACTCAAATATATTCCATGCATATTTTTGATTAAAAAACATTTTTTGAATTATGAAAATTATTAGTAATTTCATATTTCAAAAAATTATAAATTATGACCTACATTAATTTTTGCACGAATTAAAAAATCATCATCATAAAAAATATAGGTTTCTAAATTTACAGTTTATTCCTATAATTATTTTTCGAATTATATTGATATTTCAATTTTTATTGCTCTTAGGGGGCTATCACTTGTTATAATTTGTGTCATATATTACTTTGCTTGCGCAGTATTTCAAATAGTTATTCATCTAAGTTTAGACGTACACATCATTTCTTAATTAGCGTTACTTTACTTTAGTTTATATTTAAAATTGTTTTAATTCTTTTCCGATAATTATCTGGAGGGATATACTACTTTTCTCTGTGATATCTTAATTAATTTATTTTTTTTTTAAATATAGAGATTTACTCATGATCAGTTTTTTGTTTGCAACTCTATGAAAACGTGATATAAGGAATATAAACTATACTTTTTCCGAAGCGCCTTGACTTCCGAAACTCGAATATGTAGTCAAAAATGGGTGTTATTATTCGGGAAAAAGAAAAAAAGGAAGAAGATGACACCCTAAACAAAATTTAGCAATTGAATTAAAAACTAGATGTTATTACCAGTCGTAAGGCATCAGCTGCCAATCATAAGGCATCGATGATTTATGGTGAAGTTAGTCTATTATTATTGTTATTTTATGACTGTACATATGCATATGTGCATATATGTTTGTGAGCGTATGATTCATGTATGTATATACTTTTTTCGGGGAAGGGCAGGGTGAAAATTCGGAGCTGAATACATTTATTTAAATTATTTTTATTCATAAATTAACAACAGAATCGTGAAAAATTTATGACTATATATTAAAGGTATAATAAAAAGAATGAATAAGGGATCTAATAATATTTCATTACAACAGTTCTTTAGCTACCATACTCGTTGAAATGTATTTTCACTTCGTAAAGTACGAACGTATTTATTAATTTTTGATCCGTTAACCAAAGTTGTCAAACTTTAATTATCGTTTGTCTCCTTGCGGGCCGCAAGAAACTACGCTGTGGGCCGCATGCGGCCCGCGGGCCGCGGGTTGGCCACCCCTGCTTTACAACATAAGCATTTTTGTATTAATGTATTAAAATTAATAGACGAGATGTGGAACTACATTAAATCGACGTAGATCTCATGTTGTAGATTTATGACATGCTGTAAATTTTCCTCGACTAAAAAAAAAAAAAAAAAAAAAAAAAAAGCGGGAGGGACCTATTTGCCGGCCGCACTACGACCTCATATGAGTGTGTTGTTAGATAAACTTTAGACTGATCGTAACATGTTTCTAATTATTTCCGAATGAAATGTGTCGTGGCCGCAATGTCCTCCATGTTCCTATCAAAAATTATACCTCTGGGGGGTCACCGAAGCGGGAGGGCCATCCCTTCCGTGGTGGAACGAAATTGCGATGGCATGTCTCCGGACCACCTCTAGGAGGGAGTCCCAGACCGTCGCCAATTGCCCATCTGCGCAGCACTAGTGCGACGTAAAAACCCAACCAACAAACCAACCGACCGAATGAAATTAATCTTATTATTTACGAGTTTTTACTTTATTTATCTGCAAAATATTATAGCTAGATATTTGATATGATAATTCGATTTGAATTTTACTTATCTCCAGAAAAATTCATTTTTAGTGGTCACCCGCACCCTCGGCAAAAAAAGAAATATAATTATTTAAAAACAAATCATTGTATCTACACTAAAAATATCTTTTTACACAGAGACTGAGTGAACTCGGTCATCCAGGTTTAATAATAGATACAGGCTTAAAAATCTGTACTGTTCATCTTTAGAAGCAATAATAGTGCTGCTGAAATTGTTAAATTTTGCTTAATATTGTGGGTGCATGCATTTAATGTTGCAGTCACATAATTTTCCGTAATTTACTATTAAAATCGTACATAATTTCTGTGATTGCTATTATATGTAAACAAAATATGAACCACGTAAAGAAATATTTTGTTGAATTAGCAAAAATTGGAAGTGCACATCAAAAATTTCTTTTTAAATGTGCTACAATAGAAATTTTCATTAAATTAACATAATAATTTTAAGGATTTCTTTTGCAATTCTAACATTTTTTTTTTTTTTTTTTTTTTTTTTTTTAATAGGCGAGACGTATTAATCCTTTACGACAGGTCTAATGCCCCAGCCCTACCCTCCTGCTCCTCGATGTCTTTTTCTAGCCAATTTTGTCCTTTTGTTACTTCCGGTGTGAGCAGTTTTTTTTCTTTCTTTCTTTCTTTTTTTTTTTTTTTAACACACTTGACATTGTGAGTTTTTTTGGTTTCCGTCCCATGCTATTTCTATGGAGTTTTAGTTTTTCCCCCCTCGTTTTCTACATTATAAAGTGCGGCGGTATAGAAAAATATACAAAAATTTTAGTAAAATTAAACAAACAAACACACACACACACACACACACACAGAATAAATAAATAAATAAAATAATATAATATAAGCAAATACAAAGAAATTAAATTTATTAAGAAAATTTGTGTTATTGTAACGAAAAGATTTCTTTACTTCCAATGAAAATTCGGTTTCAAACAACAAAATAACTTCAAAAAACACATTTTTCACTTTTAACCAATCCTTCCTCGGAATTCACCCTATGTTTTTTTTTTTTTTTTTTTTTTCATGAATTATTAATACAAATGCTTTACATGCATCAGTAAAAGACTTTTTAAAATAATGAATACTAATTTCAGATCTGTTTATTATTTTAAGACTGATACATAGTTTTCATCTTCTGTGACACTGAAACAAGATTATGTTGAATGAACAGCATTTTCCGTGTAATTACCTTGTTATCGGATTTTCGAACTTTTGGAATCCTTCCAGTACAACTGTCAACACAGTCACCCGCAAATGCTAGGAAGCACGTAATATTTATTTTTAAAGGCCTAATGTAGGTTTATTAAATATTGAGTCTAGACATCTTCTGGTATTATTTACAAAATACTAATCGTTGTAGTAAAAAAATGTCTTTTGGATCTTAATTATAAAAAAAAAAAAAAAAAAAAAAAAAGAATTATTTGTTTATTTCGCAAACATTAAAGAGTTAAAATAAGTTTTAAGTGCACATTCATCATTTTTGAATAATTTTTAGACACAAAAATGACGGTATGTAACTCCATCATTTTCAATTTAAGATTACATACATATGTCTCCAAAACAGTTCCATAAAGATAAAACAGGTTAATAATTCATCCGTACTACGGAGCATATGCTAAAAAAAGTAACAGACACGGTGCAGTCAATGTGAATGGAAGATATTTCAGTGGATTTTGTCATTTGAGACAGCTATCTTCACCTAATTTGTCACCGGAAAAATATGTAATGTATTCATGTATAGGCTTATCTTCCTTCAAATTATTTTATATAAAATCTCCATTGCCTGAGATCTACGATTGAATTTTACCTGAATAATTTCGAGATATGGATATTATGTATCATGGATTCCATTTAATTTTGCTACCAAAGAAAAAAAAAGGGGAAAAAAGGTCCAATTTTAGAATCAAGCAAAAAGTGGTGACTAAAAATATTGAGAAAAAACACCATAAATTTCAAAAACACACAATTATTTAAGGTCTAAAATATTTAAGCACGACCATAGACAAAAATAAACAGGCACAGATGCAGTAGAGATGCTGAAAATTTATACCGCACTCGTGCTTTCATTTTATTTTCTTCTGATAAAGATACGTGCTTATTTAATATGACCCGAAACAACTGTTGGATGTTTTTGCAATTAATGGGTTTCACTGATAAGGTCTCGAGGTTTCTATTCATCACCATTCACTAACAGTACTTCGGTGCATTTTAAGCATTTTATTGTAAAACAAAAGCTTTCGGATGTACAAAGAAAACTGTTCATTAGCGACTACCTATAAATATCAAAGAAAATAATGCGCCTTACATAGATTATGCAAATTTAAAGTGATAAACTCATCAGCTGAGTATGCTGCGCAGTTACATCAGGCACATTAATAAACTTGTCAAAAAATCTATTCGTTTACTGGTTTATTTACTTTCATCCTTTACGTCGAAGTACGTCAGTCAAATTGCAGCAATTCAAAACTAAAAAATAAACTCCTGCTCAAAATGTTAGCAAGATTTGCGAACGATCAGTTTTTTTTTTTTTCAATTTAAAAACCTTTATCTGCATGAAATGTTTTCAAACGTTGGGCATTTAAAGAACTGAGTCTTACTCATGTTTTTCAGTGAAGATTGGTTTAAGACAACATTTAGGGGACCGGTAACAAATTGATAAAAATCAATAATGTTTGTGATCAGCCTGTATCGATAAGTGAAGGAAATGAACTGTAACTTTAGGATATGTTAATGCACATCCAGTTTAATTTGTGGATGAATTTGTGTGACGATAGCACATTAAATAACGGAGGTATAAGCATTTATTTTAAAACTTCAAACAAATTAGCATGTTTTTTATTTATAATATACAGAATTTTTAACAAAAATTATTCCCACTTTCAGATAACTTGGAAAGACACTTTTAAAACGATATACTGCAATCGGAATACTCAAATATCTCATGAAATATGAACATTTTTATGAAAAACGTTTTCACTGCGCATGAGCGAAAGATAATAAAAAATTTATTGCGTAGGTTGAAAGTTGGATATAATAGGCAAGAACGAACTAGATTTTAGATATTTTCCCAGAGTTGAAATTTCTTAAGGGTTTTTTCTCATGCCGTGCAATTAATTTAAAGATCCAATTATTTGAACCACTTAGCACAAAAGCTCTTTTTTTTGTGAAAAACCCCTTATCATTACACAAATCTTAGTAAATAAACAAAAATATGCTAGAGTTACAAGCTTATAAGAGGCTTTTCACAAAAAAGGAATTTTGCTAAGTGGTTAAAATAATTGGATTTTTAAATTAATTACGCGGCATGTGAAAAACTCCTTAAGAAATTTCAACTCTTGGAAAATATCTCAAATCTAGCTCGTTCATCTTTCGTATAATTTTTTTAATTTTTACTCTATTCAAATGCACTTTTGACAAAAGTTGCCCAATATATCTAGCCTATACTATTATCATATACCTATGTAATAATTTTTTTTTATCTTTCGCACATGCGCAGTGAAAACTTGTTTCATAAAAATACTCATATTTTATGAGATATATGTATTCCGATTGCAGTATATTGTTTTAAAAGTGTTTTTCAAACTTATCTGAAAGTGAGAATAACTTTCTTAAAAAACTGTGCGTATTATAAATAAAAAACTTTTTTTTTTTTTTTTTTTTTTTTTTTTTAGTTTTAAAATAAAATCTTATATTTCCGTCATTTAATATACTATCGTCACACAAATTCATCTACAAATTGAGCTGGGTCTATATTAACATATCCTAAAGTTACATATCATTTCGTTCACTTAATGATACAATGTGATCACAAACATTAAAAACATTGATTTTGCTCAATTTGTTACCGGCCCCCTAAATGTTGTCTTAGCCAACCTTTACTGCAAAACATGAAGACCTACTTCTTTAAATGCCCAATGTCTTAAAACATTTCATAGAGAGATAAGTTTTCAAATTGAAAAAAACTGATCATTTGCAAATCTTGCTAAACTTTTGAGCAGGAGTATACACTAAGACAAAAAAAAAAAAAAAAAAAAAAAAACCACGCACCAAGAAGGAGTTATCCAAATAGCACGAAAATTGGTAGATGTTATCCGCATGTAGAAAAAACAAATGATTACAGTTTCAAAAAATTTGGATGATTAAAGCAAGAGAAATGGCCTCACAAAGTAAACAAGTGAATAACGCATTAGTCCGCTTCTGACCAGCGTGATTAAGGGGGAAACACTCATTATCTCTGCTCTCACCGGAATATTTTTGCAATTATTTTTTACTTCATGTCATAGAAATTCCACGCTTTGACGAGGAAATATTTTTTATTAAAAATGAACGGTGTAAAACAATCCAATTTACTCACCGTTATTAGACACCAGAATTCTTTTAAAATAATTTTTAATGAGAATTTTCTGTTTATTATAGGAGGAAAGTATTTGTTAAAAAATAACGGTGTAAGTATAAATAATGTGTGCTTCCCCCTTAATCAGGCTCTGCTTCTGACCTTTATGTAAGCAGTTATTCGGTTTTGGTATTGATTGACAGAGTTCGCAAATGTGCTCCTGTGAGATATCAGGCCAAATTCTGTAACATTGGGTTTTAGATTGGCAAAATCCCAAGCTGGTTGTAGGTTCCCTTTTCAGGATTCATCAAACGCCCTTAGTGGGTGAGAGATCCGACGAGTTTACTGGCCAAAAAAATGTTAGAAAAGCAGGAAAACAAACAATAAAAACTATCACTGTGCGTGGGCGAGCATTATCATGCTGAAATATACGATCAAGATTGCGTGATATGAAAGGAAACACAACGGAACGTAGAATGTCGTCGACGTATCGCTGTGCTTTAAAAATGCCACGGATGACAACCAAAGGGGTTCTGCTATGAAATGAAATGACATTCCAAACCTTCACTCCTGGTTCTCGGGCCGTATAGCTGGCGACAGTCAAGGTGGAATTCCCCCTTTTTTGGGGAGCGTCTCCAGACACGTCTTCGCTGGTCATCTTGGCTCAAATCGGAGTGGGATACATCACTAAAGAGAATGCTACTCCATTCAGTGACATTCCAGTTCGAACGATACTGATACCACTGCAAACGTGCTTGTCGTTATACAGAGTTCAATAGCTGTCCGCACAAGGAGCTCCGTGAGCTGAACCGCATTTCTCTGAGCCGCCTGTTAATGGTCTTTGAAGTCACTGAAGACCAGTTCCACGTAAGATCGATGATAATGATGAATTAGAGCTCTGTGTACATCTCTGACGATTCATTGGTTCTCACGTTCTGTCCTCTCTGTAGGCCGACCGCTTCCTCCCTAACGCTGTGTTTAGCCATGGTTCACCCATTCCTGTCAATATCATCTAATAATAGCATCGTTCTCATCCAACTGTCAAACAATTCGTGGATTATTCGCCAACCAGCTTCTTTGAGCCCAACTACACACCTCTCTCAAATGTAGACATCTGCGCATATTGTTTGTGCACCTGTATGCGAGGCATAAATACTGTCTACCTGAGTAGACGGAATAAAATTTTCGAAGAATTTATGACCTGGAATCAAAATTTTTCATTTTTAATATTCTGCCAATCGCGCAGTTAAGATGCGCTGCAGCGTCGCATGCTCATTCGATGGTAGCCAAACTTTAAAATTTTTATTTTCCATCTAAACCTGTATGCATGTGAATTTGTGTCCAGTTTGCATTACTCCTTCTTGGTGCGTCTTTTTTTTTTTTTTGTCTTAGAGCGTATTATAAACCATATTTAATGCAGTCCACACGCGTCTGAAATTGAGCATGTTTGAATTTTATCACGAAACCCTTGTCATTACGTTACTTTAACGTTCTTAATTCCTTTATTCAGTCTTAAATTTTTGTTTCTGCGTATCAGTAATCACTGAGTCGTTTTGTATTTTTGCGACAAATACTTTCTTACTTCATAAAATAAAAAATATTATAATATGATAAGTAGCTTTTTTGCAAACGAGAGGGGAAAAAATATTTCATATGTTGGAAAAATTCCTCAAGTTAAAAAAAAAATCGCGTTTAAACTTTAATTAATGTAGTCCGCATGCACTAAGCGCGTGTTTGAATTTTATCACGAAACTGCTGTCATAATACTAATTCTAACATTTTTAATACCTTCATTCAGTCTTAATTTATTGTTTCTGTGTTTCAGTAATTTTTGAACCAAACTCTGCTTTGAACTAAAACTTTTGTAACTCTGCAGCGAATATTTCCTTACCTCTTAAAATGAAAAAATTTTGAAAAATAAAGTTCTGTAAACGACCAAAAAAAAAAAAAATAGTTCCTTATGGATGGAATTTTATCATTCAGCCATAAAAACTGTCTCGTTGACAGTTCCATTTGAAATATAAGAAACTGTTTTTACACTTGACTTAAAATATGTGATTGTGTGTTTTTGAATATGCTATCCTCTTTTAAAGGTGATGAAATGTCTCATAAATTTAAGTTTTCAACTTTTCGTTGACACTGTAAAAGATAAACACAAATACAATAAATATGGATTAAAACCACAAATGTTTTTTAACTCAAATATTTTGGCACTCAAATGTAAAGGAAAAGAAAAAAGAAATATTTTAACACTATGAATAATTTATGAGAAAATTCAAATGCTTTAATTTGCAATGTTGTAGGTGTATCTGTTAAAAAAGGGATATTTTGAATAAAGTAAGTGAAGAAGAGTTTATCAAAAAAGAAACAGAAATTTTATTTGTTAATTATTAAAAAAGAAAAAAAGGAAACATGAATTATTAATGTACTTTAAAAGGATGTGTAGAAATAATTGTTTAAAGTGAATTTTTTTTTCGGGAAACTCTTCTCCATATAAAAATAATAATAATAATAGTGGTGGAAATATTCAATATGTTTGATCTGCGATATTTAGAAATGTTTTTTATTTTGCTGTAATTTTAGTAAATTACGCGAGAATCTTGTAATTATAACAGCCTGTAATTATAATAATACGATCTAAAAACCTTTCATTATAGACTTTTTAAGGAGAATTGGTCCAACAAACTAAATCATTTAAATGATTATTTAAAATTTGCTTGCCTGTCATTGCAAACATTATCACTCAGTGAAATTCTATACATATATCTAGTTCCCTTATTTTTTTATGAGTTTGCTTGGAATAAAGACCAGATTAAAAAACTATGCTAACAAGTTCAAATTAAGAAATAATTTTAAAGAACAATTTGAGATTCTTTAAACTGTTCTGTTAAATTCTGAGCGAATGATTGAGATTAAAAATTACTTTGTGTTCAAATTCTACGTGTTCCATGGATTTCGGGAAATATTTGGCCAGGTATGATAACAAAATAAAGTGATTTAAATTCAACAAAATTAAAAACTTGAATTTCAGTTAAACTTCAAGCATTGGTGGCATTGATAAATTACTTTTTTAATGTATTTTGAATAAACATTATGAAAAATCATTTTCTTTAGAAAAAGTTGTCGACGAAATTACGCGTTCTAATGGTTTAGTTGCTACAAATAAAGAAATAATAATAAAAAAAATATGTGATAGTTTTATCTTTCATTCGAACTTTTATTACAGGACGTCTCAGTAAATCAGATTCATTAAGTCAGAGTGATGTTTTAGTCTTAAACTGAATCTAAAAAATTTTTAATCGTGATAGTAGATCAAACAACAACTATCACTGTAGTAGCAAAATCTAATAACCTATTGATAAAAATTTTTGAGCAAGGGAATTTAGAACATTTTAAAACTAACATTTCTCTATCTGTGACAGGGTTTTAGAAAAAAAGTATATGAACAACTGTTGAGTTGTTACTATATATTTTAATTTTGTACATTAAGGTTTAATAGCCTTAGACCTACAATATAAACTATATTTCGAACCACAGCAAATATTTATGTCTCAACAGAAAATCGACCTGGCAACTGCAAGCAGAAAGCCAAAGACAGTTGGTAAGATAAAAGCCAGGTGAGTGCTTTAAATCAAGCTATCTACAATGTACTGTGGGTGATGAAATTATTAGAATTCTTTTTTTACACTTTGTCTATTAAAAAAAAAAAAAAAACTGGAATAAATGGCCTTGAACTTCAGACATGCAAACAGTTATAAACTCACATTTTCCACTGTAGATTTAATCACGAGGAAAATTACGGAACCAACCACAAAGTAAAGAAAAAGCACAGATACTTTGAATCCCTCTGTATCACAAATAGCTGCAAAAGTCTTTAACATATTTCTGTACTTATCATGCACTTTTTTTTGGCGGGGGGAGGGAGAATCGCACGTTATTTAGGCAGACATATATATGTATATATATATTTCAAATATTACTTTTATTATTATTACTTATAACAAGAATGGATTTCAACAAAATTTACAAAACTTGCAGAAAAATTGACAAAACATTAGAGAAATTTTATTCTGACACATAAAATTCACATGTGTAATTTTCACTGAGATACGAGCATTTGTATCAAATATATATATACATATATATATGCTGTGCATGCGCGAAAGATTGAATTTTTTTCATTACATAGATTGAAAGCTAGATATATTGGGCAACTTATTTAAAAAGTTCAATTGAATAGAGTAAAAATTAAGTAAATTATCGGGGAAAAAATGAGCTAGCTTTAAAATAATTTCCAGAATTCAAATTTCATAAGAAGTTTTTCACGTGCCACGTTTTTAATTTGGAAATTCATTTTAACCACGTTGCAAAAGTTCTTTTTTGTGTAAAACCTCTTATAGACTTGCATAGCTTATTAAATAAATAAATAAATTACCAAAAAAGAAAAAAAAAAAAATATAGAGAAACAAGCTTCTCTCCCCCCCCCCCCCCCCCACGAAAAAAGAAGTTTTACAACGTGGTTGAAATAATTGGATCTCTAAACTAATTACGTGATATGTAAAAAAAAACCTTATGAAACTACAATTCTTCAAAATATCTGAAATCTAGCTCGTTCTGTTGTCAATAATTTGCTTAATTTTTACTCTATTCAAACGAACTTTTGACAAGTTGCCCAATATATCTATTTTTCAATCTAAGTACTTAAAAAAAAATATATCTTTTTTTTTTTAAAATATTATTTACTACAAATACTCATATCTCAACAAAAATTACATGCGTGAGTTTTATGTTTCAAAATAATACTTCTGCTATGTTTTGTCAATTTTCATGCATGTTTTCTAAAATTTTGATGAAATACATTCTTTTTATAACCACAACTGCCAAAAAATAATTTTTGAAAAAAAAAAAATTATATGTATTTAAATAATTATGTGATTCCCTCAAAAGAAAAGAAAAAAAAACATCGAAATATTATACATAGTAAGTGTAACAATGTGTTAAAGTTACAAGTCATTTGCAGATTTTTATAATACAGTGTGATCCAAATTATTCCTACTTTTCTTCAGTTTGTGACTGGTAGTTTGTTTATCAGTTTGTGACACTCGTGACTAAATTGACAGTAAAAAAAGTGAGTTTGTAAAATTGTTTTTCATATCTAAAGTCAAAGGCCGTTTCGTCCATTATTTTTTTAGAAAATAAATAAAATAAATAAATAAATAAACCCAATAATTTGATCATTTACTGTAGATACACTTGACCTGTACCAGGACTTTTGGTCAGGAAGCGACTTTCTAGGGCAGCACCAGAACTCTTGTCATTATTCCAAACATCTTGATAGTGGATTTTTACATCAAATTAATGAGTGAACCAGTTGGGCTGCCATTCATGAACAGTATTCTAAAACGCATTTCGTACCAGAAAAATGCTCGTTCTTCCACCGCTCTTGTTACTCAACATCTTTTAAAAAATGTTTACATGTTCCTTCAACTTTAAGAACACCAAATCTTTCTCCTAATGAAGATGAATAGGACATAGTTGGATGATAAATCCAGCGTCATCTACAAGCAGCATTAACCCGTTAACCTTTGATGGTTTTGCTGACCAAGTGTGACAGTCAGTTCTATCCCACAAAAGTCATACCCCTTGTACAATAGAATGCTTGCACGCTTGTATTTAAATGGCGATTGCATCGTTTATAATGAGAAATTTGAACGTTTTCTAATTTTATCTTTAAATAATAGAACATGAAAAAATAAGAAGGATAATGCATATGCATTTTCACTTTGAATCTCAATTATAAATTTCTGATAGTTTTAATATCGCACTATTTACGTATCCTGAAAACGCAGTAGAATATATCCCACACAGCACACTTGCATCTTTGGAACGTCGCAAGAACATCGCACTGTGACATTGCGATGTTGCATAGATATTCTGTTGCATCTCTGAAACATCTCAGATATGTTCTAGGAATGTGGAAATGTTTCAGCTTTGTGACATCGCATACTACATCTCCAGCACACATCGCAGTTTGAGCTCTCAAATGTCTCAAATAGTACATTTCAGAGACAATCAACCATGATATTTCAGAGATGTTTATTTTAAGGCGCACTGAGATATGATGAAAGTGAGACATTGCGATGTACTTGAGACGTCTCTGGAACCTAGTGTGCTGTATGGGATATGACGTCAAACTTTATGAAGTGAAACGGAATTTTCTTCTATATGGTAAGCCTCAACGTGAAAATAAGCTCAGCCCTGACTTTGTGTGTTGTTTTTCAGTTTGACATTTTAAAATATTCTTTTCATTATGACTGAAATGACACAGTCTTATTAGAAAAAACTATATTCTGCCAATCTGCGCAAATATAAGGACAATTTATAAGAAAAAACTGTTTTTTCACCTATGAGCAGCGATGATAAGTTGTATTTGAAAGTATTTAGAATAAAAATGTCTTTGGTATTGGGAAGACAATTTTTTAGTAAAGCAACATTATATTTTGTTTAAATATTACTAGTTTAAAACATTAAATAACTGCTTGTACAGTTATTTCAAAACAAATACTTAAATAAATAAATAAATATTGCGCTAAAGTGCTTGCTCACACATTTAAAAATACAGAATTTCAGTTTTACAGCCATATAACATCTAAAAGACAAAATTTATCGTTTATATATTTTAACAATTATACTAAATTAATATACACTATAATTTGAATATACTAAAATAATGGAATTAAAATATAATTTTTATATCCATAAAAATATGTTTCCTATATAGAATACTTTATGAAAAGGATGCATCATTCGTTTACAAGAGAAACAAGGGAATCTGGATACATTAGGCGCTATGATTGAAAATTATTCAAAAAGCAGTTCAAGCTTTTTTATATTTATTTTTATTTATTTCTTATTATTATACATATATGTACTGTATTTTCCAGCGTATAATCCGCTGATAAATTATATCATGCCTCCACCAGAAACTTTATTTAACAGCAAAATCTATATTTTTTCGAAAAACAACTCGTACAAATATATTTTTATCTGTCAATTAAAATTTCTGGTGCAAAACTGATTTATCTGACCTGAGGATTATACGCCGAAAATTACGGTACTGTAATTTATAAACAATATACAGTGCTACCATAAATGAGTCGCATACATTCTGTTAACAAAAATGTCTTAAAAGCATAGTAAAAGAAAATAGTATGAATGACACTAAGTTATTGTTATTGAATTAGGGGGCAAGCATTTTTAATTAATTTATTTATTTTTAAGGGGGTGATTATTTCAAAAGAATATTTTCCAACCTACGATGAAACATTAAACCTTCTCAAAATAAAATCTTAGCGCAAAATTATTTTTTTTTTACAATTTTAAAGGTTATAGCGTCAACAATGTTAGTGTTTTATTTTGGTTTCATTTTTTAATGGTAGCGTACAAACTATCAAAATTAATGGAATAGAACATTTTACTTACTATCACTCAAACATGAATAATTTAAAATAATTTCATTTTCTTCACAGTTCAGGATTGATTTGATTAAATGGTCTTGATTAACACTCAAATAACTCCACTATTTAGAATATGGTAAAAAGCGCGAGTATTTTATAGTAATTACATTTCTTTTAGGAGGTTAATTAGCAGATTAATAGTTAGGTAATTTAAGAAAGTTAAAGAAAAATGAATTATTTGAACGGATTTTTTTTCTTTTCCCAGATGAATGACTGAAAATTAATGTAAAATTGAAGAAAAATAAACTTTCTGTTATTAGAAAAATAACTTTCTATAAATGTTGTTTCATTAATCTTTCAACAGTATTGTTATTACTACTTGAGAAATGTAGTAAAATTTTAGTAATTGAAACAGACAATTAAATGAAAAGGTGGAATTACTATTTCTTTTCCAAAGATAAAGAATCAAAGCCACAGAATATAGAATAATTATAAAGATAGAAATTAAAATTAAAAAGAAAAGACATAATTTTTTAAAAAGTGCCAGTTAGGAAACAAATCGCTTTTGACTAACAAAATGCTGACATTGGCATACCATGTATCGTACTGCGGTTGCATTGGTAGGTTCTTTCGAACTAAGACATCTACATATATAGCAGTTGTATTAAAGAGTTCTACTTCGGAGCGTCGTAAATTGTGACGTTACGTTGGAACACTACCCTTTTTGGAGCAGGCGGTTTTCAAGATTTTTAACATTAATTTACAAATAATTGATACTTTTTTGTTGTTGTTGTTGTTTGTGTGTTTTTGAAAACATTTTTAGAAACTGTGAGTCTGTATTTTCAGAAAAAAATAAATAAATTTGATCCATTTTCCCATGTGTGCAAATTCCTTAATTTACCACCAATATGCATTTGAAATGGTTCTTCTTGTGAGATCTCAGAACTATAATCAATTAAATATGTAGTGTACAAAAGTGCTTTTCTTAAATTGCATTCAATTCAACTATACTAGTTCTTTTTTTTTTTTTTTTTTTTTTTTGTGTGTGTGTGTGTGTGTATGTTGGGATTCTTTTTTCTGCTAGAGTATATGTTAAAGCTGTTTAAATATGCTTTCACTTATTTTTAAAAATTCTTTACTAAATCAGTAAAATGGCTTGAAAGGAAACAGTGTAATTAACTGATATTTCATCTGTGATTGGATATTTATGCATTCATTTCATTTATAAAATAATTTTCCTTATTACGTTTACGATAATATAAAACCTAATTAGTTATAATTTCATAAATATTCTTTCTTTAATTTGGCAAAATGAACAAATATTACAATAAATATCTTTTATTTATTATTAATTGAATACGTGTAAAATTAACAAAATGTGGATATTTCTTACATATTCATATATATATATATATGTGTGTGTGTGTGTGTATGCGTGAACATTGTATGGGTGTTAGTGTACACGTATGCAAAAATAGAAAAAATATTTTTTAAATGCAAGGAAAAGTCTGGCATTTTTGCGTGCTGAAAATCATGCTTAAAAGGAAAGTAGTTCAAGCAGTATTCTTGTAAAAGACACCATTAAGTTCTTAAGAACTTGCATGCAGTTTTAAGAACATTTAAAAGTTTTATTAATGGGTTTACTTCACAACACCAAAAATTGTGCAGCGGAATATATATATATATATATATTCCCTAATTTATTAGGCACTTTTAAAAGAAAAATAAAGTTTATTTTATAAGTTTATTCTTCTTCTTATTCTTAGAGATGACAGTTTTTTAAATTGTCCTCTAAAAGAACAATACCTTGTACTTGTTTTTTAATTGTGAAAAATCTAACTAGAGAAATGTGAATCTTTTATGAATCATATAAAAGTATCATGCCGCATTAAAAAAAATATATTTTTCAGTAATAAAGAAAATGAACGAATATTTTATCAATATATATTTCTTAATATTCTAAAACTGAAATATTTTAAACTATATTACACGAATGCACATATTTAATCTTGTTCTATTTACGATACTTAAATCAAATTATTTTAATGATAAATCAAAATGCTCATAAAAAAATTTAAAGGAAGCCTCAAATATTGCATTCGCAATTTTGAGTAAATTTTAGATGTGAAGTACAATATTGACAAAGTATTCTGCCACACCATTATCTGAGCGTTTCTGCGCTCAAATCTGGTAGATAGGAAGTGCCGGGTTCGATCACAGTTCGCACACATCGACCTAACCGATCAGAGTTTTCCGTGGTTTTCTTCAAAATTCACGTAAATACAAGCTAGGACCATTCAGAAATACCGCCATGAAGGGAATTCAACCTTTAGGCTAAGAACCTAGTGTACTCAGTCAGCTTTAAGTCACACACAACAACGACCAAATATTCTACATTATTTGAAGAAAAAACATATATAAAGAATAATTAAAAATTTAAGCTATTCATAATTTAATTTTTTATAGTTTAATTATGTGATTTTTAGAAATAGTATACTGTTTAAAATTTCTGCATCTAACAATATTTTCAAACAACATTTTTACTAAAAAAACTACGGATTATTATTATTTATTTATTTTTTTTTTTGTAAAATTATGGCTTTTGATAATCAATATTGTGCATTTTGAGTATTTGTTCTAGATTCTAATGAAATTTAAAAACGACTTTTATATATAAATAACTTGACCGGCTAAAAATAATGTTTTAAATACATGCAATTTCTTTTCTTTCAATTCAAGAAATATTTTAATATATGAATACACTGAAACCGAATTTAAATGCTGTGACTGTGGAACGCATATATTGATGAAGCTAATGAAACATTTGCGTCAAGTATTATATTTTATCAATAAACTCATTTTTTAATTTTTCTTTCTTTTTTTTTTTTTTTTCTAAATTATGAGTCATGAAACTGAACATTTCTAAATTTATTACAAACATTTTAACAGCTTAATAATAAATGTATCGTTCATTGTAAAAGCGAATTATCTCCTTGTGAATGAATTTTGAAATAACGAGCTTTTTGCAAATTTGTCGGTACGAAACATACAAGTATTAAGTCAGTGTTATCGATTTTTTAGGGTTTAATATAAATCAGAGTCATATGAATTTATAAGGTATAAAAAAAATTAGTTTGAAGTAACTCAGAAACTCATTTTTATAAGGAATATTTAGTAACTTTAGTTCTCTGAAACAACAAGTGCGAGGATAGGCACCAGTGTGAGGATAGGTCTTGTGCGCCTTCCTCGTACCTCTCCGTACGTGCTGTGTGATAAATCAACAGAACACAGAAACATTTTAAAAATTTAACAGAAACTTTAATAGAAACTCTTAATTGAGGGAAAGAATACTTCCCTAGACGACTCATGAAGTATAAATGTCCTATATTCTTCACTTAAATAGAAACAGTAACTGACCACAATCACTTACAGATTAATAAAAGTCACTTGCCGTCAGTTTCACTTAACTACAACACAATAATTGAATTCATAGTACTCTTTCCTTAAAAACTACGTAATAGGTACTTGATTATGCTCCTTAATAATATTTTTTAGATACATTAACTTCAAGAACTATCACGAACAGAAAACCCCTGAAACTGTAGCCATCGTACTGGACTGCTCCCAAATCAGGAAGCTGAACTGTGTTAGCACTAATGCGTAACTCAATATGAACATCTAACACGATTTTAACATTTCTTTTATACGCTAAATAATTTACATTTTACATTGAACCCCGTTATCAACAAACCTACAGCGGGCAGCAAAATTATTGAAGCACACATCCACATTTTTCATATTATTTTTTTAGTTTCATAGCTAATTTTTATCAACTTACTTTTTTATAAACAGCATAAGACTAAGATCCAGACTTGACCAATATTTACTAACAAAACAGTATTACGTGTACGCCTTTTACATATGAATTATTGCTAGCGCTTCAATAATTTTCCTGCCGACTGTACTCCAAAATTAATTGATTTTAAATCTCACAAAGTCCAAAGCTTTCCTTTTAAACGCATAACTGTTAGTAATAGACTGCTTTTAGTAAACAGAGTAAAAACTACTGACGCGACTCGACAATTTCGCGATTCTCGCTTTTCGAACTTCCTACGAAAACTCCTTAGAACCACATACAAGTAATGCCTTATATGGCATTTTAATGCAATTATTGGAGTTTTTTCACTTTTAGAATGAAAGATATGACTAAATGTGATACAATTAAGCAAAAAGATACATATTTGAAAAATATGGAGTTACACCACTTTTACAATGAACGACAAAAATATAAAACTATCAAAAGGTATAAAGTTTTTATTTATTTATTTTTTATTTTTTTATTTTTTTAATACATTTTAAACACATAAATTTACTATTAAATATTTTTTCTGAAAAATATTACATGAAATTAAATTTATTTTTACTTGTTATGTTTGTATACAAAAACAATATTTTCTTAATTTTTCTTTGAAAATGAGAAATTAAATTTCCTGATTGAATTATGTAGCTCTTAAAAACGATAAAAGAACTTTGTTACTATGTGTATGAAATATTTATTTATTTTTTTTAAAGTAACTATATAACCTTGTGTATAATAAAACTCAATTTCTAAAAACATAAAATCTCTTCACTTTATCTGAAAAAATACTTTAGTAGCTTTACATAGCTTTATTTAAAGGAAAAATGCAATGTAAATTTATATATATGTATATATAATTATATTAAAAATTGTTTTTCACAAATGTATATGTGAAACGTAAAAAATTATTAAACATAGTTTAGGTGATATGTTATAAACCTCTTTGTAGAAAAGACTGCGGAGATTTACGAAATTCATTTTGATTTCTGTATACAAAATATTATACAGAATTTCAGACCAGCCAAATCTTCCGGAATTTTTCGTACCACTATTTCTAGGAAGTTATCTTCGTTTTATTTAATCACAGAATTTTCGATAATAGTTATTTAATAGTTATATTTCGATTAAGTATTATTGGTATTTAAAAATTTCGAGGGTTAGTAATCAAATGACATTGCTAATTTTTTTCTGAATTCTGTTATAATTTGTTTAACATTTACATTTAGAGGCCATAATAGCCATAAAAAACCAATTTTAAAATTTTATTTCACTATTTATTATTTTTTTAGATTCAAGAACTTTTATGCTTTGCCTTCATTTTAGTTAAATTAGCCACACCTCTCAATTGTTAGTCATCTTGCTTTTCATCTCTTAGCAAATCCACTTTACTTATATAATGCTCGTCTAGAGAACGAACAAGTTGGCCAGAAAGTAGTATTCAAATTTTCATAGTTATTTATTTGGCTGCAAAAGTAAGGGGGCTCAAGCTTAAATTAATAATTCAGATTAACTTGCTGCAAAACTACAAGAGAATAACATATATATATGTATAGTTCCATAGCCTCCTTAACTAGATGCCTGTCGCGTGGCTCTTAAACTTGGCAACAGGTCGAATGGTAGGCAGCACCATCTGGTACAGATTGCGCGATTATTTTATTAAACTGTCACCAATAATTTTAAGAAGTGATATGTGACATATATAATCGACATTTCTTCGATTCTATTCGCTTCTTTTGTATTTCTAATCCCAATTTAAAAAATTTTTGGTGACAGTTGAATAAAAAAGTCGCGCAATCTGTACCAGGTGGCGCTGTGTACCGCTTGAATTGTTGCCAAGCTTAAGAGACACGCGACAGGCATCACTTAAGGAGGCTATGATAGTGCTTCACAAAATTTATTTATAAATTTAATAAAAGGCTAGTATATTTTTTTTAGATCCAATAAAGATAAGATCAATTTTACTAAATTTTGTTATTTAACTCATACTTAATGTTCTTAGTTGAGATACTTTAATGACGTCCTAAAAGTTAATTTATATTTTAAGAAACTTATTAGCTTACGCTTTACGAAAAAAGAAAACACAGATAACAGAAAATGTACGTAGTTTATGCTTTTAAGAAAAAAAAAGTTTATTAAGATCTTTTTTTTTCCAAAAGTTTATGCATTACTTATAACTTGTTGCATGGTATATAGAAACAAGCTAAACATAAAAAGATTAAGTTTGTTGATAATTTTAGATAAAAGTTGATAAATTTAAATTATGCTAGCATATTTATCGATTTTTCGTGAACAAAAAAAAAAAAAAACGAAAAAGGAATTTTGTTATAGACACAAAATTACGTCATTCAGTTAAATAGATTTAAAAACTTGCTTCGACAAAATGTAGATAAATAAAGCGAATTAAAACTAATTTTCCAGAAAATGTGAAATTTAGTAAGTCAAAAATTTATAATAATACTTCTTAAGTGAATATTAAATAAATAAACACATAAAACAATAAACAAATATAGAAATATAGATAATTTAATTTAGTACATATTTCATATTTATTTACTGAATTCAAAAGTTTAGGAAACTCAAATTTAAGTGAAATTTTAAAATTATAAATGTATCGCATTTTATCTTTTAATTGATTACGTTTACTTTCCATTGTTATTTTATTGAAATCAACCTATACTCTTTTATTTGATTGTATTCAGAATTAGACTTCTGTGTATCATATGTAGACATTATTTTTCTACATAAATATCAGAACTGTTGTCAAAATTATATCTACATGTGTGGTCCCATTTTTGTGTAGGCTACATTCATTTAACGATAAAAATACTCCCAGAAACATACACACAATTCTTTATTCTAGGCACTATTTTTGTACAGGAGCCCACGAATCAAAATATCTAACAATGATTCCTTGTTTGTTGGTAATTTGTTAGAAAAACACTCGTTAAAATGATAAAAATAAATTTACTAACTGAGGTCGTAGAGAAAAACGTCTCCTTTTGACATATTTGGCTCCAAAAGAAGAATCCACATGGGTTATTTAATTAAATTTTTAAAGTTTTCCAATGGCGTTTAAAGTGGCTGTGTAAATTCAGAGCTCGTAATAAGCCACGTGTATAAAGGAAAAATTAAAAGCCGCCATTTGTATGTGTGTCTGTGTGCAATGATAACAGATAAATCTATATAAGTAAAACAATAAAATATCAGAGAGATGAGTTTTGAATGTAACAAATTACATAAACAAAAAAACCATTGAGTTGAGGCAAAAGTCCATTAAATTTTTGACTCTAGATGTGGCATTGCATCGGAAAACAAAAATATTATTTATTTCACAATTGTAAAATTTTGATTACTGTGTGGAAAACAAAAAGAATATCAGTGTGTATTTGCAATAAAGTGTTGTGTTTTTTGTTTGTGCTTTTTTACATTTAGTTAAGCATAAAAAATAGCAAAAAATAAGGAGTACTTTCGACATATTCTGCTTTTTTATTTGTGAAAAAGCAATAATGTTTTGTATATCTTTCTTTCAAGGCGCAAAGATATGTGCGGAATACAGTAAGAGTATCATTGATGATTCCATGTGTAGTAAGTAGATAATATATATATATATATATGTGAAAACTATTATAGTCTTGGGATGCACCATGTTCTAGATTACCGGCTAAATCTGATGGTAAGGAAATGTTTGAGCTGATTGATCATTCAACATAAGGACAACTCGAGAGATCGGGAGAAATTTTGAGATCAACCTGTCAATAGTATCGCATTAGTTAATGGATAAAAAAAAAATGGATAGGCCCAATACAACAACAATGTTAGTTGTAAAATATGATTTTTCGCACGGAGATGCCTTTAAATTAGCGCAAAACTACCGTAATATAATCCGCATGTCAGCTAAGTCAGTTTTGTACCAGAAATTTTATTTGATACGTTTTGAAACAATATAGATTTCTCTGATAAATAAAATTTCTGGTGGAGAAATAACACATCTCACCTGCGGATCATGCGCCGGAAATTACGGTGGTTTACATCTAAAGAAATTTGTGCTATACATTTGGTCGAACTGGAGGAGAATTAGGAAAAGCTGTCATATGAAAATGAGACTATTATTTTGAAGAAATGCTATTCACAAATATCTGTATTAAAGCAAGCAATCGATCTTAAGCGCCCTAAAATAACCAACTTATAGACAGTTACGTTCCATCAAGACAATGCTGGAACTCAAAACAGTATTGAAAAGACAATACTGTCTTTTCATCAACTCAATACTAAAAGACAACTCTTATGTTGTCTTTTGTCAAAATAAAACTGCTGCCTTTTTTTTTTTTTTTTTTTTTTTGGCTACCACTGATTTTTTATGGTAATTTTGTATAACGTTCTGTAACGATTTTTTGTAAATAGACAAGATGAAAACTTTTACTTAAAATTAAGACACCTCTAAAGCGGTTAAACAAACCATTTTAATTGTTTTGCCTTTGAAAAATTTTAGTAAAAAAAGTGATGTGATCCTAACAATAACTGAAAGGCCATACGTACAGCCGGCTGCAAAATTATTCGAGCACTAGCAATAATCCTTGCCAAAAAAAAGTACACTTAATACAGCTTTGTTAAATAAATCCTTGTCGAGTCATGTTCTTAATCAGTCTAAGAACATGATTCGCCAAGGATTTACTTAGCAAAACAGTCTTAAGTGTACTTTTTAAATATAGGAATTATTGGCTAGTGCTCGAATAATTTTGCAGCCGACTGTATATACGTAACCATACTTGAAAAGATGTTTAAAAATAAATCTTTTAGGGGTGATCAATAAGCATAAAAATAAATTTATTAATTCCTTGTTCATTCTTTTTCTTCCAAATGCATCGCAAATTCTACCATTGGAACATTAACTCAAGAAGAGCGTTTAATTTTAAAATTTTAACGTTATAGACATAAAAATTTAAAGCATTGGGTAAGTTTTTTGTTTCTAAAAATCTAAACATTGCCGTGCATCAGAAAATTATGCCGAATTAATTATAAAAAAAATGAAATATTTTATTCTTGTACAACAATTTTTGCTTTCAGCAAAAATTTTAACACATGCGAAAATTATTAATAGTTAAAATATTTCATTCAGTTTGTAAAATGGTTATTGTATTTTTACTTAAATGTTTCTAATTTTTTCAGAAGATTAACTACATTTTCAGATACGAATAATTACAGTCGTAAGAAAAGTGTCCGAACACTAACAAAAATTCCTATGTAAATAAAGTACACTTCATACGGCTCTGTTAAATAAATCCTTATCGATTCATGTTCTTAGACTGACTAAGAAGAGGATTCGACAAGGATTTATTTAACAAAACCGTATGAAGTGTTTTTTTTTTTTTTTTTTTTTTTACATAGGAATTTTTGCTAGTGTTCGGACACTTTTGTTACCGACTGTACGTGATTTAAAAATTGGGAAAAACTTATATATATATTGTATATTTATTTACATGTTTTTGATCTTAGCTCCAAACTTATTCTTTTGCATATTTTAATTTTTTTTTTTAATTTTTTTTTTTTTTTTAATGTTTCATTTATGAGGCACACTTATATTCTTTATTCTATTTACATGTCATCCTTTGGGAAATGTTAGGCCTGAAATGGGTATTCGAATAAGAAGTTTTTCTTTTTCTCAAATTCTGTACGTACTTTTATCATCTTTTATTTACTGTCTAGGCAAATATCTTGCTGGGAATAAAAGCAAAATAATTTTTGCAAAAGACTAAATTATGAAAAGTTGAGTGACAACATCTATTCTTATTAAGAGTGATACAAAAAATATATTATTACAGAAAATTAGATTATATGTATATATATATATTTGAAATCGTTTTATCTTTTACTTTATCAAACTATACAAATATATATATTATCATTATATTCTAAAAAAGATCCGAATTAGAATGGTTCGTAATTATATATTAAATATTTATAACTAAATTTAAATTCCATTTATTTTACTAACATTCGAGTGTATTATTTTCCTTGAAAATAACTACTTGTAAACTAATTTTGTTTGTAAAATATTAAAAAAAAAAAAAATGATGAGGAATACAAAAAATAAAGTTTCAATATTAAATTTCATTAAAGAATAAATAAACAAATAATGGTATATTTGTTTCCCTCGTTACGAGACTTTATTTTGTACAACAGGTTAAGAGAAAATAGTAGGGGAGACATGGGATACTTGATCCCTAGAGAGACTTGTCCCCCCCCCCCTTGATATTTCATAAAATTGTAAAACTTGGCTTCTAAAATTGGCAACATATTATGGTCGTCATGTTGAATAATTGTCAGCTTTCATTCATTGTGTGATCAAAACATGCAGAAATAAATTTGAGTAAAGATTTTTAATTTCCTTTCACATCAAACTTTTTTTCAACTAGTGTTCAGTTATCTGCATTTTGCATATAGGTAACTGAATGCCTATTTCATTATTAGCACATATAATTAATTGTGAGAGGATGAAAAACAATGAATATGCGATTGCAATTATGGTGTAGGTACGGAATAAAAAAAATTGGCATCCGCAATTACCCTTGGAGACACTTGATTTTTTTTTCTTTTTATAAACTAATGTAATTTATAAAATTGTACTTTTTACACAATAAAACATTTGTTTTCAACATAATTTGCATTTTCATTTGTGGATCAATCATTTCGATATATACTGTACAGTGCAGTCACATTGCCCGTGCCTTGCATTGTGGACGATTTTTAGAGCTTGGAGGGGCGCCAAATTGACTGACAGGTTGAATTTTAGAAACCAACCAGTCATTCGGCGCTCTTTTTTTCTACTCGATTATTTTCTCTCAACCATATGCTTATCACCCCTGTTTTAATACTGAACTCGTGGAGTCAACACTTGCGCAGAGGCATCCGTGGTCGGAAGAAATGTGGTTGAAGAATAGTTTGTTACTGATAAATAAATGATGCTTTTGTTTTCAATTTGTAATATATGATAATCCACTAAATGGTGATTTTTTAATAATGTATGCATTTTTTTTTCTTTTTAAAAACTAATGGAGAAATTAAAACACCAGTACTGAAACCTGTACCAGTAGTGGGCACTTTTGAATTTTAACCTAGAAACAAGCTTCCTAATTTGTGCATAGGTTTGAGCAGTATTCAGGGTTAGTGTTACACTTATGTACTACTATTTTGAAATACTAATATTTCCAACCATCAGTTTTAGAATAAGATTCCTTTAACTGAAAAATTTTGAACTTTTGGTCATTTTTTGATGTAGTTTTAAATATGGAAATAAAATTTTGTTTGCTTTTTCTCTGTTTTTTTTTTTTTTTTTTTTTTTTTTTTACCTTTTGTTTTAATGTGAATAAAACAGGTATGCAAAATTCTTTTATCGTACTAAAGTTTCAATTTTCTTTTAATATATAACATTTTTATGGGTGCCCACAACCGGTACCAAAAAAATGTCATCATATAATGGACACTCCTGTCAACTACTGACTCATTCGACTATTAAGGAGAGACCAGTAGGGGACACAGCTCAGTAATCTCACAAAATTAGAGGTTGAGTGGATTATACCTCTCAGCAGAGCTACGCAATGGCCGATTGCCGACGGTCTGGGACTTACCACTAGGGGTAGTCAGGAGATATGCCATCGCAATTTTCTTCCCTCACAACATAAACCCAAATTTAAGTGACAGAACGGAATGGTAATTCATTTCAGTCTTTAGATGATATCAATAATCTCGAGACACTCTTAGGTCTTTTTTCTGATTCTTTTTATATTTTGCGTATTGGACTAGTTGTTTGAGTTCGTTTCCCACTGGATTACTAACAGTGAAACGGCTCTGACCAGCCCAGTATTTGAAGAGTTGTGTTATATTCTCTTTATTATTCTACGAAGGGTCCAAGCAATGGCATAACCTGGTGCTCCTCAATCTGTTCTGTTCTGCCACGTGCTTTCCATATAAAATTACAGTCGGTAACAAAAGTGTCCGAAAACTAGCAAAAATTCCTATGTAAAATAAGTACACTTCATACGATTTTGTTAAATAATTCCTTGTTGCATCCTGTGTCTTAGTCAGTGTAATAACATGATTCGATAAAGATTTATTTAACAAAACCGTATGAAGTGTACTTTTTTTACATAGGAATTTTTGCTATTGTTCGGACACTTTTGTTACCGACTGTATATGTCAAATAAAACTATTCCTAAACCAATTTTAGAATATTTTACCATGTTTTTATTAACTTCGATTCTTGTGTGTTTGTTTGTGTGTTTGTTTGTGGGTTTGTTTGTGGGTTTGTTTGTGTGTTTGTCAGGGACAAATCTTGCAATCGATTTTTAACTAACTTCCCGACTAGCTAGATACTTGAAATTTTCAGGACAGCTCACAACACGGTGACAATACATTTTTCTAATAATTTTAGTCAACTATTTCAAGTCCCGCTGCCTTTGGCAGCGCTTATATGATTCGACAGAAAATTTATTTAACTAACTTCCCGGATAGCTAGACATTTGAAACTTTCAGAATAGTTCATAACAGGGTGAAAATGCATTTTCTTAAAACCTTTAGCCAACTGTTTCGGGTTCCCGCTGCCTTCGGCAGCGTTATCAGTACAAAGCTTGCAATCGATTTTTCACTAACTTTCCGACTAGCTAGACATTTGAAATTTTCAGGACAGCTCACAACACGGTGACAATACATTTTTCTAATAATTTTAGTCAGCTATTTCAAGTCCCGCTGCCTTCGGCAGCGCTTATATGATTCGACATAAAATTTATTTAATCAACTTCCCGACTAGCTAGACATTTGAAACTTTCAGAATAGTTCAGAACACGGTGAAAATGCATTTTCTTAAAAGCTTTAGCCAACTGTTTCGGGTTCCTGCTGCCTTCGGCAGCGTTATCAGTACAAAGCTTGCAATCGATTTTTCACTAACTTTCCGACTAGCTAGACATTTGAAACTTTTAGGACAGCTCACAACACGGTGACAATACATTTTTCTAATAATTTTAGTCAACTATTTCAGGTCCCGCTGCCTTCGGCAGCGCTTATATGATTCGACAGAAAATTTATTTAACCAACTTCCCGACTAGCTAGACATTTAAAATTTTCAGAATAGTTCAGAACACGGTGAAAATGCATTTTTTTAAATACCTTTAGCCAACTGTTTCGGGTTCCTGCTGCCTTCGGCAGCGTTTCCAGTACAAAGCTTGCAATCGATTTTTCACTAACTTCCCGACTAGCTAGATATTTGAAACTTTCAGGATAGCTCAGAACACGGTGGCAATATATTTTTTTAATACTTTTAGTCAACTGTTTCAGGTCCCTACTGCCTTCGGCAGCGTTCATATGATTCAACAGAAAATTCATTTAACTAACTTCCCGAGTAGCTAGACATTTGAAACTTTGGGAACAGTTCAGAATACGGTGAAAGTGCTTTTTAAAAATATTTTTATCCAATTGCTTCGGGACCCTGCTGCCTTCGGCAGCGTTTCCACTACAAAGCTTGCAATCAACTTTTAACTAACTTTCCGGCTAGATAGCCATTTGAAACTTTTATAATAGCTCAAAAAAAGACGATAGCAAGGAATTTTTTTAATACTTTTATCAAATTGCTGGGGTTCCGGCTGCCTTCAGTAGCGTTTATATGATTCAACAGAAAATTAAAAAACATGGTTTATAAAAATTTTTTTATCTTATAATTATTTAAAGTACATTTAACTGTATTATCTCACGTAATTGATCTCAAGACTTATGCAATCTATCTTTATAGTACTGAAATGCAGTGTAGGAGAAAGTTGTGTGAGTGACATATCAGATTATTTTCATTAATTTCCTATTAAATTAAACTTCCATGCATTAAGTATAGGATTTTTGTTTAAATATATTTCAGTGATGGAGAAAATTCAAACTCTAATATTCGAGCTACATAATTTTCACATTCAGAAAAAAAATCTGGATTTCAACCAAAACTAATCAAAAAAGGAAAATAATATTGATTAACTTAAAAGTTTTAAAGAAAATTTAAAGAAAGTTTAACCGGAAATACTCTGAAATTGCCTTATCAAAGCCTAACATATGCAAAATTACATTTTTTTTTTTCATTAAATAGGTAAAGGCATTGCAAGTGAATTGCGCTTCTTCCGAGAATTTGCTCAGTAAACATATCATCATTAGTGAGATTAATTTTGAAGGTAAGATTTTATGTTTCTACGCAGAAAAAAATTAGAAAGCCCTGTTATAATAATACTATAATGACATTTAGTTCAGTGCTAAGCAAATGAAATATTACGTTTGCATTCTATTTGAAGTTTCACTTTTGAATAAAATCGTCATTTATCATGTATAAGATATCCAGTAATTGTTCTTCTAAAAAAATATTCAAAAATTGCAGTTTCTAATTTTCAAATAAGTGATATATTTTCCTTTGCTGTACACGATTTAATGGTTGTTTTCAAAGTTGGATTTATAAAAGATTATTTGACTTGTAGTTAAAAAAAATACTTTAAAGCAAAACACATAAACAAAGTAAACTTTCGTTTGTCTTGAAAAGAAAAGTTCAAAAGTCGTTATGATTATTATTTTTTCTTTAAGTTTACACATTAATATACTTAAATTTACCTCAAAATACTCTATATTCCAAAGCATAAAAACGTGAAGTTTAACTTACATATATTTGAAGTTATTTTTCACTAAATATTCCCATATTAAAGTTATTAATGATAAAACAGTCCCATTTAAGTTTGAATTTTTTAATTGTTATGTCTAATATTAAATATATTTCAGTGGTTTTATATATATATATATATATGCATACTCCATTAATACCCTTTAATTCGACTTCGTTTGAAAAATGTTTTTTAAAATCCATTCATCTTATTAAGTGGAAATTTTGACAATTTCACCTTTAACAGGAAAAGGGAAATAATTTTAATTAATTTTCAGATTAAAATAAACTTCAAGGAAATAAGTGCTTTTAAAAAGTGTGCTGTTCAACTTATAAATTAATTTTTCATGTATTCGTAAAATTTAAAAATAAAAAAGGGTGTATTTTTGGTATGTATAAGGATAAATATTCCAAACTAATTAACAGCTTCATTAAGTTTTTTGGGAATGTAATTTTGATCATGGAATTGAATTTAAATTAAGCTAGTATGTTGGGGCCATTACAAGTCTTTCTTCTAGGTTTTTCTATACAAATTCACTCAGTATATAAAATTTATTAAAATAATTATTTATTAAAATTATCTTCCATGATGAATGCAGTCGATTTCCATCCTAGAGACGTATAATACTAAATATCCAAAGCAAGTCAGTTTTATTCTCTACAGGTGAAACTTTAAAATATGCGTTTTCTTTTTCTTTTCTTTTTTTGATTGTTTTAAAATGTTTCTTTTTCTTTTGTTAGAAAAGAAAAAATAGATAACTTTATTTTAAATTATCATGGACCATTCTTTGTAAAGGCTTTCACGAGTTCTTCTTAAAGATACCCGTATTGAAAATGTGCACCCTTTGGGAAGGGACAATTCCTCCATGAAGGAAGTGATGCTCCTACATATACACAAACATTTTCTCAGTTCACTATTACTATTATGAATAATTATTTTTAATTTCATAAAGGTTAGTTAAAAATAATTCTTTATTATTTACATTTGTACGAAATTCTGTCCTATACTACCATGTTAAAAATTTCGAAAATGTAGAATGGCAAAACCAAATGCTGAAAGGTTTTAAACAAAAGTTGAGAGGCACTAATTTAGGATCCAACTGCATATCAGTTTGTATGCATTTCTGTACAGTATTTTCAGAGATACAGTTGATAGAGATGCATTATTTTGTCACACACATATGGACAGACAGACGGACAAGCAGACATTCTCTAAAAATGATCATGTGTTGTCCTAGAACTTTCAAAACGTCTAAATCCATCTAAAACCCGACTTCGAAACTTTTTATGAAACTAATACGTTCTTCTGTTGACTATAGAAAAGAATATTGGTCTATATTCAAATACGCGTCATTCTTTCTGACTCTCAGGCAGCCATCCAGTCAATAAGCGCTGTTGATCATCCATTAACACCGGAAGTATCCCAATGTCAAGAATCATTAAGAACTCTCACTTTAAAGGGGAAACAAATTGTTCTCCAGTGGGTGCCCGGCCATTGTGTGGGGCAATGAACAAGCGGACTTTCTTGCAAAAAGAGGTGCCACCTTACTACAACATCCCAATACAGCCATTTCTTACTGGAGGATTAAGCTGTTTTTAAAGAATTTATCTGCATCTAATGCTTTACGAGATCTTGAGAATCGTACAGCTCTAAAGAAATGGAAGAATTTAAGTCCTACTCTAATTCCTGATAAACCAAGACGTAAGGCAGTTGCGACTTTCCGCCTATCTACAGGACATGACTGCCTTACCGCTCATTTGAAGCGCATAGGTATCTTAAACGACCCTACTTGCCCACTTTGTGATTCTGGAGAAGTAATGGACCGGGACCATCTGTCCCGTTGTAGGGCTCTTCGATGTTCTACAGAAGAGTCGAGATATTGGGAGGCAAGATCGCTCCTTAGGCAATGACTTCGGTCTTCTATGTTATATTGTCTATAATTCGATTCGTATCTTTATAGTCCTCTGTAACTTTTGCCTAGCCATTGGAAATAAAAAAATATTCAAATACGCTATGATAACGTATAAGTGGTGTGAAATTATTCAAATGATAATTATTAATATAGAATTTTATTTTTTTAACATCTAATTATTCTTTAATGTAATAGAAAATAACTTTAATAGTGGTATACTTTAAATTTGTATTTATGTTTTTCAATTAGACCTAGTACCTTAGCGTAGTCAGTCGGCCGTAAAACCTACTAGCAACCAATCAAACTTTTTTTCAGTTAAATTTGATTAATTTGATGGATTCTATGAATCTGATATTTTAGCGGTTATTTGTTTCGGTTTCGTAAAAATTTATGTCTAAATATGTATAGCATACATTTTACTCAAGTAAATATATTGCTTTTTATTGATGAGATAAGTCTTACCTAAATTTTAGAATAATAATAATAGTAATAGTAATAGTAGTAGCAACTTTTTACGATTATTTTTCCAAAATTTTTTAAAACACCAACCACTGAGCTAAACTGATGTATGATGGCCATTTTATCAAAAATGTGTTAATTACATTAGGTCGAAGTTTTACTTCTAATTATTCATTGTAATCCAATGAAATTGTATTTTAAAATGTATGAAATTGCTTCATTATTTGTAGAAAGGACGAATATGTCCAACTTTTAGAAGAACAAATAATCAAAGATCGACTGGATGGTAAACCATGGACAAGTAACGCCAAAACACTGAAATTCTGTTTTCCACCTGGTTAATTTTTATTAAAACTTGTTTGGATTTTTTACGAAAAAAAAAGTGCTGTAAAATTTTTTTCTCTAATTTGTAAGAAATTTTATTTAAAAAAAAAAAAAAAAAAAAAAAAAAAAAAAAAAAAAACTTTATATGAATTATCCATATTTGTTAATGAAAAGATTTTCAAAAATTCTTCTAAGTTAAAGAATCTAAATTGATTAATCATTAAAAACTTGTAAACATTTGTAACAATAACTTTCTTGATGAGGGTATTAAAAATGGAAACCATAAAGAATTAAAGTCCTGTTCACCAGATTTATTCTACGGCGACTTTTATCATGGAGTTCGTTCTCAGCATGATAAAGACAATAAACCGTCATGGAAAATTGCACATCATAAGAACTTTTATGATTTTTTTTTAATCCCCTTAAACATTTTCAAGCATTTTAAGTAGGCACAAATGCATTTTAAACGATCGTGTTTAAGTGGTTGGGTGGGTTTAACGTCACACTAGATTTACACAGTCGGCAATCCTTTCAAACGAAATAGATAGACATTGTTTAACCCTTTGCCGGCCCTACTTAATTTCACTCTTCTGGTCAGTGCTGCAAAATTTAGTGAGTTTTTTAATTCAATATCCACCACTAAATTTTTACTGTGATGGTTACCTAATCACGTTGAAGGTTATTCGTCCATTATGTATATTAAATATCACTCGCCAAAATTATTGGTTATAGTTGAATAAAAGAGTCCGTAATTTTGGCAACATTTTTTGGAGAGCTTTAGAGTGTTAAGGCCGACAAAGGGTTAATAATATGTTTATAAATTCATGTGCTTTCATAAAACAAATAAATTTAAACATCCTTAATTTTAGTTGAAATACTTATTTGAAGTGTTTCATTTTCTTTGAACACAACACTTTTTGTGTTAATATTCTTTAAAGAGTTTGAAAATTTCTAAATTATTCGTTTAATTTATTCATAATATTAATACATTACATTTATAAAAACATCTGAATTTTGAATAATTATATTAATAAGAATAATTGTGATATAATAAGCTATTATTATTATTAACAATAGTAAAAAGTTTTCTATTGTTACGCCAAACTCATATATGTATGCCAATCTTCTAGAATAGTATATACATCTATTGATCTAAAAAATTTGCGGAATGTCTGAAAATGAAACATTTTCATCAAAACAGATGATGGATGAAAAGGAGAAATTATAATTTTGCGGTAAGAGGAAATGAATAATATAACAAAAGGCATGCAGTTAATAACATTGCAGACATATGATGAAAGAACTGAAAGTCAGAGTAATTAGGTAATGCTGTAAAATAAATTCGTCACAATAAAATGTTAGATTAAATCCACAAAAGTGTTCCTGAAGTGATTTTCTGATTTATTTCCTAAGGTTTATAGCGGAAAATTTCTCATATTTTCTTCGCATTACATGTTATTTAAATATTATGATAAGTAAAATTTTTAGACTTTGCGCTATTTTTTTTTTTTTTTTTTCAAAAACATTTTATGTTATGATTTGTTTGAAATAACTATTATTATAGCGAAATTTTCCATAAATAATTCTAGAACATTTTGAAATGGATAAGTGTGATTCAGTTTATTAAAGCACGTTCCTGTTAAAAACGATATAATTAGGACTATTATTCTCTGTATTCGCAAAATAATTATAAACCGTGGCGGTCTACTAGACGTACTTCTTCAAAATCTGGTTTAATATAACTATAGGGGAATGTCTCCTGTTATGGGCATTCTCTGGTTATGGGCACCCCACCATATCTTTTAACAGAATGAAAATATGGTGGATTAGAGTACTGTCAAACTTGTATTGTGATAGTACGCAGTTTCTATGCTAACACTGAAGTGAGTAGACGCATTTGCTTATTAAGTACAAGCATCGAAAAAAAAAATCTGTAAAAAGCAACACAAAAGTAATTTGTGAATATTTTCAGAATGCGATAAATCGAAGTGAATTAATTCAAATATATATAAGTATAATGTATGTATATTCATGCGGTATATTCATTATGTACAACTGGGTATACAATTATTTTGTACAGAAATAACCACTTTACGAAATTGGGGATAAAAATTTTCTGGTTGACAGAATCGATACAGCTAATTTATCAATATCAAACGTTAGCTAAGGGTTCTAGCTTTTCATTGGTATTCATATGTTTGCATAATATTTACTCTATCAAAAGTTACAAGCCAAAATCAAAACTGTGCCCACAACCGGAGTCATTCCCCTACTGAACAAACAAACCAAAAATTACATACGTTATCTAGATGTATATGTCTTCTCTGGAATAAATCATGGTTTCTGACGGTTTTACAAGGCTCCTCAAAATATTCAGATAGTTTATGCGATACGAATAGAGGGAGTTTTCTGTTATGAGAATTTTTTTTTTTTTTTTTCAATTCTTAATTCTGTATACTGCATCGCACGTGTTTTAATTTTTAGGCAGTATATAGAGCAATACAAATATGTAATAAAATGCGGAATAATAATAATAATAACATGAATAATGATATTTGATGATTCATCAAGCACCTATTTCTTATGTTGATCACATAAATGGTATTTATTAATATGTAATATTTATTTTTAAAGTATCAACATTGTAGCGATATGTAAAAGAAAAAAAAATAGAATTATAAGTAAAGGTTTCATTTAATGGATTTTTTAAAGAACGTTTTAAACGTTTTTTATATTTGTTGGGAAGTATTGAAAATATGATTTACTCGTCGTTCAAAATGGCCCAACCAGGCGCCGAAAGGTCTTGCTCTCAAAGCCGGAAAACGAGAAGTGCCAGGTTCGATAATTTCATATGTATAAACATTTTCAATATCTTTTAACTTCTATAAAGCTTCACTTCCATTTTGGGATTTTTGTTGATTAATTCAAGTCTTCTTTCCTAGTGTTTGATCATTGTGATTTTGAATTATTATTATTATTATTATTATATATTATGTCAGAATCCGTTTTAACATTTAAAACCCGAAAATATTATTCCTTTGTAGAAATTCATTATTTATTCCATTTTCATTACTAACATCCATAAACTTAAACTTCACATATAATGTGATTCATCGTGATAATGAATAATTTTGTGTACAAGCAAGTAAAAGTTTATAACTATTTCATCATATTACTTCAGAATATGCTTTACCAGTAACAGAATACATTAAAATTTCTGAATTATCACATTTTTTTCAGTACGATTTTATTCCTTATACTAATTTGAGGGGATTTACATTGCTTTATAAAACTTACAGTTAGAATTCATATCAATAATTTCATTATTTACTTAAATTAAATTATAAACATATAATGCACACTTAGACTAATTATACATTTAATTTTTTATACATAGGTGATAACTCCCGATTCACGCATTAGATTTTGTTCTACTATAAAAGTAATTACTTAAATCTTTATTTTTATCATTATTATAACTAACTTGGATCTAAACGTAATGTATTAATAATTTAAAAGAATAATAAAAAAAAATGTTTTTACATTTCTCTTGAGAAATACATATGATTAATTAGCATAAACATAAAAATGTTTATTTAAGAAACTCTGTGAAATTAAAATTTTTCAGGAAAAAAAAAGGCAGGCCTTTTTTTAAAGTACAATTCATATTGTTTGTTAAATGCAGAACTTATCGTAAGTAAAAAACTTTTTAAATCCCTTTACGTACGAATATAATTTAAATAATTTATTTATTTGTTTGCTTATTTATTTAGAATTTTGCACATTAAACAATGTGAAAATTAGACTAAATATTATTTCTCATCAAAATTTAAATTCAGTTTAATTATATCGAGTACTACGTGATTCGTTTCTCGTAATTTAACTTTTCTTCTCTGAATTCGTGGAATAACCTTCGAATTGCACTAAACAAAGGAAAGAATTAGCGGCAACCTTTTAATGTTTCATTGTACATAATTATAGAAGCCCCTTAATCTCAATGGCATAAATTTCTTTCCCCTCTCTCTCTCTCTCTCTCTCTCTTTTTTTTTTTTTTTTTCCTTTTTCCATTTTTCTCTATATATACTTTTTTCTATAAAGCCTTCTGTAACGCTAGAAAAATGCAAAAGTGGACTAAAAGAAATATTAGTACTCTTAATTATTATGAATAATAACAACTTTAAGAGGAAATCTGAATACAGGAACTAGAAGGTATAGAGCGTAATAGCGTTAAAATGATATAGGGAGGAAAATTATTAACTAAATCTTTGTATTCTATGTTAAGCTATGATTGTTAAAGGTTGTGCTTTTTTATAAAACTTAACTGTTTGAATGCTAACACAAATTACAGAAATGACAACCTAAGATTTTATTTTATGGATAAATAAAAACAAAAACGAAATATTTTTATGAAACTTTTAATGTACTGCTAATACTAGATTGGTTGAAATGCTGTTTAGGTATAAAATTAGTACAAATATATAATAAAATCTTTTAAAATATCATTATAAATTGTTCACAGTGTAGCACTAGTGCGACGTAAAACCCACTCTAAACCTAAAATATTATAATTATTTAGTATAAACAGTTTTGTAATACAAGGAAAAACTAGATAGTGAGTTTTTTACTGATAAAACATAATGTATTTCTTATTTAGCTTACTTGGCTCTAAAATATGAAAACTCTATCAGTTTTAGGTTTTTTATCGAGGAATTTTGGCCATCCTTGGTCTAAATTAGTACTGCTGGGGTGAGGTATTGCCTTTTCAAGTACTATAAAAAATAATGTCATTAGTAATTTTTCTTTTCGGCTTTTGATTCTTCTTCACAAACAGAAGTTTTTGAGGCCCTTAAATTGTCATGGATTTTTAAATTGTTCAAAATATGTGAACTGATTTTGAAGCCGAAAAATAAATAAATAAAAAAAAGTAAAAAAGAAGGGGGGGGGGGGAATCATTACTTTTTTTTAACACGTGTACCATTTCCCCTTCCCCTTTATCTTGGTTTTCTCTTGAAAATAAATTTTATTGAAACAAATGAATAAAATATGTACCTGCACACAAAACTATATTTTTTCTTTGAACAATTGAATATAGCTGCATTTCTATGTTCTTCAAGTAAAATAATTCTCGCAATAAAGTTATGTAATAGAATGGAACTATAGAAGAGCAAAGTAAACAAAATGTTAAATTATTATCATTATATTTCCAATAATTGATACAGAGTTAGTCAAATTAAATTGACATATTAGACAAGAATTAAAACACATATTACAATTTATTTTAGCATTTATTTAAATGTATAAATGAAGTTTGCTATAGTCCTTAATTTTCCTCTGAATCTTTCACACATTTATATGTATATAGTAATTTTCTATAGTATGTTTCCACGATGAATTAAAGTAAAAATTCATACATAAATATCTATTGAAACCCTGTAAATATATTAATTTTAAACTATAACTACTTGGAAATATTTAAAAATAATAAAATTTAAATTTTCATTAATTGAGAATATTAATGGAGAAAAATATAAGAACGTTTAAAAAATAAAATAAAATATAGGAATGAACAATAAAGTATATGATTAAATAAAAAAGAAAAACAAACAATGACCAACATTTGTTTTTGTCAGAAATATTGAAGTGGTCAGTTATTTCATGAAAATATATTGGCAAAATATTAGGGAGCCGGAAAGAAACGTCGTTTTCCAGAGACATAGATTCATATATACAAACAATATAGAACAAATCTTGTCTGCTTTGGGAAGCAACACACCTCATGTGGGAAAAAATTTGCAGAGTAGTTGAAGAGTCCATAGAAAGCTTTCAAAGAGCTTCTTTTTAATCCCAAGAAAGGTGCAACCAATCGACTCCAGAATTTCGAACAAAACTGGCTTCTGCGAATATAATCTTCATATCTTTTATAAATGAACTTAACTGTATTTGTAACCTGAAAATGTGATATATATATATACATAGAAAGAGAGAGAGAGCTGCACTTTACAATCTCAATTGTTATAAATAATTTCCTGGTGATCAGAGCGGAAAGCTATGAAAATGTATTTTAATACACTGAGAAAAAAGTTCTGTATCTGACATATAGAATCTAAATTGTGGCTCCAGAAAAAATAGTTCCAAGTCATCCTTACAAATTCTAGTCCCCTTTGAAAGCGAGTTCTAGAAACCCCTATTAGAATTCTAGAGAGTTTGTCTATATTATCCGGGTCAAACCTATTTGGAAATATCTCCAAATAAATGCGAACACAAGAGGCGGGTTTCAGAAACTATAGTCTTGGTTTATGACCCAATTCTAGATAATCAAGCGAGACTTTCTCGCCATACAAAAGACTCAGAATATTCAGAATGTTATTTCACCATATAGAAATGTGTATAGAAATTCTCGATCATTTCGTCTATTCAGTTTATTGGCGTGTCTTATGCTCATCGCTCGGAAATCTATATTTCTATAGTTAAGGGATTTAGAAAATAGCCACTTATTCATTCTAGATGAAGACGATATATTTTTTTTTCTCAGTGTATAAATATGCCTTTTAATTAAATACGTTTTTACATATACGCGTTTTAAAGTGTCTTTTTTTTTTTTTTTTTTTTTCCAAATTTTAGAATGACAGACGTGTTTTTAATCAGTATCTTTTTATAAGATATTATATCTTAAATGTTATACCTACTGCTTAGAATGCATATAAATCTGAATAGATCGACGATCAAAATCAGAAAACGCACTTTTATATATGCATCTATTCTTGAAAAGCTAAATATTTGTTTTCGATCGCAAAAATCAAAATGAATCTACATTTATAAAGTTAACACTTTTCAATTCTTTTGAATTTTGATTGGCTTCAAATAGAAGTGCCTAAGTAATTATGCACTCTTTCAATTTATGCATGTTTCAACTACTAGATCAAAATTTCCCACAATATTCCTTGTCAAGAATTCTAGAAATTCAGATCTTTGGTAAAAGAACTACCCTGTTCATAAATAATGTGCAATAATACCTTTTTTAGTGTGTGTGTGTCTTATTTAGACAAATCATTGTTTCAAAGATTATGTGTATGTACTTCTCCCTTTTAAAACTGCAATCATTGCATCACAACAGAATTTTAATACAGCAAAATAACACAAAAACAACAATTCCATCATCGTCGATTCGTCAGAAAAAAAAAAAAAATACTACATAGAAAAAAAAATGTTTTATTGTAACATCATGATTTTTGTTCAAAACTGGAATTTTTGTTGAAGCTATATCAACAACAACAACAAAAAAATGTTCATTTAACAAATTGTTTTATCAAAACAACAAAATTTTGTTGATATAACCACAGCAATATCTTTTTTTTTTTTTTTTTTTTTTATATATAAAACCCATTTTTCTGTGTATATGCATAATGCTAGACATAAAAGTTACCAAAAAGTACTTACTAATAAACAATAAATATTTACGTTTCTGCTTTGATGTTGCATTCGGACCTAACTTTTCATCTAGTGAAGGGTCATACTATTATTTTGACCCAAAACAATTGTTGCGATTTTTTTTTTTTTTTTTTTTTTTAATTTAACAGTCCTTTATACAAAGTTTTTATTTATTTATTTATTTATTTATTACTTTTGAACTCCTCTAATGCATTCTTTACTACAAAATTTTACACGTCCATGCAGCGTTAGAATTGCTTTATCTTTGTACACAGCATACTAGATATAGCCAGAAAATAGGTTTCATCATGCAATGGTAAAAATTACCTTTTAAAATAAAGTCCTAATTTCCTATGTTTTTTTATTTAATTCAGTCTAATTTAACGTTCTTCTCAACCTTTAATAGTTCCTGCATCGCCAGCACAGAAAACCAGTGTGGAGATATTTGTTATGAGAATTACTCATTACTTAATGTATTTTTTTTTTTGTTTTTTAAAAATTTCTGTCTTCACATTAAAAAAAAAATTCTCAACTGTTAAATTTATTCCTTTTTATTTATTTACTTATTTATTTTCAAAAATTTGTGATTTAAATATTTAATATTTCATTATGAAGTTATAGCGGGCAGAAATTGCGCTTTTTTCAATTTTGCCACTTTATAGCTTAAAATTAAACATTAAAAATTAAAAAAATATTTTTTTGGAAAACGATAACGAATTTAACGGTTAATAAATTCTTTAATGTGAAAGCAAAGTTTTAAAAAAGTACAATTGACTATTGTAATTTTTATAAAAATAATGAGTAATTTTTATAACAAATTTTTCCATAGAATAACACTGGGTTTTGCTGACAGCGACGATAGGTGTAGTGTCCTCTTAAACAAATATTTTGAATAATAAAAGTCAAGTTACTGGAAAATATAAGTTATCTTAGTATCGACGTACCCAGTTTGCACTGGGTACATGAGAAACTTTTATCCATAAAGTTTCTTATATTATTTATATACTTTTTCAGGTATTGTTTTTGCTCTTTTAAAAAGTATTCCATATCCAAGAAAATATTTGTAGATAATATTTTTCTCAAATATTGCTCATCTTCACTCCACAACACTTTCCGTTTTCTCGGTAAGGTTACATTCTATGTTTTTTAAGAGATAAGATTAATTAAATGCAAAAAATTATTGTGATTTTATATACAGTTATACGTATTTGTATTCAAAAAATATTATCATAATATTTCGATAACTTTTCAAGAACGTTTTTATGATTTTTTAATTAATAATATTATTCTCTCTAAACAAACTTATGGAATAATTGCAACTTTCTAAAATCTTTTCACCTATTATATATTTTATTCTATTGATTAACATTTTTCCGAATAGTTTGAGGGGAAAAAATATCAGTTTATGTATATTATCAGTTTAATTATATTATTCTTATCGTTTATACAATTGGCTTTTGAATTATTTCAATAAACAATAAAACTAAAAACAAACAAAAGTGCTTTTAAAAGAACTTATCAATACATGAATAAGTTTGTAATGTAATTATACTTTTCTTTTCCTTTCTTTTTTTTTTTTTTTTTTTTACATAAAAAAAGTAAATAAATAAATAAAACCTACAGCTAACTGTTTAAAAAAAATTCTAAGCATCTTTTGTGTAACTGAAGGGATCTGCTGAAATAATAGATTTAAATTGTTTATAATAAAGAAATGAATTCTAGTGATTTCAAAAACTTTAAATAAGATGTAAATTAATAAAGGTCAAGTGGTTTATTAATTAATTAGAATATTTTGTAGCACTTAGCAATGTTGGTATAATAAAATGGATCTTTACAAAACATAACACTTGATTGCTTTTCATTAAAAAAAATAATAATAATTTAATTTATTTTGAAAATATTTGAAATACAATAATACACATTTGTGAGCTTTTTTTTTAATAAAAGAAAAAAATATATTTAAGCGTAGATATAAGTGAATTAATTATCTCATTAACCAAATGAGCTCATTTGCGAAAGTAAGTATTTTTATCATTTCGCAGTATAAACCGGAAAAATAATTTCAGAAAATCAAACGGGAATAAAATCAGAAATTTATACTTTTAATTTGTTTTATATAAATGTGTTATTTAATTATACGCTGTATTAAAAATAAAATTTATTTATTTATTTATATATATATACATATTTCTTTTTGAAGACATGTAGAAATTTACATGTAGAAATAAAATGATTTACCTTTCAAAATATTATCAGATTTATAACTACAATTGCACATAAAAATACTTTTACTATTAAACATTGTCTTAGTTTCCTATCCTTTTAATAAACTGAAAGGTTATGTTATTGCTAATATTTTAATTATAACAGTAAGAAAATTAATATTGTAACGTTATTTTACACAGATACTATTTTAAATACAATTTTAAAGTATTAGTCAGTATGCTTAAACACAAAAAAATTTCTTTTACTTAGTATAAAATATCGCAAAAAAATAAAAAGACAAATATTAAATTTTAAAAAAATTGAATCACAAAATAATTTTTACTATATTAATTAAACATTCATTGTAATTTTCTGTTTACAATGATAGACTATATTTAAAGCGAAAGTGAAAGTGGGCTTTATTTGAAGTTAAAATGGACGCGTCGTTAATTGATTGGAAGTTCCAAAAAACAAAACAAATGTGCCAAGAAGTTCCAAAAATCTTGTCAAACAAACGAATAGGACAAATTGGTGTCATGGATCACTATTTTGAGAAACTTGATGTAAGAAAAGACTTAATCTAAAAGACTGAATCAAAAGTGACTCTTTTTTTCCGCCTCAAAGGTAATGCCCATGAATACAATGTAAACTAATTTCTCAAATCTCAGGGCTACCACAGGTGATTTTCGACTTTATTTTTACTATTATTATTTTTGTACCTATTTTCATAGCATAAAATTTAAAATAAATTTATGCAGACGAAATTCTGATTTACCTGAAAAAGTCTATTATATTTTTTATTTTTTTTAAATAGTTAAGAATATAAAAAAAAGTCGCTTGTGGCAGCGATGCAATCTTAAACTGTTTGATTCCAAACTAATTTTTACATTAACTTACAACTATGTTGTTACAGAAAATAAAACTACAAATTTATGAGAAACATTTCTTTTTTACATAAATTTTATATTTAAACAAATATTAACACGTTGATTGCCAAGCTACGAGATAACTCGTAAAATATAACTACGAATTATCTCGTAGCTTGGCAGTCAACGTGTTAAAAACAATTTAAAAAATCGATTACTTTGTTTTGAGTTATTTAAATACCATGCATTCCCTCTTCTGTGTATAATAATGGAAAATTCAACCTGCAGAATTTTTAGTTATTGACATTAACACATTCATGTTCAAGAAGAAAAGAAAGTTTAATTGAATTGCGAATTTGAAAAAGAAATTATTTATATCTCTGTATTATCTTTCTGAAATTTATGTCGATTTCACAAAATCTTCAAAATCAATGTCATATTCAAAAAAATTTCAAAAAATTATTGACGGAAAAATACTTTTGATAGTGTTTGTCCTGACATATAAACATTTAAAATACATTCCTGATTAAAACAATTAATATTTCGTAGTGAAACATTTTAATGCAATAACTTTTTTTAGTACACGTTATTAGATTATGAACAGAAGTTTTATTACACTTAGTAAATAAAAATTCCTTTTACTTTTTACTCATAATTAGTGCTTGAAGAGATTTACACTACGGTATTTAACCCTTTGAGGTGCGCAAATTTGTCTATTTAAAATCAACAGCCACCAGAACTCACCAACAATATTAGAAGAGAAGAAATAAATGAAGTTATCCCTCTGAGTTATAGAAGAAAATTTTATAAAATATTTCTGCGGCGAGTTTTTGGAGCTGGGCATTAAAATTTGGTTTTGCTCTATGCAAATGGCGTCTCTGAATTAGTTAATTCCAATCTTTAAAAAAAGGATAAAGTTGCAGTGTTGAAAAACAACGCGCATAGGAAGAAGAAACCGGTACACATGAAAGAAAAGAATGATTGTTAGTTGAGGTAAGAGTGTATTACAAATTATTTCACGAAAAAAACCTACTGTTTTTTGGAAGTGTTCTTTTATAATTTTTAAATAGCAGTTTTTACATTTTTAAATGTTTTAGTTGCATAAACTTTATGGTTAAATAATTTTTATTTTATTATTCTATCTGTAAGGTTTTTTTTTTTTTTTTTTTACTTTTGGAACTTTTTGCAATGTACATAAATAAAGTGGGATGAAATTGCTAATAAATGTTTTTACCTGAAATTAAATCATCCATTTTTTCAGATTTGCTCGGCAATATTACAAAATCTTTACTTCGTGTACTTTTTAATAGTCTTAAATGATAGTTTGGGCTGACGTTTTTTCAAATCAAGTGAAATTTTACATCGCGTAATCAGCTTATCTTATTACGATCACGAATATTATTCGTTATGCTAATTATATTGTAATTTAATTATATTATATCGTATATTGTAAATTCGTAATGCTTTTTTTTTTCTGCTGCTTTTACAAATGCTTCTCTAAAAATAATTTTTCTACTCACTCAAAGCGTATATTTATATATTATTTTTTATAAGAAAAGAAATTTTTTAATGTTTGGTTGAAAGATTTTGCCGATAACATCTTGCTTGTAATGAACGATTTAGAATCTTATAACAGGAATTCACGGAAACTCTCCAGCAAATATTATTTGTGTTCAATTTTCAAAAAAAAAAAAAATAAAATAAATAAATAAATAAATAAATAACATACAAAATAGTCTCTTGGTAACTTATAACGATATTTTCTAAATATATTCATAAAGTAATTTAACTCTCTGGCGTAGTAGTCGTTGGCATATTAGCTCTTCAAAAAGTGACCGAACTATTAATCATCAGCAAAAACAAAACAAACAAACAAAAAAAAAAAAAAAAAAAAAAAAAAAAAAAAAAAAAAGATTATGCGAAGTAAACTTATGCATTTGGTAACTCTTACTGAATAGAGCAAACATATGATAGGAGAGATGTCAATGGAGAAGGACAAAACCATTGCGTTGTAGATAATTTTGTTCTCCTCATTTTGTTCTCTATGTTAGTAGAGTGTGACTTTGGAAAAGTGACACAATGCTGTTAGAGAATTTAGAGCCTTACAGATAATAAAATTTGATTGACTGAAAGCACTTTTAACAAAAATTGACGGAAGATTACTTTAAAAATATTGTGAGACTGGGTTCTGTACATTTTTTTTAACTTATTCAGCAGATGAATTCATTGAATTCCCCATCAGACTTCGGAATTTCTTTTTTAAATATTTACCAAACCAGTATTCATTCTGTGTATATATGTATATACGTATGTGTGTGTATATATATGTATACTACATATATGTGTGTGTGTGTGAAAGAAAGAAAAAATAATCATTAAATTTTTAATGTTTTTAGCATGAAGTTTTAACATTTTTTAAACCATACTTATATACCTAGCATTTTCACTGTATTGTATTACAAATTATGTTGAACTTAATTAAATATAGAGTAAAAAATAATAGTTTTCGATCATTTATTGAATGAAGTGTAAGGTTCAATATTACTTACAAAACTTTGAATAAACAAAATAAAATTCAATAGACTCGCAACAATTGTTTTGAATCGAAAGAGCACACGACCCTTCATCAGGAGAACTAAGTAGGCACGAATGCTATAGTCAAAGCGGAAAACGCACAAAACCGTTTATAATGAAAAGCAAAACCATATAAAGTCGAATGTAAACATAACTACTGGTGTGAGTAAAATTGTAAAATAAAACAAGAAAATAAATAAATAAGTAAGATTAAAAATATAACAAAATATCAAAATCTAAAAAATATTAACATTAAATGAAAATCTAAGTTACGTGACTAATTTCCAAGCATCAGAGAAGAATGAGTGGAAGAAATATCATTAACAAGATTTTTCGAATTTTTAAATATGTAAAATGCTTCATAGATACAGTGCTGCCAGATTGAGGGAAATTTTTATTTAACACCCACCACTAAATTTAAATTGAAACGGTTTGCTAATAGCTTCGAAAAATATTTTACCGAAATCGTCTATGTAATTAGTTAACCGATACAAGTAAAATTTAACGGTGGATGTTGAATAAAAATTTCCCTCAAATCTGGCAGCACTGCATAGATATCCAAATGGGAAGAACACATAAGTCTGTTCTTCCCATTTGGATATCCATGAAGCATTTTACATATTTAAAAAATCGAAAATTTAATAATAATGTTGTTTAATTTTGTTGGTTAATGTTGTTAAATTCGAAAATTTAATAATAATGTGGTTTTGATTATTGTTTAATGTTGTTAACAAGAATTTAAAAATTCTTGTTAATGATATTTCTTCTACTCCATTCTTCTCTCATGCTTGGAAATTACTCACGTAACTTAGATTTTCGTTTAATTTTGATATTTTTTAGATTTTTAGGTTTTATTATATTTTTAAATTACTGTAAAATTGCTTTGAGACCATTGTATCCCCTAGCGTAGTCTTTTTTTGTTTTTCTTTCTTTCTTTCATTTTTTAATCAACACCGATACCTTAAGAAAACTATTAGAAACTAGAATTTTTAGTGTAAAATCTATTTATTTTTATGACTTCAGGAATGTCATAAACAGCTACTCAATGTAAACAGTTTAAGGAAGTATTAAACTGAAAGAATGATTTTACCTTTTTGAAAACGTATGGGCATTTAGCTATTCTTAATTAAGTTAAATTTTCATTATATATATATATATATATATATATGTCAGATAATTGAATACTTTTTAATTTTCTTCAATTTCAGTAGCAGCAAATGCTATTGAAATTCAAGAAAATTAATTCAGACTTTTTTTTTTTTTTTTTTTTTTTTTTTTACTATAAAAATATTTTTTTTAAATCTATTCTCTCTCTCTGTCTCTCTCTCTTTTTTTTCTTCTTTAATTTTGCAAGAGATTATGTCTAAATAGTTATTAATTTTACCGATAACAGCAACAACAAAAAAAGAAAAAAAAGATATTACTGAACTAAAAAAATAACTTCCAACTCAAATAATAATTTCATTTTAAAATTTTCAGAATTACGTAATTTGCATCATTGCTGCTTCTTTATATTATTCGCATATTCAATAGATATCTGTAATATTGAGAGAACGTCTACATGTTTATTTAGTTCAATTTTTAAATTTTCTAATATTAATTTCATATTTTTTATTCTCATTACATATTTCCTTACCCATATCTTCTAAACAGGAATGTTTAATGTTCTCTTTTAAAATCACTTCAAATGTGAGTTGTTAATATTAACAAGTGAAATTTTGAACATTGTGTAAAAACACTATTATACTATAATTATTGAAAAAACGGATATAATAATTAATTTTTTATGGGAACAAAGATTTTACTGAAAATACATGAAATGTAAGAAACATGAATCGATTTTTTTCACACAAAAAAAAAATAATAATAATAATAAAACATTGCGATTCACTAAAACAGTACATGAAAAAATTACATGAATTTTTTTTTTTTTTTTCAAAAGATTACATAAAATTACATGTAGTAAGTAATATATATATATTACATTTTTTACGTAAATTACATCTTTTTTTATTCGAAAAATTACATGAAAATGTACTGTTTTTCACTAAATATTATTATATTGGAAATAAAAATGAAATTTTAATCGCAATGTAAATATACTCTTAATCTTCCGCTATCCTGCATAGCTGAGCATAGTTCAATAATCAATCGTTAGATAAGAGTGTAAGTTTCTTTCTGAAGTGCTTGTACTGGGAGGGAATTTTACATGTTTACTGCATTGCTAGCCAAAATATGACCAAAATTTGATGATATAGTGATAAGTTTATGTGCATGAATAATTACCAGTCTTATTATTAATTATTAATTGATAGTTATACGAAAGTTTCATTCGAAATATGTAAGCATGTTATGAACGACTTTTATAAATCATCACACTAAATAAAATATACACACATATATATATATTTAATTATACCTAAATAATCGCCTTCTTTTATTAGGAAGGAAGTTTTTCTTTTTCTATAACTTATAATTATCTAATTTATATTCAAAGTAAATGAAATTTTTATTTACTAGACTTTTTAGTTTATTAAATAAAATATGCAATTTAACAATCAAATTTATCTTTAAAGTTTGAAAGTTATTTTCAATTTCATTACACAGATGGCCTCTCGTGACAAAATGAAACTTATACATACCTAAAACTCTACCTATGAATTAAATATCTGCAATTTTGCAGTCGTTACAAATAAATAGCTATATCTAACAATACCTATCAAGGAATCAAACATTTTCAATAATAATAATAATAATTAATCATTAGTGAATTGTATTACTAGGATTCTGACCCAAACAACACATTGTACGACGAAGTTTCCATAATGTTCATTAAGGCAGCAGAAACGTTTAAAAAATTAATATAACAAGTACATTTTCTAACTATCCTCAGCATCCATTTCTCCGCATATAGATTAAAATATGCCTACTTTTCTTAAAAACTGAAGAAGAAAAACCAATCAGAATTTTTCGAAATGAATTGTTTTCGTAATATGAGCTGCATTTTTGATGGAATAAAAGAATGCCTTTCTGACTGTAATTACAGAAATGCTGCAAAATAATTTATATAGAGCATATAATGCATTTATAATTATCCATTCACAAATTAAAAAACACTTTTCTTTCTTTTCTTATTCTACATTTCAATTTTGCAAGAATGGATCTAAGCACTTTTCCATCAGTTTAATAACTAATGACTTATGATAACGACTAATGTTTCTCGTGGGACGGTTTTACCTATTAAAACCTAAAAGAGCTGAGCTTGTTCTTATCCCATGTGGCATATTTATAAACAATATTAAAATTACATCCATACAAAAGACTTATAATTTAATAAAAACTTGTATAAAATTGAGATGCATTTGTTTAAACAAAACGGATATAGTGCACGATAATATAAATGCAAGGCATGTAGCGTTTCACATTTTGAATACCATTAATTTTTTATAGTAATTTTTTCTTTACTTTATCTCAGAAAATCGGCATTTAATAAAAGCGAAATTTATTGTTCAAAAATACAGGTATTCAAAATGTAGTACGCTATGATCCCTGTAAAGGCCTGAGATATTACAATGTAAGATATTGGTATTGGTTAGTTACGAATAATTTATATAGCAGTGAACATTATCCCAACATTTTAAAAAGGAAGAATTCGTAGTATTAAAATAACTTTTCCAAAGTAAGTTGTACCTGCCGAAACATGACTGCATTTTGATAATTTTCCCAGCTTTTGATTATCAACTAAAAAAATTTCCAAATATGATTAACAGCTGCTATTTCGTTAACATCTTTAAAAACTAAGATGTTAAAAAATTTATTATGTGCTATTTCAATTTTTCGTACTGAATGAAATTAATTATCATCTCTTTTTATCTTTGTATCGAAGAATTTAAACTCTGTATGTAACTCAAGTGGCAAAATTTCAGGCAATAGCTAAAAAACTCAGTGAGTCCCATATTCGGACTTACAGCGTTTTGCTAAATTCGGTTAAGAAATTATAATGTCCTTATTCTAACAATAGACAATTTCCACTTCTCCTGATTTTATTCTTATATAGTAGAAAATGAAAAGGTAAGAAAATAAATACATACATTTTCTTAATTTGAAATCTAATGACAGATTTATAACAATTTTAACATCGCACAATTTACTTTATCTAGAAAACGCAGTATAATATATCGTGACGTCACTCTTTATGACAACAAACGGAAGTAATCCTTGTTTACATTCGATTTCGTGCTTTGCTTTGCTTCTTGAATCAGTGAAATAGGTTTTGTATGTTATAATAATGACGGATATTAAAAAATCGTAGTATAAATATTGTATTGTACCATTTTGCACTAATACAACGGCAAATGCTTCTCAAAAGTTATTCTTTAGCGTTCCACAGGATCCTATTAAACGAAAACATTGGACAACTGCCATGAAAAAAAAAACAATTGAAAATAATGATTATGGAAAATGGTGATAATGATATTAAATGATTATAAATGAAAAAGAAATGCTCAGAAATCACATAAACAACTGATAATTACGAAAGTTAAAACGAATTGCTGCTTACTAACCAGACTAACAAAATGTAAACACTAAAGCATCATAAAGTGTGACGTCAGGCAGCGTTTTGAAGTCACGTGATTTTTGGTTAATTTTAAAGTTATTTTTTGAATTAATGTGAACTTTTTTTGCATTTTTAATAAACTTTTTGAAATTTGTGGGCCTAAAACTACCACAAAAATAGGATTTTGTTCAAATCCCCCACGTGTGCAAATTCCCCATTAGTTTATGCAGTGTAATCCATTGCTTATACATTTATTTATTCATACGTATGACACCAATTTATGCACTTATATAATTCAGTGTAACAATAACTCTTTTGTTAATGTACAGGGTGGCCACAATTAAACTTGGCCAAATTTTTTTCGCCTAATTACGTGGTGCCTTCGTTTTCTCATGCCAAATACTTGAAAGTATTTAATTTTGTTTTATTTTATTTTATTTCTACTGGGATTCAGCAGATAAATTTGACTGATCTGACATTACCTAGGTAAGTAGTCAAGTTATTCTCAGTATGTGATTTAACGAGACTTTCCTTACAAAGAATAAAGAGCCTTCTCTGTAAGTTTATATTTCTGTTGTTCTATTGTAACTTGTGTATCTATTTCTTTTCTTGTTATATTATTATTATTATTATTATTTTACATATTATAAATTTTATACACTTTTTTAATTATAATTTCCTTCTGCATTTGTTTGTTTGCTACTTACCTTTGCAAACTACATGATCCCTGGTGGATGAGGAATTGGTGATTTAAACTAAAAAAATAAATAAATAAAGTAATTAAAAAAATAAATCCCAGGTTTATTTTGTCGTTTATGGAACTACTTAAATGGGCTATTTTAGGAAACTTCGATTACTAACATTTCTTTAAATTTTAGAACATATTAATAATCAAGATTTTTTTTTTTATGATTATTACCAGAAAAACTAAAAAAAAAAAATCTTACCTATTATTACGGGACACAAAAATGCTTACAAATTATTTGTCATTTTTTAAATTTCTAATGATTTGTTGTTCTAGTTGCTGATATGTAAAAATTATTCTATAAATTGAATTAATATTCCCAACTAGTAGTTTTATTTTTTCTAAGAAGGAGCGGTCACGAGAAGGAAAATTCAGTTCGGGACAAAGTTCAGTATACAAAGATGGGAACAACATATTAAAACAATAGCGCTCACTAGCTAAATATTTTTTATAAAAAAGCCTTTGTTTAGTAATTGCTTAAGTATAAGTTATATCTTCAAAATTTCAACGCTCGAGCAGCGTATTTCGTAGCGTGCTGCTACTGTTTGGAGGTCCTAGTTTCGGTGCTATTTAACGGTAATTCTCTTTTACTTTTTATTAATTTATTTATCTAAATAATATTATATTATAAGAAGGATAGTTAGCAGGTATGCTTTTTAAATCATGATTTGAGACTTCAGTTTCGGTTTTAATATGTCTATTTTATGTAACCGCTTTTGACTTGTAAAAACTATAGAGTAGCTGCAATTTGAACTTGTACTTGGAAAGATTTAAAATATATATATATATATATTAATAATTTAAAAATATATATATTTCTCTTGCTGTTGTACAAGTCACTTACAATTTTCTAACTCTTTATTCTGTACCTCTAGAAAATCTTTCTTTTAAAGTTTCAGTTCATTTTTGCAATTTGTAGTGAAGAGACATATTACTTGTTACGGGTTTCATTATTATACAAACTTTTGTCAGAACATTATCATCTGATAAATATAGGTTAAGAAACGTATTGCTAGTGCGTCAGAAACTGGGGAAATCAATCATCATTGTGTGGTGATGCACTGAAAAATCGATTAAAGAATGCTGTCCTGTATTTAGAACATTTGCTACCTGAAATAATTTAATGGTATCGGAATATTCTACTATATTTTCTGAAGAAGCTGTATTGATTGGATAAGAAGTTATTTAATTTGTTTGAATAATTTTAATATATCTACTATATATACAGTTACAGTTATTATTTTTCTGTTTATAATATTCATAATTTACTGTAATTTTAAATTTGTTTGAAGCATGATATTTTTTTTTTAATGAAAAATTATGCTTAGATAAATAAGTAATCAAAAAGCAGAAAGAGTTAAATCGAGAATCTCCAGACAGCAGATGGGCACAATACCAAGTACGCCACTGGAGTGTTGACAGTCTGTTAAAAACACCTATACTTAACCCCTTAACTGCCCCGGGCGTATATAGACGTCTTTCTGAAGTATGTTCCGGTGTATTGTACTGCTGCCAGTGAAGGTACTGACACGGTTTGACAATGGAATCAAATAATCTTTAAAGCGATCTTGACAATATTTTTGAAATATTTACTCGTTTCAGAGTTGAAACAGAATGCTGGCACTTTGAAGCGAATTTCGTAAATTTTTATTAGCAGGTAAGGGGTTAAGTTATTATAGAAAATTTAAAGGATTTTTTCTCGAGATTGTTTTGGTAGTGTGTGATAGTAGCAAGCTCGTCCCGAAGTGAATTTCCCGTGTTGTGACCTATCCTTGTAAAATATGAAAGTTTTTTGAAATGACGTCTACTTTTGTATTTTAGATCAAATACATTCCAAGGAATCGCCTATTCACAAAATGACGAGGCAGCTCATTCTACATCTTCACCTTCAAAAACAGACGACAGCGACAATGGCCCACTTTCATTTTTAGATGATATGCTTATAAAGTACGACAAAAGAGCGTGGCCAACGTATGGTACAGGTAAATGTCTTTTGTAATAATTTTATAAAGCAAGGATTATGTCCAGCATGTGGAATAGTAGTAAAATCAAACAGGTAGAAAATGCAATTGTTTTCGTTCTTTTAAATTTTTTCTCGTAATATTTTTCTCTTTATGTAGTACAAATATATATGTATATATATCAGATGTTTTACACTACCGTAGCATAGAATAGTATTTTGAAAAGAAAAAAAAATATGCATGGAAAGAAAAAAAAGACTGACACCGAAAAATCAGAAAGCAAATTAGGGTAAGTAAAATGTGTCGAAGTGAGTAAGGATAGTCAGAGAGTGGAGAATTGCGATCGTTGTATTAATTCTGGAGCTTCGAGCCTAGAATCCAGAATCTAAAAAATATTTCAATAATTAATCTTAATTATTAATTTTTCTATTAATTTTTTATGTGTTAGCTGTTATGCGCTTATCATTTTTAAAAAAATTAATAATAAATGATTATAAAATATTTTTTTTGTTTAAAAAAGAATACTATTATAAAATGATATCAATACATAAAAATGCATTGATCACTTTAAGTCTTACCATGAAATATTTTTAAAAAAGTTTCATAAATAATATATAAAACTGATATATAGTATATCACTTACTGTAAAAATCAAATTAAAATAATAATAATAATAATAATAATAATAATAATAATAATACATTCTTTAAAACTTAGTGTTGAAACCAGCCTCAGTACCTTGCGTATTGTAACCGTAGAATTGCGTCCTATACAGCACACTGGGTTCCAGAGACGACATATACGTCGCAACATCTCATTTTCATCACATCTCAGTGCATCCTAAATAAAATATCTTTGAGATATCACAGTTGATTATCGTCGGTGAGATGTACTTCCTGAGACATTTTTAGTACGCAAACACTGACTTTTTTTTCTGCTTTTTTTTTTTTTTTTTTTTTCCTTTTTAATTCTTGTTTCTGTCGTCTTATTTTTTTAATCCGAAACGAAGATTTCAACAAGTTTAGCACTACTTTCAGAAATTTTTTTCTGTGATGTTTGCGAAAGAAAGCCTAACTTTCATTTTTTTTTTTTTCTGACGCATTTATTCTGTAAATTCTACAAAAAATATTTTTAAAAATTGTATTTATTTTGTTAGATTTTTGAATGTATATTTATTTTGCACAGTTAATTAAGATTTAATAAATGTCTGAGAACGATTATGGGAAATTTTTTATATATAATATTTCTAGCAGTCATGCATTTTATTTTATTTTTTCTCTCTAACAAAAATCACTTCTAAAATAAAAATATAAAATAATTAATACTCAATACAGAATACTAGAGAAAATATCCCTATTCGATTTTCTAAAATATCATGGAAATTTCAACATTTAAAGATTTTTAATTGCCCTTATAAGAGTATGTTTTTTAAGTGTTAAGTATGTTTTTTTTTTATTTATTTATGCATCAAATTACTAATCATGCTAAAATGTTTGGAAATTAAAATATTTTCACATACTTACATAATTATCGACAGCATGAAAGCAGCCATTTATGGTAAATTTACACTTATCACTCTGATTTATGTCAAAATTGAAAACGTTTTCTGTATTCCTCTTTTCATGGCCATCCCATTCATATCTGATGCATATTAATGCATCAGATGATGTTGGGAATGCATATGATGTTGATGCATGTCAATTTGCTACGAGTCTTTAATGAACATAAAAAGTCAATTTGGATTTTTCAAGATATTTCTAGTATTTTATTTTACTATCTTTCACTTCACTTTCAAACTTACGTCTGCCGTGACCCTTTAAAATTTTATACTTCACTATGTATTTGCTATTTTCTTCATCTGTAATAACCTCATACGTAACATAGCTGCCGAAATTTACGCTTTTTAATAGCATTTTAATTCTATAGAAATATTTATTTTCATCAGCGAAAACTATTACAGAAATTAAAAAAATATTTCTATTAAAATTTGCTGGTATCCAAAAGTTGGCAGCTATGAACGTCTTAAATTATTATCAAACAAAGAAAGAGTTTCTTTATAACCTGTTAAAATTGTGAAACTTTCAACAAAGCTACCAAAACAATTTTCCTCGCTTCAATTTCATTTTCCAGTTAATTCATCTCTACGTATAATACCATAAAAAAATACAGCATTTATTTCATGATAAGTGATAAGAAGATAAAAGTAAGAATGGTAAATAATAAGAAGACATACAATTTCAAGCATCATTTAGCTAAAACATTACATCTCATACAATTATTTATTTCGAGAAATCTAACATATTTATTTTTTTATATTCGTTACCAGCAGTGGCATTTTGTGACTGAGGTTTTAGCCTATCTTAATACAGGTGGCTAAAAACAGCCCATTATAATGGAATACTTATTGGCTGATTCACCTATTTCGAGAAATAATATATGTATAACGAGAACGACATTTCAACAATCGATCAGATGACTGAGCTCTTCCTGATAATAGACTGTTTCAAGCTAGAGAGCCTCTGTGGAGAGAGACAACAATTGATGAAATTACGCTACAGTGAAATTACTCATACCAGACATTTTTTCTACCATATTGGGTTTTGGTAAAAAAAAAAAATAATAATAATAATAATAATAAGTAAAAATAAATAAATAATACTTGAACGCTTCTCAGTTGAATATCAACAACAAATTTTGCAGATAGTATTATTTTTTGGTAATAATCCTTTATTTCAGCTATAGTTCTGAGTACGGTGCTCTAAAGCCATTAAAAGTATTTTTAAATGTGGACGATAATCAAAAAAAGTTTTCATACGAATCAGAAGCTGACTCGCTATTGAAGCCTCTTTCCTTGTAGGCTCTCTATTTCAAGCCACCTGTATAGAGATGGCCGAAAACGTCATTCACTCGATGCCACTGGTTGCCAAACAGTTCAACTTTAGTTTTTTTTATAATATCAGTTTATTGTAAAAATTGTTCCTTCAAATCTTACTATTTTTTTTTACGTCTTCAAATAATAAGTAAAATTACCTGGTTTCAGTTTGTTTTGTCGCAATGAACTATGATGTTGGACAGTATAATGTCCAATAACTAATACTATCTACAAATTGGAATCTTTGTTTTCAACAATGTTACTATTTCAGGCTTTGAAATATCAAATTTGTCTGCTAATTTTCTTTCGTAATCATTTCTTTTAATTAAATCTAAAATCAATTTTATCTTCAACCAATTTCCTTTTTATTACACAAAACCTTAAGGAAAATTTACTACGCACATTAATCTATGTACTATAAAAAAATAAAGAGTTCTTACCTGAGGCTACCACAGTTGATAACAATGGTCATAAATTTCAAGGTCCCTGTTTTTCAGAAAATGTTTCCTAAAAAGGGGGATAAATCATGGATAATCATCGTACATATAATATAGAGTTGCCAAAATTTATAATTTATTCCTGAGCATTGTTAGTCCCGTCTATTTTTCACATACCTTTTTTTAAGAGTATATTTTTCTTATTTTATCGTAGTTATATATTGGAGAAAATTATTCTATAAATAAAGTGATGGGAAATAAAGGCAAGCCTGAAAAGGTTCCGGAATAAATTAAAACAGTTGGCAACTCTGATAATATGCAAAGGATGTACGAAATATTTATTATTCTTTATAGATCATATCTGGTACATTCTTAAAGTGCTCAACATAGTAAGGTGGTAGCCATACTTGCCAACGTCCTACTTAATATTCTGTAGTATCTTTAGCCCCTCCTTTTTTTTTTTCTTTTTTTTTCACACTAGTAAATTTGAAGAGTAATAGTCTCCAAATTTAATTACCATTAAATAAGAAAAATAATACTCTAAAAATATATCGGTGTGAAACAAAAGGCGTGGCTAACGATACTACGGAATATTAATTGGTAAGTTGGCATGTATGATGGTATCTTACAAAGTTTATAGCTTAGCTGTTTTTCCTGCATTGTTTTTCATTTATTTATAAAATGTTACACATTTCCGAAGATTATTCCATTATTTACTCTCAAATTTCTACTAGGCATTCTTTAAAAAATAGGATGACTTTTGATCCATCTAAGTTTCATCCAAGGAACTTAAAATAAAGCGGAAATCGAGTAGATCCCAGCAAACTATGCTATATAGTTCTTGAAATAACACCTTTGATGAACCTAAATGATCTGAAAGCCATTCTTTGTAAAATGCTCAAGGTAGTTGAATTCTCTGGAGAGTAATTTCTCGCCGTCGCGACATGTTTTTAATTGACGCGACCAACAGGCATCTAAAAAGTATTTTACGTATGACGCTATGAGTGTGAAGCTCAAAAGATACCGGTTCCAAAGATATACGCAATGCAATTAATCAAAAGAAATTGTTGAATCCGAAAACACCTAGGCCACCAGGAGAACATTTTTTCTCGAGGACACAACCACATATTTTTACACCCTTTTGAAGTTACGAAGTCAACAAAATTATATAATCAGCAGAGATTGACGGCGAGTTTCCTGCAAATGTTGCTCTCAAACATATTTTTAAATATATAAATCCTTTATGAGAAATTTCCGGTGCGATGGATTACTTTAAGTCATTTAAACCTAATGAATTCTCTATTGAAAATTATTTTTCGTGAACCGTCAACGCCTAGCAGTTCTAATAAATTACACTGATTTGTTTTTCAATGAGCATAGCAGAAAAAAATATATTTTTTGGAACATTTCAGTTCATGTACAGCTGGAATCATATTAATTCCATCTAAAATAAATAAATAAATAAATAAAAATAAAAATCGTTATAACTGTTTTAAAGACTTTTGCATCACATTTTTTTTTTTTTTTTTTTTTTCATATATTGCAAAATGAACCTAGATATAAAGATTTTTCTCTTCATTTTTTTTATTTTTCATCGCCTTTCACTTATTTTCAATGTTGCTTGTGAACTTTAATACATATTCATACGAAAAATTATTTAACTTGGAATTTGTTTTCATTTTATAATGTTAATACTTTGAAGAGCGGGGGTATATATTATATTGATGTGCAAAATTAAAGCAGTAGCCTGTTTTCTCGTTTTCTTCTTTTGCGTGTAATAATAATAATAAAAAAAATGTACATGGAAACATAAAATTAGGATGGGATATTTTTTATCATATAATTAATCGAATTTTGTATAACTTTAGCATAAGTAATAATTTTTTAACTAACAATTATTTAATTTTTCTCAAAGTAAGCTTTGGAAAAATTTCAACGTTTTTAGAAAAGAAAATTGGTTGAAAAATGGCCATAAGGATGCACTACAGATAGATGAAGATACACATGCAACCATATGTTAGAATGAAGGTGTAATTTTTTTTCCTGTTTTCCCTTTTTTGATTCTTCTTTTTTCTTCTTATCTTCACATGTGAATAGCTTTTTAAAAAATCCACATACAAACATGAAAATTGGATAAGACGTTCATTATAAAATTATTTATCGATACTTTTATTGTTCTGGTGTTGTTCATAATTTACGAATTAGTAATTATACTTTTTCAGAAAGTCCGTTATAAGAGTAAAATAAAAATGAATGCAAAAAGAATAATTGGGATTTAATTTAACATTTATAGGCATATGCTTTTTCAGCTATCTGTAATGTAGCCTTAACGCCATTTTTCATTAAATTTTCTTTTCGAACATTTTTAAAAATTTTCATTTTTTATAAAGCTTACTTTTGGGAAAAATTGAATAGTTATCAATTTAAAAATTATTACTTATGCTAAAGTTATATAAAATTCAATTAATGATATGATAATGAACATGCAATCCAAAATTTATGTTAAAATTTTTATTTGTTAAGTTATACGCAAAAAAAAAGAAAAAGAAAGAAAGAAAATGGGAAAGCAGGTTGTTCCTTTAACCCTTTCAGGGGCACTAAGTAAAAATGATTGAATTTCCTTTTAAATATATATATATCATAAAGTAAACATCCCCTACAAGTCATATTTGATGAAGAAAAAAATTCAGCATGTGGGGATTTTTTTGTGGCTGGTGGCTAGGCGTTCTAGCCACTGTGTCTATCCACTTAAAAGATGCTCCTAAAAATCAAACTAAAATTAATGATCTAAGATAATATGTAAATCTGTTGTATTTAAAAGGTGCATTACAGTATATTTACACTACCAAATACTTTTGAATAAAAAATTATTTTTCATAAAAATATATAAAAGAAACTTCAAAAAATTTTCCCGCAACTTGTCCATTTAAAAAAGTCACAGGCACATCCTGCTTAAAGTTACTGTTGTTCTGCCATCTCTATTTCAATTTTAGAAGTACACATTAACTTTTCATAAAAGTGGATAAAAAAAGTAGCCACTGCACACTTAGAGAAAAATTTCTAAAGTAGGTGGATAGACCCTCTAGCCACCGCCCCTGAAAGGGTTAATTTTGAACGCCAGTGTACATCCTCCCTAATTTAATTCCCATCTACAAGAAAAAAAAAAAAGGAAAAACTTTATTTCTTTACTTCTAACATTGTTCCTAAATTCTGATGGCTTTCCATTTTATTGGGCAAAGCCAACTTCCCCTCAAAGGGTTAAAAACTCATAACAAATTTGAGTTAAAATATTTAGAATATTCGACTATTTTTTATATCTTTATAAGTAACTTTATATCTTTTTAAGTAAACTTTTTTTATACCATTACAAGTAAACACTTTTGCAAATATTTAGGAATATATCTGTACTGATACGTATAAAGGATATAAGTCCATATTCTTGATTTTTCAGGAGACGAAAATTAAAGTTAAACTAACTAAAAACTAATCAGAGGAATCGATTAGGTAAAAAGGATTATGTTGATTTATACCCTTTATACTGTTCAGTGACTGTCAACCTTCATTTAATAAAGGGAAAAAATTGAATTAAATATTTTATACAAAGATTAATGCTAAATTTCTGACTTGAATCTTTTTTTACCAATGGATTTTCTCAAAGACTAAATGACATGGATTTAAATCCTTTATACCAATCGATAGAGAATTTTTTTCTGGGTCTGACTATGTACTTAACCCAAAATCGACATTTTTGGACTTAAATCCTTTATACTTATCAATACAGATAATACTAATAAATTTAAATCATCTCTCTTGGTGATAAACTTTATAAGCAAATAATTTACTGATTTATCAAATTTATGTTATTTTACCGTTTTCATGAAAGGTTACAATAAGGAGATTAATATTGTCGAGACTTTAGTAAGCAAACACGTATGAGGAGCATATTGGTCTAAAAATAGTTTCACATATTCCTTAAGGATTAGAAGTATTCTAAATTTGAATTGATTGACACTTTTGGAATGAATGCACAGGCATGGTTCCAGAATATCTTGGTATTATTAAAAGACTACTACCTATTTATACAACTCTATCTCCATTGGAATAAGACCTTTGGGATGTTTAATTTCTTTTATACATACTTTACAGTGGTATTTTTCTTTTGTGATAACATTTAAAGGCATATTTATAGTGATTGATAAAAATTTATATCCATTTATTCCTTTGAAAAATTAAAAACAACAAAATTTTGTAAGAGGTTTGCAATTTATGAAATTAAGCCAAAATGAAAACTATTGTTGTAGATTAAGGAGAACGAAAAGATAAAAGATTCGTTCTTTGGAGTAATGGATTACATTTTTGTTCTTTTGTGTTACTTTTACTTCAGCAGCAAGTGACTTTATTTATCAATTAATTAACATTTCGACAACTAATTAAGGTCAATAAATGACTCTGACGTCAGTTTCTGCCGAATATTTAAGTTTAAAAAAATGTAATGATTTCAGCATGTTCATATCTGAGTTCTAAACTATATTATTACAAATTCTGAAGTTACCTCTTCTATCATGAAAAAAAAAAAAAAAAAAAAAAAAAAAAAAGATGAATAAAAAATTAAATTTTTATTTGGGATTACTAAAAGACCTCACATGCTTGACACTCAACAATACTCAACAATACATATATACATATAATACATATATAATACATATATAATACATATATACAATACATACTCAACAATATATATATACATACCAAGAAATGCTGTTAGTGCAATCGATTTGTTAGACAAAAACCATTTCAATATAATAAAAACAACAATATGTCGCAAATGCAATAATCAAAGTAATTAAGTAAATTCAATTGATCGTCATGAATTAAAATTCCTAATTCTAATATAAATAATTTTTAGCGTACTTTTTCAGTACTTGTACAACTACATTGCATTTCCTATTATTTTCCATGACTGTCTGAATGATTTAAAATAGCCTATTATGTTTAGTCTATCTATAAATTTAAGCAGTTTTAGAAGTTTTAAAATTAAGAAAACTTCTTCCAGTTTAATGTGAGAAACGAATATTATTTGGTGTTATCATCTATTTTTTTTATGCTCTTAAATGTTATATTCCTGATATTATTAATGAAGGAATTTTATGAAGACACTTTTTCTAAAAATATGTATCGATTATTGCAATTTGCAAAAAAAAAAAAAAAAAGCATAAAATAAATATACTTAAATTTTGTACAAGGCGTGCTACTAAATAATGATTTTTTTCCTTATAAACAACATGATGTTAAAATATATTACCAAGCAATTTTTAAGATTTTTACATTCTGTACTATGACTTTATCCACAGTCACATTGCTTAAAATAATTGTCTGTGTATTTTGTAGTAAAGCTTACAAAATATATACACAATGTAACAATCAAAAAAAAAAAAAATTATTATATCTTTCGTATTCAACTGTCATTCAATATTCATACATTTTTAGATAATTTAAGAAAAGTATATCTCTAAATTTCGATAAAGTCTCACTTAATGTATATGTTGCAGTAAAATTAACCAAAATAATCGTAATAAATGATGAAGAATACGATTTTTGTAATCAAGCACTATAAATCGCAAAAATACGCTACAAATATATCGGGTCAAAATAATTAAACATGAGCCTTCATCGGGCAAATAAAATGTAAGCACAAGTGACACTAAATGCGTTGCTGTTTTTACGATGCACTACTGAATACCTTTTCTCGTCTGATGGAAGATCGTGTCTAATTATTTCTAACTAATTTTCCCTTTATGTTAAAGTTTTTGCTTGTTTTTTTCAATTTTTCGTGTTTGTTTGCAAATTCTTTATTTATTTATTTTACATGGTATACCTAATTTAAATATATTTTATCTGCAGTCATTTTTTAAGCAGTAGAATATACTTTAAGTAATATTTCTTTTGAAGAACTTTAAAACATGACAGTCATTGTTTCAAAATATCAGAATAGTAATAATTATTATTGTAAAATTCAAAGCAGAACGAATCACATGTGTTTCGCACATAACGCGCCTATGCCAAAAATTACTAACGATTGAATGAAATTATTCTTTCTCTTTTTTACAAACATCTTCCATGATGTATTTACGGAAGTTGGCTCAACGACAACATAAGCTCCTGTCGATCCTTTTTGTGTAACACGTTCGTCGCAAAAAAGTTTTCCTTTTGTTATTTTGAGATAAAACATTTCTTTTTAAAAGCTGGGAACTTCAACTTCATTGTTTCTGCAGATGAAATACTAGATCATTTTTAAAATTTGTTTTTACTTGACAAATCAAACAAAATTTATTTAAATTTTCGTAAACGAGTTTCATTCTTTAGAACAAACAATGTTAATTCGTCATTTCTTTTTTCTTGTTACATTCTCTGTTCTTCATTAGGTGAACTTGCAAAAGCAAATAAGATGACTATCACATCGAGATAAAGATCTTTTTTTTTTTTTTTTTTTTTTTTTTCCCATTAAAAATCCTTTTTTCCCCCCCTCTCATTACTTAATTAAAAAAAAAAAAACAATGAGTTAGAAGAACATTTATAAAAATAAATAAATTTCTTTTTCATATGACATCACTTTTAAATATCAATCACGCAACTGATGTGCAATAAATATCTAATAAAGTTTCTTCTGAAAGGCATATCATTATATTGTTTAATGACATTAGACTATACTGCTACACGGAATAAAATTATTTTTAAGCGAAGCTATTGTACAGCAAATGCCTTTCGTAAAAACATTGTGTTATAATAAAAGAAATTAAAAAATTGCAAGGTATAATTTTTATCCTGTGAACTGAAATTCAACAGAAAACTTGATTTGTAAAAAACAAATTTTAAATTCTTAAACAGAAATAAAAATAAAAACATTATTAAATTCTATGTATTAGGTGAAAAATCATTAAACAGTTTAAAACCATGTTTAATTAAAGTATAGATAGATAGATTTTGTTGGCATAGTATACTACATGTGATATTTATGTTTAAAAAGGAAAGATTTTTAAATCTGCATGGAATAATATATCTGTCTTATTTGAGTGGTTTTTAGTAGAAGAAAAAGTAAATCAAGAAATCAAGAAAGAAACAGTACAAATTTAATTTTTCAACCAACCAATCATGGGTTCCGGGATTCGAACCAATCCTCCGGGATTCGAACCCAGGTCTAACCGTGTAGGAGTCAGGGACGCTAACCACTACACCGTCTGAGCGGTTAAAATTTTAAAAATAATTTTATTTGTTTTATTTTAAATAACATAAGCAATATTTACATATATATATATATTTTTTTTTTTTTTTTGCTTAAAATTATCGTGGTATATATATAATATTCACATGAAAATACTTGCTTTATGGTAATATCTTATAATTAGATACATTTTTAGTAAAAAGTTTTATATTTTTCATCACCTACTTGTAATTATATTTATTGGTGGTCAATCTAATCGTTGTTTTTTCATTTAACATTATGTTAAAAATTAAAAAAAGTAACCTTATCGTCTCTTACATTAATGTTGTACTAAGTTTAATACTTTTAAACTATTCTTCCTTCATGTAAATTATTATGAAAGTGGGTAATGTTCGGTAATTTTTTTTTTTTTTTTTTTCATTCTTTATATGCATTTTAATTCATTGTTGAAATCCTTAAGTTACTGGGCAATGATAATGATTTTATATGATCTCAAGTATCACTGTCTCAGAAAAAACTCATTATTTATTACAGTACTGAATTAATTTCCTTGATAGAGATAAAGCATATTTTTAGAAAATTTCTAACAAGGAAACATTCAAAAGGTGTCATCTTCAAAAAGTATTGAAAAAAATATATTTGATTCTACTCTTCATAAAACACCAGAAAATGAAAAAATTATCGGCTGAAATTAATTACAGCGACCACAAACAATTATCAAAATTAAGCATATTTGGCGATTTCACACTGCTAGGCGATTGATTTTTAGTACTTGGGGGAAAAGCAAAACACGGTTCTGTTCGTACACGGCAATCTCGGTGCTAGCAAACGTATGACCTAACAGCGCTAAATCGCCAAATATGCTTAATTTTGATTTTTTTTTTATGGTCGCTGTAATTAATTTCAGCCGATATTTTTTTCATTTTCTGGTGTTTCATGGAGAGTAGAATCACATATATTTTTTTCAATACTTTTTGAAGATGACGCCTTTTGAATGTTTCCTTGTAAGTTAAATTTCTACATTTATTAATTTTTGAAATATCTTTTTTTTTTTTTTTTTTTTTGTCGCATAATGTTTCATTTTTGTATGCGACTATTTATTGGTACCTTGCTCATTCAAATCTTCCTTCCTTGTGTTTGGTCATTATAATGAATTATTATTATTATTATTCAGGCATGCATTTTTCAACAATGTTAAAAAGAACGTAATGAAATGTTTAGAATGGTTTTTTACTAAAACATCTAATACTTAAAAACATCATTTTTATTTTAGGGAAACCTACAGCTGTAAGTGTTAATATATATGTTAACAGTTTAGGCTCAATAAACGCAGCTAATATGGTAAGTAAATTCCATTTACTTTTTAATTTTTCAAATATGATTATTATGTATCTGTAAATATTTACTTAGTTCTGTTTTTATTTAATTACAATTCTAAATTAAATTTAGTATTTCTTTGAACGTATTAAAATATTTTGGTGTCAGAATTGGTTTTAACCAAAAATCCCTATAAATTTAAAAATTTAGATATATTCTTCATATTTTTTTTCTTTTAATTTATATTATTAGAATTTATTACAGTTTTTTGAACTGCATTTTAATATCCTGGGGAAAGAAAAATACACTCTCTATTAAATCTGATAAAGACAAAAAATAAATAAATAAATAATAATTAAATTTTAAAACTACCAACAGCATGCGAAAAAGGTTACTATAACTTTTGAAAATGTGTACCATAACTTTTGAACTTATAACTACTATAACTTAGAAGACAACTTAATTTTTCAGAAATCTTATTTTTTTTAATCCCTTTTATTTTTAATTCATTTTTTTACGCATGTGAATTTAAACACTTCATTTAACCTCAAATGATAAGAATGCTTTAATTTAAATTGTTTGGGTAATTTAGAATGATATCCCTGAGCAATAAAGCATTTTCAAATGTATGTAAACATATGCATGTATTTATTTTAGAAACTTCCTTAAACCCAGAAAAATTTCTGTAACTGACATCTAGAACCTAAATTGTGGCTCTGGAAAAAATAGTTCCATGTCATCCTCATAAATTCTAGTCTCCTTGGAAAGCGAGTTCTAACAAGCCCCTATTAGAATTCTAGAGCGTTTGCCTATATTCTCAAGGGCAAAGTTATTTAAAAATCTCTGCAAATAAATGAGACTACAGGAGGCGGGTTTCTGCAACTATAATCTTGGTTTATTACCAAATTCTAGAAAATCAAGCGAGAATTTCTCGCAATATAAATGATTCAGAATATTTAGAGTATTCAGAATATTGTTTCACCATCTAGAAATGTGTACACTAGAAATTCTCGATAAATTCGTCTGTTCAGTTTATTGGCGTGCCTTATGGGCATAGCCCGGAAATCTATATTTCTAGTTAAGGGATTTAGAAAATGGCCACTTATTCATTCTAGAGAAAAGCGGCATATTTTTTTTCTCAGTGATTGATAATCATTTTCTCATTTAATATACGTTGCAAATTTTCTAAATAAGCAGTTTATGGAAACCTTTCTTGTTTGATTAGATATTTTTGTCTACTACAGACGATGTAAATTTTGATAAAATAAAACATTTTAAAATGTCAAGTTGGTTGGTTTGTTGGATTTAGCTTCGCATTAGTACTACGCAATGGGTAATTGTCGACGTTCTGGGACACACCCACACAATTTTAATCCTCCACGGTGGGGATGTCTTCCCCGCTTCGGTGACCTCTAGAGATATAATTTGGATGGGAACATGGAGGCCACAACAGATTTTACGTGCACCATCTACATTAGTATACGCGACGATTTTTGGCAGGCTAGGGTATTGAACTCGCAATCTTCCAATTACGAGCTCGACGCTCTACCGACGGGGCTACCACGGCCCCTTCAAAATGTCGGGATTGTGTTTTAAAAATATTTAATCCCCGTATTTTAAACATTAAAATGATATATCATAAATTACTTTCTGGTAAATTTTCAGAAACACAAGCTTAGAATGCCTGCTATAACTGCTTTAATAAAAATTTGTCTTCTTCTGTTATGTTTTAAATGCAAAATTTTGTAAAATAAAATTACGGGATGTATATTAATAAATGGGAAAATAATCTAGGTGGTATGTAACATATACCAACGTGCTTCAAAGAGTGAAGTCAAACTTTAAAACACATTTATCTCAGTTCGTGATTATTCAGATTTTAGATGCCTTCAATATACTAAGACTATGTCTAATATGCTTGAAATTTCTTGAAAAACTTTGTATATGGACATTATATTACACATGATAGGTTTAAGGACTGGATTTGCAGTATTTTAAATAGTTAAAAAATTCAAACTTGTCATCATACATATTTTTTTCTATTTTTTCACGTAAGTTTCTAATTTTAATTTTTTATCGTCAGAAACTACTAACATGAAACAAAATTCGGCCCTTAAATTTGTGCAGTATATTATATCTTAATTGCTATATGGAACAAATGTAATATATAATTTAAATATATTGAAAAAATGTAATATATTTAACAAAATTCATTTGTTCAATACATGATATCTCTCAAATATTGCGTATTTTTTCAATTTATTATACAGTCACTCAAATAATTAACTGTACATGAAACCTTTCTCAGAATGCCAAAGAATGAGTCAATATTTAAAAAGAACCTTAAAAAATCTTTTTTTTTTTTTTTCACTTTAACTCATTTTATTAAAATAATGTTTTTTAAATTTTAAAATTTGAAATGCAATGTACTTTTTTAAAATACATACATCAGATCAAAAATTATCATATTTATCAAATCACACAGAGTTGAAATTAAAACCTGATAAGTTTTTATTTTTTTAATTAATTGTATATAAATTGTCATTTATAAAATAAATTGATCTCTAAATATAAGTATTAAAATTCAAATCTTGTTTCTTAAAACAATTTAAAGTTTGAAATACAATTTTCAATTGACATTTCATAATTTTTAGATTTTATAAATGTCATCATTTTTGAAAATTAATAATTTATTCATTAATTAATAATTAATCCTTTCTAGACAAATTTTGAATTTTTTCTATCTAATGTTATATATTTGCTCAATCTCTTGACATTATATGTAAAATAATCAAGACAAAATTTTTTTAAATAAATAGGAGTAGTTTTTTTAAAATTAGCTGTAAAAATTAAATTATTTTTATTTAAAATATATATATAAGTTTATTTATTTATTTATTTATTTCATTAAAACATTTATATTTTTTACTTTTTATTTTTATAATAATCATATATGTAGTCATTTGAAGAAATTTAAAAGTCTGTAGAAATGAAAAATTTAAACCTTAAGAGATAACACCAAACATAAAAACTAGTCACTTTTTCATCATACAATGCAGGAAATTATTTCATTACTTAAATAAAATAATAACGCCTACAGTTTTTCTAGAATTCTCAAACACATATTTTATCGAACCAAACTTTCACATCGCTGTTATTGATATACAAATAAAAATTCATATACATACATTACACAAGAAAATACGCTCGAGAGAATTTTGTTATGATGGATTCATGAAACCTTTTACAATGTAACACACTTTTTTTAATGATACCTAACTGCTCTACTCCAATTTTAGATATACTAATTTTATTTCATTCGCTAGCTTTCTGTTTCTTTGCGTATTTTCATTACTTGATAGTTCCAGACAAGTATAGAGGAGTAAATTGCTCTAGATTCCTCTTATGTATAAAATGCTGTATAACATAGTTCACTGAAAGACATTCTTGTGCATTGAATACAAAATAAAGCCTCCTAGAATCATAATGTGAACGTGAAAATGGTCTAAGAAGGCGTTTTCCTGATCAAACATGTATGATTCAAAGAAAGGAAAATTTGATGTACATGAAATAACAGGAATTTATGGAGAATAAACTGATAAAGTGAAGCTTCAAATGGATTTTTTTTTTTTAAGAAATAAATGTTCTTTTCTTATTTTTAGGAAATATTTTTCTTAACTATAGTATAACAAATTTCAGAAAAAATTCAATATAAACAAATATATTTTTTGGACGATGACCTTTTAAAACTGTTTTAAAATATGAATATGTAAAACGTAGCTGAATAATTTATTTAAAAAATATTTATTATTTATTTATTTATTTATTATTTAAGGCGTTATTTGGGAAAGCTTTTAAAGAACGTATTTTATAACAATTACCCATTAAAAAAAATAATAAATAAATAAATAAATAAACAAATAAATAAAACTTAAAATTCTAATAAATATTCTTCTTCTTTTAAATGATTTCTTGTAATTTTTATTTAATTGAAAATATTGTATTATTTAAAATTAAAATCGTAATAATCAGTTTCGTGACCCAGGCCAATAAACTTATCACCCTGTTTCAATAAATAGAAAGGAGTGAAAAAGTGACAAACCAGAATATCTTTTGCAAGAAAAGAGTTTTGTATAGGCTTGAAAAATAAAACAGTTAAATATTCTAAAAATCTTGAATCTCCGGCTAAATTAATAGGATTTTCCTTTTATGTTTTTGTTGACTATTTTCTGAAGTTTTAAAAGCACTGTTTTAATGTCCTTGAAATTGCATATTAATTTGAGAAAAGCTATCGCTACATATGACATGTACAGTGTAATTTCCCATTTCTTGAATACATATATACAGGATCTGCCAACGATCCCTCCTATCCCCCCCCCCTCCGCCCTCCGCCTCTCCTATTTCGGACATGCGTCACAATTTCGCCTTTAATAATTATCGCAGGACAAAACTATTTCTATCAAATTCATCTTCTTCAAAAGACGTTTCCAGGGATGTATCCAAGTTTCCAAGATATGCCTTCTCATTTGAAATTTTAACCCTTAAATTTCGAGTGTTGCCTTTCGACAACATACCCATTTTTGTCTTAAGAAGCTAATGATAGAGCTCGTAATGATATTGTTATGAAAGTTGTTGACATTTTTGCGTGCAGTTAAATTATTCTTGAAGACATAAGCAGGTTTTAGTCGACGAATGCATTTTATGTAATGAATATTCAGCTCGTAAATAGATCCCGTAATGATATTGTTATGAGAGTTGTCGACAGTTTTGTGTCTAGAAAGTAATATTTCAAGACATAAGCAGATTCTAGTCGACGAAGGCACTTTAATTAACCACTTAACTGCCCCGGGCGTATGTATACGTTTTTCCGAAGTACGATCCTTTGTATTATACTGTTAGTACTGAAACTACTAATACGGCTTGAGAATACAATAAAATAATCTTAAAAGTTATCTTGACAGTGTTTCCGAAATATTTACTCATTTCAGAGTAAAAGGTAATGGCGGCACTTTGAAGCGAATCTCGTAAATTTTCCTCTGCAGGTAAGGGGTTAATAAATATTCAGCCCATAATAATATTGTTATAAAAGTTGTTGACATCATTGCTTGTAGAAAGTACATAAACAGGTTCCAGTCGATGAATGTATTATATTTAATGAATATTCAGCTCATAGATAGAGCCCGTAATGATATTCTTGAAAAATTTCTCGACATTTTTAGATGTAAAATGTAATTCTTAAGAGGCCTCTTCACTTATCGTTCCCAGAAACCAGAGCCAATGTTATTCTATGGAGAATTTCGCGCCCCAATATAACTTATTAACTAATATATATTTTTAAATTCCGTTTCCACATTCAGAAACTTCATAGCTATTAAACAATTTATCGCTTTCTAAAAATTATTTTTAAAAATTTTTAATGTTTTATTTTGAGGTTGTAAAATGCAAATTTTGACAATGTGAAATTTTTCATTATTGAGCTTAGAAATGGAATCTTAAAAATAAAACAAATCAATTTTAGAAAGCGATAAATTGTTTAATAGCCGTGAATTTTCGGAAAGTGAAAACGGAATTTAAAAATATGCATTAGTTAAGGAATTATAATGGGGCAAAATTTCCCATAGAATAACATTGGCTTCGGCTTTCGGAGACGATAGGTAGAGAGTCCCCTTAAAGACATATGCAGGTTCTAGTCGACCAATGCACTTTATTAAATGAATATCCAGCCCATACATATCACCCGTAATGATATTGTCTTTTCGACATTTTTGCATGTAGAAAGTAATTTTTAAGGACATAAGAAGGTTCTAGTCAACGAATGCACTTTATTCAATGAATATTCAGTCCGTAGATAGAGCCCGTAATGATATTTTTATGAAAGTTGTTGACATTGTTGCGTGTAGAAAGTAATTCGCAAAGACATAAGTAGGTTCTAGTCGATGAATGCACTTTATTTAATGAATATTCAGGAAACGGTTGAATAAAACATTTTTTGCGCTACAAAAATACATAATCGATGAATATTCTCGAAGCAATCCAATGAGACAGCCATTCTTACTACAGAAATCAAATAAACACTGTTAAATACACTATAGAGCAGAAATTTTTTTAATTTAGGAACAACCGAAAATTTCGATATAGATATTTAGATATATAGATTCAAGCTTAGATATTTGGTATATCGATAATAAGGATTTTCTCGCCAAGGTCACAAAAAAGTCGCCAAGGAGCGAAAAAATAGCCAAATTTGGAGCCAAGGCCATTACCTGCCTTGGTGAAGCTTCTTAACGGGTTTTTAAAGGAAAATAAGCTATTTTAATTCAAAAGTAAGTTACAAGTGCAGAAAAATTACATTTTATAGCCTGACTAAACCTCTTTGGATGAAATTATTATTAAAAACTACTATTATTTACAAATTCGTAACAATATGTTATGCCAATGGGTGTATAAGGAAGTCATGTGGTGCCCACATCAGATTTTTTTTTCTCAGTGCAATATCAATCGAAAACTCTTCGTATACCCTTCAGTAGAAGAATTTTTCGTATACCCTTCAGTAACGAAATGATTTTATTTATTTATTTATTTATTTATTTATTTTATTTTTTATTTATTTATTTTTTATTTTTTCGTATATCGAGCTTTCTTTAAAAACGTATTGTGAATAGCATCTCATTAAATATTGAGTCGATCGAAAATTTAATGCTACTAAATAAATATTTTAATTAAGATGCGATATAGAAACTGATATTTAAAAAAATAATAATGATAATGATAATGATAATAATAACAATAACTAATCGTTCTCTTATTCGCTCAAATATTTTTTTATTAGTAATACGTCATTTTAACTTCTAATGGGGTTTTAAATAGACTTGCTAGGTTAGACTTCTAAAGTATATTTTTTCTCTCAACAGAAAATTCTTATATTTCCAGCGTTATGAAAAGGAAACCGTGTTTTCAAAATTTAGCTTATTTATTAATGTTCATTTTAAAATATACTACAATTTTATTGAGATTTTTTTCCCGGTAAAAATTTTTGACAAAAAGAAAAAGTTATAAAGATTTAGCCAAATAAGAAACTAATAAAAATTGAATTTTCCTAGCAATATTTACCTAAAAAATTCTGTTTATGATTTCAGACACAAGTTAGTGATAAAGGTTTGTTTGTACGCTAAACTTAGCACTTTGATTGGCACAGCAGTAAAATAATGAGTCTAATTAAAAAAAAAAAAAAAAAAAAAACACTTGGTTAATTTGTAAAATATTTTTAAATGAAGTCTGAGTTAAAACAGTCACAAAAATTTGAAACGCAACTGTGAGAACAAGTTCACACATATGTTCTTTTAAATATTTAATTTCTTTCTAAATAATTCAATTTTTAATTTTAAATAAAAAGTCAATTTATTAAGAATAGTTATAAAATTAATTAATTCTTTTAACAAATTTATTTTAATTTAATTTATTCCAATAAAAAAAGAACATTTTATTCTGTAATATCCTTTGAAATCAATTCATTCTATTATAAAAGTCAATCTATATTTAATTTAATTTGTATTTTACTAAGGGACTTATTCGTATGTAGATAGATACATTTCCCCCTTTTCAATAACGTTATGTTCAATATCTCATTTAATTATAGATAGAAAATAATTTATTTGTCTAAATTACTTTATAATATAAACAGAAGTTGCAAAATTTATTTCATTTCCTGTCATTTGTGCTATCATAATGACTTTGTTCAGTCTCATTGGCGTCAACTCGTTTCTTTTAATAATAATAATAAAATGAAAAAGAACAGATAAATTCTTAATGATATATTGATGGCGCCAATAAAAAATAATTACTTTGGCGTAATTTATGTTGCCAAGCTTGGCTTTGTCTTTTGAATAACGGATTAAATTTTTGAATTAACCAATTAGAACATTCTTTTGGCGCTTTATTTGGCATTAGTTTATTAATTTCGGGTTTGAATTGGCGAATGCAATTCAGTACTTCTCTCGCATCAAAACAGTCAACATCTCTTGTTTACTAGTGTAAGAAACTATCGTTTGCTCTCCCTCTCTCTCTCTTCCTTTTTAGATCATATGAGAACCATTATAAGTGAATGCTTGATAATTCATGTTTTTTTAACATAAAAATAAAGAACGCTTTCTATTGCAAGTGACTTTTATTATTTATTGTCAAGTATCACTCCTTTTTGAAAGATTATGGATTTCCAGCCCTGGTGTTTTGCGGTAAGCGATGTACTACAACTACATGATGCTACCACTTGATATCACGGAACTACAAATCATTTATGGACAAAATCAGATCATAAATCTTGGTCTCCGTGACCATTGGTTCTTCATTGTTTTTCTACTAGGATCAAGAGAGAGGGAGGGGCTGTTACAAAAATTTTTATTCGTTGCATTCTCAGTCGGACTATTAAAAAAACTATTACTTTGTCTCATTCGCCATTAGACTATCAAATTTGTTTTCCTTAAGACTAAAAAATGGTCATTACTGGATTCTTTTAAAACTTTATGAATCTAAATTTTTGGTGTCTTCTACCGATCATCGTAGTATACAACATTAAATACCATCTGAGGCGAAGCCTTAAAAAAAGAATGTTGTTTCCTTTCCTATTACCATGTGTCTGCGGGAGTCCATTTGCCGGATCAGAATTAGAGATTTCCCATCTGCCCACTGCACTCCCCATGATTGATAAATGCGGAATAACGGATTACCAAGACAGTTTTATATAAGATATTTAGTGGTATATCAAGTGTGAGTTATTGTGATTTGTGTTTGCTTTCACCGTTTCTTTACGCACAGGAGAAAAACCAAAAGAGAAAGTATGTTGCGTGTATTATATCTTCCTTTCTACTTTTCTTTTCTCATACAGGAGGAAAGTCCATCGTGTTTATTTAATTACTATTTATGTCGAATGCTCATGGGAACATACTGTGTGTTGACATTTTTCTATAGATCGACATGTTTCTGACGAATAAATTACTTCAGAATAGGAAGGTTAAAGATTTTTCAGCAATATAGAGGACAAAATAAACATGATTTGCTCTCGGAAGATCCTGAAGATTTTTACATTATGTGACGTCTCAAGAATTTTATTAACGTTTTTCCAGATAAGTTTTTTATATATATTTTTTTTTCAGTATGTAGATATATATAAAAACAAATGCACTTATATTTCAATGCAAATATTCAATTAACTAAAACTAATTTAAAATAAATAAATAAATCTTTAATTGTACTTTTGAATGTTAAGTACCAATTTTTTTAAAAAGAAAGTAATATATATGTGTGCATTTGTTCTTTTAAATAAACAATTTCGTGAATTTGGAAGAAAGTTTAATTCTTCAAAAAAAAAAAAAAAAAAAAAAGTTCAAAATTTTCCACTGATAGCTTGCTTTAATATGCTTTTTAATAATCTATTTTTCTTTGTTATGCTTATATATGTGTTTATACTTATACTTGATATGGTCAACTTTTGTATGGAGAGGTCAGTTTATTAAAGTTAAATTTTTCAATACTATTGCTTGAGAATGGTGTGCATGAAAATGTATTATTAGGATTAAAATTGAAATTTTATTAGGATTTTTTTAATTTCTCGATGGGTTTAAATAATACACATATACATATTTTTTTTTAATTAGTTATTATTTTTTTTAGGAACTAGTGTAAATAATGTGTTAAATATATTAGAAAATGCACATTATAATGTTTTAAACAACTTTACACCGACGTTTCCTGTTTTTTTTTACACTTTCACATACACTTTCACATACACTTTTAAACAACCCATTTGAGAAATTTTGAAATGTTAACTTAATAATTTAATTTATATAAATTTAAAACTCATTTTTTTACACTATTATTGCAAACAAACGATTTTTAGGGAAGTGTATAATAATAGATTTACAACAAATGTGTACATTTGTGAAAGAAAGAAAGAAATTGTGCATGCACTCTGATTTTCAGTAATATGTAGTTATATATTTATTTTCTCAAACTTATTTTGCATAAAATGATTATTGTTATTTCTTAAATAATTTTTCTATTGATATGAATATTTATAGATATTTGAAAATTATGTTTTTGCCCATATCATTATCAAATTTACTCAATTACATGAATATTTACCAGGAATTGATTAAAAAAAAAAAAAAAAGACCTTTCTTTTATTTCATTGGTAGATAATGTTGATATATATATATTGATGGATGATTTTCATTTTAACTCATTACTGAGATCATGACTTAGATTAATTTTATCTGCTTTAATTTAGTTACATACGAAGCTTTTACACTGCAATATTTTTTTACAAATTAACAATCTAAATACTATAAATATGTATCACACTGAATTGATAATATTCATTTTTTTAAATAAATTCTATTTTGGGCAATTTATCATAATTGCATTTTATTTTTATCTTGTGTATTTGTGCCCCATTGCTGTGCTGAGTGCCGGCTTAAATGCAGAAATGATATTTTGGTGCTCAATGCATAATCCTTTCTCTTGATTTCTGGCCAAAAATTTGTCTTGAGTGGGGCTATGCTTTGAGTAACTTAATTTGCATAATACACATTTTATTACACTTTCATAAAATAATTTTAGCTATAAACATTTCCACAATTTAACATTTATAAAATATCAAGTAATTCTAGCCGTGTCAGTAGCTTAAAACTGTTTTTCTAGTTTTGATTTCTTATTTTACAAAACAAACTATGCATGATTGTGTAAATCTAGCCTAATCTGTTTTATTTAAAAAAAAAAAAAAAAAAAAAAAAAAAAGAGAAAACTTTGCTAGTCACAGTGTTATATGTGCATAGTACACACAATCTAAAATATCTTCTACAAAATACACCATTTTTTACATGTATATACATATTTTTTTTTCTCAGTTGTACAAAATATCTATTTGCCCATTTTTAAACCTTTAAGGAAACACAAAAGTTTGTAATTTTATTTACACAATTTATTTATATTTTAATAATTGAAAGTTGTATTGCAGGTACTGGGTCTTGAATAAATTATGAGAAAATAATTCATCCTCTGTCAAAAAAAAAAAAAAAAAAAAAAAAAAAAAATTAAATACTTTGTACATTAAATTTATTCAAACATTTACAAATCATATTCAGTTTTTTTTTCCCTCTTACTGCATAATATATAATTATATTTGGTCTGCTCAGATTGTTTTTGATATGCTAATAATTTTTTTAAATAAATCATAATGCAATTTTTTTTTTTCCATACAGGTATAAATTTATCACCTTTCATATTTTTCAATATTTTTATTTTTATTTTGCATATTACAATTTTATTTATGGTATTGGCACAGAAATTGAATTTCTTCAAGACACATTTTTTTACATAATAACGAACAATTAATTGTTGTGCCAAATGTGATTTTGGTTCCATAAAGTTATTTATAAGTTATTTTGACACACACAAGATTAAAATTTACTTATGATGTGTTCACATAAACCTGGCTGGATCATCGAGATCTTGAAATATGTCAGTCGTGAATTAAACACCTCATGTCTTAAAATACAATCACACACTTACTCATTTTAAAATACATTATTTATTTCATTTGTCAATTTACCATATTTAATAATTAATGCAGTTAACTGAAGGTTATTTTTATGAAATTATCAAATATTTTGAATTACACATTTTTTTTATTTTTCTCATTTACCTTTATTGACTATTTTTGTATAAACACATGATGATAGCAGATGAATGTTTGATGAAGAAGAGAAATATTTAAGAGAAATAATAAGATTAAAAAAAAAAAAAAAAAAAGAATTGATTTATGATCAATGAGGTCAACTGATTTTTGTCAATGGGAATTCACGAATAAATATGCTAGCAGATTCAATCATATGAATCATATTTTTGTGTACACTTGTTGAAGGCAAATATAATTGCCGTTTAATTTTATTCCAGCTGATGATTTAAATTGTGTTGACGTATTCTGTTGAAAAGGTCAACTAATATTTATATATTTTGCATATGCACTGATTTATTTGAGTTGACGTATTCTGTTGAAAAGGTCAACCGTTATTATTCTGGCCATGCTTTACATATTATTTGCGCTATTTTTAAGAGGATCCTCACACAATAAAAATAATAATAATAATAATTAAATTAAAAAAGGCCTATATATTTTTTTATGTGTACACTAACAAACATTTTTTTTTTACTTTTTCTTTTTGTTTACATTTTAGTGCACGTTAAATTCGTGATTAGAGAGCTTTCACTACAGCTATGATAATTTGTTTTTGTGGCAATTTATTTTAATTTTAATATATTGTGGAACACTTACAGACATATACTAAATTTTTTAATAGTTCAAATTATTTCAGTTGATATTCATTTTTTACAATATTGTTTAAATATTAAAACATATCACCCATTTAATTGCAAATTTAATTACATTTACACATTTACCCTTTAAAACACAATTGTGTTGCTCTGGTTGTCAGTATAATAATGACTTTATAATCTTTGGATTTCGACCATTATATTGGTTTCAACACCTGTAATTGTGTAGGGGACTTCTAATTTTTTTTACAACAATTTTTAAAGTTATAATTTAATAATTAATTCACACAAATAAAAAAAAAAGTTTAAATTTTATATTTTTGTTACTAGATCTCTATGTGTGTTCCCGTATATGTTTTCTTTTGGGTCGGAATTTCATTGTATTATTGGCTGATTTATGAGTTTGTCAGTCATAAAACAAATATATCCAATAGTATTATTTTATTCTCTTGTACACGCATGTTTTACCATGCTTTTCTGCATTATTATCAGACTTGGCCTCACAACCCAATGTTTGACACACACACATACACACGTTCACAAAATTTTCTCTGACCCATTTAGTTAATATTTTATTGGTTCACGTGTGGTGATGTCGTTTTACATTTTTGTTTATTAAATTTTTACAAGCATTTTTACACACACACAAAAAAAAAAAAAATAAATAAATAAATAAATAAATAAAATAAAACTGGTTATATTAATAAAACACACCTACACAAAAGTAAATAAGTAGATAAATAATTTTTATTTCTTTGTCAACTTACAGTAAATTCTGATATTTTTTTAGAGTCTATGTGGTTTTCGTATAAAAATGAAGTCATTGGTAAAACGTGAAATATCCGTACATATTCTGTACGTGTTAGAAAATTTTTGGTTTACAAATAATTTCTTGTTTAATAAGTAAATTTTTTTTTTTTTCTTTCAACTTAAATTAAATACTTATTTGTTTAAAATTTCTCATTTAAAATAATCCCATTTTGTAATGTTTTGCACCACAGATGCATTTTCAATGGTACTTTGAAATTATCTGTGTGTTGCAAGAGGTAGTCTGTGCAGAAGCATGTGGCTGGTTCACTCTTCAATTTTTTTTTAGACTATTTCTTGCTGAGCAATATTATAAAATTATCCGTGTAACATACGCTATGATTCTTGGGCAATATATGGAATATTGCTTAGGCTTGATAAAACAATAATTCAAATTAATTCTAAAACAATATATATTTAGAAATTTTATAGTTTTTGACAATTTTTCTACATGGTTTTGTCTTGTTACATCTATACTAAAATGACTTTAATTTTTATCGATGCCAATTTTGTTACAAAATTATATAAATTAATTTTTCAAATACTAATTACTTGTTAAAGTTCTGTTTAGGAAAAGGAAATTATTTCATAAGAGTAAATTTTTAATAATTTTTGACCAACACAATATATTGAAATAAAGTTTGTTCAGAATTTCTGCAGAGAAAATAAATTATAATACAAAAAATAAAAATAATTTGTTTTTCTTTAAAACATTACTAGAACTATTACATGTGCGCTCTTTTTTTGACATAGGGCTAGATTTTTTTTTTCTACACATTTTTTTACACATACAAAGGACATTTCATTATGTCACTTTGCAGAATGCTGGTTGTCATTTTTGCACAACATGAAGCCTCTTCTGCTTCCCTCACATACAGTTCATTATGCTATGTTCGGTATGGCATCACAAAACCATGTTGGTCATAGCTATTGTACTATTCTACACTTTCTAGCTCATTTTGTTAAAAATTTAGATTTTCACGTGCAGATTAATTTTTTATATACTCAAAAATTGTTTGGAATATTTTTTCATATTAATGCTATATTATTTTATTTAAATTAACAATTAAAAATTTAAATCAGTTGATTTGCATATTTTTTTGCTACTGATTTCCTTTTCCTTTTCTCAAGCATATATGCCATTTTATGAATGTGAACTTTGATATTTTCAACAAATTATATATTGTGTCACACTAGTATACTTCACTTATTAGATGATTATTTCATGTTCAATACACAGTGTTATAACAATGATATGTCTTGTGAGTTGTTCTATAACTATGTATATTATTCAAATTTTCAAATTTATTCTTATATGCCTTATATGCCACCTTGTTTTTTATTGTTGTTTGACAAAAGATTATTTGTATTATTTTCAGCAATATTACTTGAGATATTCAAATTGTCATGTGCTGTTTCTAGGTGAGAGAGAGCAAACCTTTTTAATTTTTTTTTTTAGGGCATTGGGGAGAAATATGTGAGAACAAGTTCACACATATGTTCTTTTAAATATTTAATTTCTTTCTAAATAATTCAATTTTTAATTTTAAATAAAAAGTCAATTTATTAAGAATAGTTATAAAATTAATTAATTCTTTTAACAAATTTATTTTAATTTAATTTATTCCAATAAAAAAAGAACATTTTATTCTGTAATATCCTTTGAAATCAATTCATTCTATTATAAAAGTCAATCTATATTTAATTTAATTTGTATTTTACTAAGGGACTTATTCGTATGTAGATAGATACATTTCCCCCTTTTCAATAACGTTATGTTCAATATCTCATTTAATTATAGATAGAAAATAATTTATTTGTCTAAATTACTTTATAATATAAACAGAAGTTGCAAAATTTATTTCATTTCCTGTCATTTGTGCTATCATAATGACTTTGTTCAGTCTCATTGGCGTCAACTCGTTTCTTTTAATAATAATAATAAAATGAAAAAGAACAGATAAATTCTTAATGATATATTGATGGCGCCAATAAAAAATAATTACTTTGGCGTAATTTATGTTGCCAAGCTTGGCTTTGTCTTTTGAATAACGGATTAAATTTTTGAATTAACCAATTAGAACATTCTTTTGGCGCTTTATTTGGCATTAGTTTATTAATTTCGGGTTTGAATTGGCGAATGCAATTCAGTACTTCTCTCGCATCAAAACAGTCAACATCTCTTGTTTACTAGTGTAAGAAACTATCGTTTGCTCTCCCTCTCTCTCTCTTCCTTTTTAGATCATATGAGAACCATTATAAGTGAATGCTTGATAATTCATGTTTTTTTAACATAAAAATAAAGAACGCTTTCTATTGCAAGTGACTTTTATTATTTATTGTCAAGTATCACTCCTTTTTGAAAGATTATGGATTTCCAGCCCTGGTGTTTTGCGGTAAGCGATGTACTACAACTACATGATGGTGCCACTTATTTCACGGACAATAAAACTTCTTCACAGCAACATAGAAATGGTTACCTTGTTTGCTAGTATAAAGACCTTTTGTCTCTTGGTGCTTTAACGTGTCAGGTATTTCTACTTAAAAATATTCTTATATATAAAGGATCATTTTGAATTCGCTATTACGACAGTACCAAAAAACAAGCTCTATTTTAAAGTTTGAGTGACAAGCTATCTGTCGGTGATCCATCATTCTGTCTTCCAAACTGTTTTTCAACTACGTTTTCTGACACTAAAGCATGGTCTTTGAAAAGGACCTAAAAGATGCACAGAAGAACATAAATCAAAAATGATATTTATCTTGAAACTATACTCTCCTTATCCAAGGTTCTCTCGTAAACTGACTAAAAATATGCATTTGGAGTGCAAATAACGAAATTTTCGAAATATAAAATTATTCTGAAGTAAATAAAGTAAAAAAAAAAAAGAGAGAGAGAGAGAGAGAGAGAGAAAAGCAAAAACATACACAATTCGGAGATTCATTGTTCAACCTGCAGAAAAGATATGCATAGCTGCTATAGTCTTTAATAAAAAAAAAAAAAAAAAAGAAAAAAAAGAAAGAAAGAAAAGAAAAGAAAAAGACCTTTGCATTTATTCAATATTTTTTGTTTAGCAAACAATGATGATAATAATAATAATGGTAATAAGTTTTGTGTTTTGCAATATTTAAATTCTAACTGAACAGTTGTATTGGTTGCCGGCAGCGTCTTTTATACTTACAAAATTCTGTTTTTTTTTTTTTTTTTTTTTTTTTTGTATTTATAAGTTAAGATATATATGTTGCCCAATATGTTTCAGTAATAAAAGTTACGTACAGGTAATTTAAATAAATTTTGTAGAAATAAGAAACGCATAGTAATCTAAATTTTGATTAAATTTATATATATGTGTGTGTGTGTGTGTGTGAAATAGTACATCTTTAAAAAATGGCGCCATGAAGTTGGAAATATTTTTAATTTATTAATCCTATAGTTCAAACGAAAGTGAAGGCAGTTTCATTTGGAAATTACCTGAGATTTAATTACCATGGAATGGCTAAAATGACTCTAAATAAACCAAACAGAAATGGACTTATGATATTGGTTCTTAACTCCCCTTAAACGGTGAATACCTCATCAAACATAACATTGAAAAAGCTGACACTATTACGCTTATCATGAAAAGGAGCACTGTAAAACGAATTCCAAATAGTAAATATTAACCGTTTCATGCTAAGCGCAAAACATCATAACTCCATATTTGAGCTCGGCACAATATAGTTACAAAAAAAAAAAAAAAAAAAAAAAAAAAAAAGTCACCTATATTCAATTAAACAAAAAAGACAAAAAAAAAAAAAAAAAAAAAAAAACTGTTTAAAAATTTTTGCGCAATGTATATTAATAATTAAAACTTTTTACTAAATAACTGCTGAATTATTCGGCAATAAATATAACAAAAATTATCACCAGGATTTTTTAAAGAGTTGGATAATTACGCGATTATATAATATATATATACCGGGTGACCCATAAGTCTGTAGACATTTTAAAAATTCATAAAAACTGAAGGAATTTAAAGAATTGAGCGCACGGTTTGCAAAAAAGTTATTCTCGTGAAAGGGGATTTTTTTTCGGGGGGGGGGGGGGGTAAAGAAAGAATATTTAAAATTTTCACCGACAGAGGGTACTGCATACGAGCAAATCACACATTTCCGTGAAAAACTATATTTATTTGCATGGAATTGTTTAAAAGCATATAACTCTTATTCTATGTGTCCACCATCATCACAAATTACAGTTTGCAAACGGGTTAGAACACCGCTAATTACGGCTTCAGCCTATGATTTTTAGCTGAGGTGAAATTTTTTCAGCAGTAACACTTTATCCACCAAGTCAGAATCGCAATTAAAATTACATGAATGCACTGGTAGGAGGAAAAATAAGAAATGAGCTAGTAATCATAAAATGAGCAATTTATAGAACTCTGATTTGCATATTTCTCGTTACGCATTTATGCCGCGCCCTCTATCGACAAACAATTTAACCCTTAAATGTCTGTTTGTTTTAAAATAAATTTAAAAATGTTTTACGGCTTTCCTATCTTGGAAAAAATATTGTTACGAATTTGTAAATAATAGTAGATATTTTTATGTAAATTCATTCAAAGGGGCTTAGTCGTGTTATAAAATGTTAATTTTCTGCACTTCTAGCTATTTTTTCGCGTTAAAATAGCTTATTTTCCTTTAAAAACCGTTCAAGAGCTCCACAAATGCGGGTAATGGCCTTGGCGATAAATTTGGTAGCGACTTTTTTTGGCGAATCTTGGCGAGAAAATCCTTATTATCGATATACCAAATATCTAACTTCTAACTCGAATAGAACCGAAGTTACCGGAAAATTCACGATCTACAAACATACTATAAAAGGAATCCCGGTCCACCAGGTGAGTCAATTTTCACCAAGGCATTGCTGCGTAAAAAGCTCCTAACTAAACCTCTTTGATTACAGTCGGTAACAAAAGTATCCGAACACTAGCAACAATTCCTATGTAAAAAAAAGTACACTTCATACGGTTATGTTAAATAAATCCTTATCGAATCATGTTCTTAGACTGAATAAGAACAGGAATCAACAAGGATTTATTTAACAAAACCTTATGAAGTGTACTTTTTTTACATAGGAATTTTTGCTAGTGTTCGGACACTTTTGTTACCGACTGTTCGTGCGTTAATGCTATACTACAGTCTATGCTGCGAATTTGATATTGTCAGCTGCTATTTGAGCTATGATTTCTGGTGAAACTGAAGTTGATACTTGGTTTACGGACCTGTAATGTAGAATTTTCTGTAAATAAACTTTTAATCCTCTGCAAGATTAACCTTTCATTCATAGACAATTCACGAACAGTCGGTAACAAAAGTGTCCGAACACTAGCAAAAATTCCTATGTAAAAAAAGTGCACTTAATACTGTTTTGTTAAATAAATCCTTGTCGAATCACGTTCTTAGACTGACTAAAAACAGGATTCGACAAGGATTTATTTAACAAAACAACATTAAGTGTACTTTTTTGATATAGGAATTCTTGCTAGCGTTCGGACACTTTTGTTACCGACTGAACCTTGAGTGCTCAACAATACTTTAAAAAATAATACTATCTTTTAAGTATGGTTTACAGCTTAAAAGCGATTTGTTGCCAGTCAGCAAACATGAGGTATTAGAGCTTCAATATTATTCTGATAGTATTTTAGAAGACAAAACTGAGTGCGTTGTCAAAGGGCAACACACGGGAATTTAAGGCTTAACTGGTTTTTTTCTTTCTTTAAAAAAAAAAAAAAAAAAAAAAATTACTCTTTATGAGAATAACTTCTTCTCAAACTGCATTCAATTGTACCAATTCCTTTATTTTTAGTAAATTTTTTAAAATAAATAATTATATATTTTTATTTGATACATTGGTTGGAAATGTTCACTTTACAGAAGCTCTGAATCAACAGAAAATTCATTTCAAAATTATGTCTCATTTCGTTACATTTCATCGGTTCACCAAAAAAACTTTAGTTTCATTTAAACGTGCAATCACATTACCCTTAATTTTATCATTAAAAAAAAAAAAAAAAAAAAAAAAAAACTGTTATAAAAATATTTCGATAATTTAATAAATTTTTGCACAAATACATGCTTTATAAATGAAACAGTCACAAGCTTAGTATATATTTTGCAGGGTTTGTTTAATTTGTCCTTTTTTCAGGACAATTTCATTGCTTTTCTTTAATAGTAAACTTTTTTTTTTAAACGTATAGCTTTATTTTTATGACAAAAATTTCTATAGAAAATTTGTGACACAATAGGGGGAAAAAATCAGGACAGTGTGTCTTTTTGTTATGTACTTTATCTATAATTATCCCAGCTAAAAAATAAATGCAGAAAAACTTTAAAAAAGAAAAAAGTTGCTCAAAACTGCAGATAGCCTGAGGGAAACAGTAAAAAGTTTAAAAGGGGGGGGGGGATATCTGCTTCCAAACTGCAATTTTTTTGCTTCTAAACTGCAGTTATTCTGCAGATTTTATTATTTTTGTAGGTTATCTGCAGATTTTTCTGAAGATTTTTTTTTCCAGCTACACTTAAAAAAAACGCAACTTTCCTGCCAGAAATTCTCTGTAATTACAGAAGAATACGTTTTGTCAACGTAATTTTTCCTTAATTTACGACTTTTTTCTCAAATTACAGAGAATTTCTGGCAGAAAAGTATGATGTTTTTAACAGTGTAGGACCTTTTCTTATGTACGAAAGTTTAAATTACATCTGAGATGTTCTTATTTTAATTTTGTTACAACTTATTTCTAAGAGTGTAATTAGAGCCAACTATATAGAGGCACGCTATATACAACTGCAATATTATGTGTAATATCATAATATTATGAACTAAACAATTCCAACCAGACTAGTGTTTACTGCCAACATAAAAAGAATTGTGAAACTGAAAATAACTAAAATAATTTTATAAACCTTTGAAAAAACAATAAGACTCAATTTTTTTCACCATTTTTTTCCCTTAGAGAAATCCGATTTTAAGTACAATGAAGGGAGAATAAATAATTTTTGTTCGTCAAAATAAAAAGTGATATAACTGACGTTCTTAAATGTTAATAATAAAAAAAGCTACCGCTAAAGTGCATGTCATGAACCACCCACTAGCAGATGATATATTCATTAAAACTTCCTCAACAAAGCCATCTTTCAGAAGCGCATTTTAAAGCGGTAGCTACTCCTCCATCTAGTAACTAATACGCGCAGTAGCAGACTACTTCCATGTTTACGTCTATTTATTTTGTACTTCTCTATTTGATCATCACTCAGAATCTCACGAACGACTTTCTTTCAAATAACAAAAAAGACTTATCTTGGCACTGATGCAGTTTTTATACCCAGTAAATAAACAATAGTAGAAAAAACTTAGGTAAGGTAAATACTTGCTGAGCTTGATATTTAATTCGTTCTCCTTTGATGCTCGCGCATTAGAGCATGAACAACTGGGAGGTATTTCTAATTAGTCTTTGTAGTGAAAAACAATACAAGCTCGATACAAGTAGGTGATAGATTTTGTTAGAAAAAAACTTGTCAGGTTGAAAGTGGTGCTAAGAATATAAGAATGGCAATAAAACAAGCCGCAAAATAACTGTATTTTATAAAGAATGAAATACTGCTCTGCTTATAAAAAGAATCTTTGAGTTGTCCTAAACGAAATAGTATCTTGAAGTCTTATCAACTTAAAGATATATGGACTGCTAGCATTGAATAAATATTTGGCCCTACAGGAAATAGGAACTGCATTTCCATTGTGTAAGATGATGGTTCAAATATTCATTGTCACGTTGTCGCATTTAATGATAAAATTTTGTCCAATATATTAAGTACCAAAGAAAAAATAATTAGACAACCCTTACATAATTTTCTATAAATAAAATAAGAAAATATTGCAGTACCAATCGATTGTCTATAATAACTAACCCATTTAAACTTCTGAAGTCCAACTCTGTACTCGAGGGACTTAGGCATGGTTGTATGCCCTTCATGGCGGGTCTTTGTAAGGGAAACCTAGTCCATATTTACGCGAATTTTGGAGAGAATTACGAAAATTTTCGAATGGCTAGGCTAACAAGCAAGACCTGGATTCGAACCCGGCACCCCCCGTTCACCAGCTGTGAGAGTAGAACCTTTGAGAGCCGCTGCTAGTTTTAGGGCCCCAAAATTTGTTAGGTTAACTTCTTCAAATTAAAATATTAAAGCAAATATTTATCTGTTACTGTAACATTCCAAATTGACAAGATAGAAAATCCGTATATCGTTCAATAAGCCTAAATACAACTTTTCCCGAAAATTGTTTTTGATACTAATTACTTCAAAATAAACTAATTTTTCGGTTTATGCCTAAACATATACTTATGTGCAAAATATTTATTATTCTATTAAACATAATAAACATTTCACAGAAGAAAAATGATTATTAGATGAAAAAAAATTAATATATTCTGTAATACAGACAGAAAATTTACTATTTCTCTTTTTCGTTACTTTTATGGTTTAAAATAACCGTTAAAATCAACGAATAATGTAGAATTTGGAAAGTTAATAATGGAAAAAAATTATTAATTTTAAAATCATGGTAGCAAATTAAAAAGTTGCTTTGTAAAGTAAACTTACATTATTAAACGTGAAGAAAAGTGTTAAGTGCGGCTTTAACTGAGTATTAGATATTATAAACTAAAAATTATAAAATAATACGGATATAGCACAATAAAATAAAATAATTATTAACGATATCTTTTAATTGCTGGGATATGATAAATATAATACACATTTTAAGCAATGGTTTTGAATATTAAATAATAGAAAATACTCTTTTATCAAAGTTAACTGTTTGAGGTGCAAAACCATGTTATGTACATAAGTATTCATATATAGTATCTCAAAATGCACTTGTTAAAAAATTCAAAACCATTTACAAATTATTGCTACTTCACAACGCTATATCATTGCATAGCCAAAAGTAATATAAAATGTCTGTTTTTTATAGTAACAAAAGTTGATATTGATCTTTTCAAAATCGAATACTGGAAATTATTTTATTTATTTACCTGTAAACCATAACTCCCATAATCTCATCATTACAGGTTCATTGAATCGCCTTTATAAATACTATTAACTCTCTTTTTCAAACGCACAAAAAACAAAATAATAACGACACATACAAAGTAAGCGCCAATAAGTCCAAGCAAAATTATCAATCGGAAACATTGGAGATAAAAGCAAAATTCGGAATAATTAATCCTAATGATGTCTTTCACTGTGTTTTGCATACTCACTTCATTTTTAATGTATATTAAAGTATACAACATTCAAAATACATATTTAAGTAATATTTAAAAATCACGCAGACACATATTTTCTGTTTTAATTAAGATAAAAGGAAATGCTATATTGCCGTCATTTTTAATTTTACAACGTCATTTTTTTTTCTCTTTGAATCGATGAAATTATTAAAATAATGAGATTGGAGAGATAACTTTTATTGCTGCTAGATTGCTGCTTTTTATTTTTTCTTCTTTTAAATTTTTATTTGATAGATCGTTTTAGTAGATTACCATTTTTCGGTTTGCAGGTTTTTAACCTTCCTATAATAATGAAATGTTTTTATTTTGTTTTTGAGATTTTTATGAAGTTTTGTGTGATGATAAGAGGTGCTGTTACAATTACGACATTTAAGTGAAAATGCTCCGAGATAGCACTACAAATATTACTTTTTCTTCTTCTTCTTCTTCTTTTTTTTTTTTTTTTCGATTTGTCTTTTTATTTTATTTATTTATTTTGAAAGATTTTATTTTCCTTTAGAATTGTGTTTTACCGTGCTTATTTTATTTTATTATTTGTTTTGGCTTTACATCTTGAATAATTTTTAAATAACTTTAAAGCCTGTATTTATTATTATTATTATTATTATTATTATTATTATTATTATTATTATAATTATTATTATTAATGACAAATAGCAAATGTTTTTTTTTTCTCCATTTTGTATATTTTTATCAGACTAAAAATTTCTTACGGTATCAAATTCAATTTATAAAAATATATCAAATATATTTGATTATAATTATAGTAATTATAATTATAATTTTATAATTTTAATAATTTTAATTTCAATTTTAATTTTAATATATATATATTTTTTATTCGGGGAAAATATCAAATGTCACATTATTACAGTCAGGAACATTAAGGTCTTCTTGAAAATACTATAACAATATGAAACAAAGCATGTTTCAAAACACTATATCTTTCTTCATTTGGTACATAGAAAAGCTTGTTCTGCCACTACAAAAGCAGAAAGCAGCTTGGAAGAAAAGGGGGGGGGGGGGAGTAAGATAAAAGGGAGAAAAGACAGAATAAGAAAATAGGAAACGAAAAGCAACATATGGGAAGAGAAAAGACTGTCCGGCACGTTATGCATGATATCAATCTTGGCCCAGCCTGACATAAAACGAAAAAAACCTCGTACCGATGTAAAAAAAAAAAAAAAAAATCGAAATCAGTCTCCTGCAGATTTTTAGTAGTTTCGCCAACAATGTCTGTGCCTTTCCCAACAAATATTCAAAGCAATTGATAATTTATGAATGATACTATGCTTTATTAAATGCGTTCATGCACGTATATGAATGTCTGTGCGTTGTTATGTGTGTCCGGTTTTCAATGCAACTATATCCTGTACTATAGGGAAGTATTTAATTCTACTTTATTTCAGCTTGCGAGTGACAACGTTTTTATCGCAGATTGAAAATGCGAAAGTCTTTGTGGGATAAAATATAAACTGGCTGAATCTGAAATAACAACAAAAATTAGTCAAGGGTAGTAATTAGTCAACTCGTTCAGGTGTAAGTGATTTCAAGACAGGTATTACATATTCAGTCCAGCCATTTGCACATTACAAAAATATAACCATTAAGCTATTTTACAACTATTTCAGCATGAATTTATAAATAAAACAGCTTAATATTTACAGTCTGTTACAAAATTTTAAGACCACTCAAATTTGCACCTTTTTTCAACAAAGAAAACATTAATTTGAATTTTTTAAAAGTAGATGAATGAAAAGGAATAAATCTATAATATTTATTTACTTCAGTAGAAAATGTTTGAATATGTATATAATATATATATATATATATTCATGCCAAACGTTTTTACGTAAACCTGCTGTAAATATAAGACTATAAATATAGGACTATTTTTATATTTTTAATATAAAAGACGACTTTAGTTTTGAGCTTAGATTTTAACTGTAGCAGAAAGAAAATCCACTTTTAAAGTATAAAAATATGTGGGAAATACAGAAATTCTAAATTGTGTCTTTTTTTTTTTTTTTTTTTTAACGCCTTGTCAAAATGAGCTGTCTAATATAGATATGAGAAGAGTATGAATGAATAAAGGAAAAGTAAAGTTTGAACGTGAAATAAGTAGGACTTTTAATCGTTCTAAAATTGCTATTCATAATGTTTTAAGTAAAAAGGCATTGTATGGAACGCTTATTAGTTTGGTTGTAAAAAAAGATGTTATCAGCTCGTGATATTATGCGAATTGTCAAGCTGGCAATGAAAAACTATAAGTTGACATATAAAATAGCACAACAGAATCTTTTGAAACTATATGACGAAGTTTAAAAACAAATGCTGTTGTTATTCGTCGCAAATTATGAGGAAAAGCACCACTATTGAAATGTCATAAAGTAGCTCATCTTAAGTGAGCAGAGAATGTCATATTCTGGAACTCTACATGGAGAAATACATTATTTTCGGATGAGAAAAACTTAATTTATATGGTCTGACAATATTTACTACTGGCAGGACTTAAGGGAAAATTCTTCAGAGTTCTACAGTAGGCAAATGGGAGACGGTTTCGTTATGGTGTGCAGCTCTTTGTTATATGCAGGAAAATGCGATCTCAAAAGAGTTAATGGGGAAGTGAACTTAGACAGTATAAACATCAAAGAATATTATTTTGAAGTCTGATGCCCTTCCGAACACTTTTAGAAAGTGGAAAATGAAAGTTTCAACACGATAATGCTTCTAGTAATATATCTAAGTCAACAAAAAATATGGCTTAAAAGAGAAAAGACAGATGTTAGTCTTTGGCTGAGATGAAGACCTGACCTAAACTGCATATAAAACCTGTAGAAATATTTCTTTCACCAAGTATATGAAAATAACAACCAATATCATTCAACATATGAATTAGACGTTCTCATTTTGGAGAAATGAATCAATACTCCCAAATGTTTTCTTAAAAAAATAATTAACTGGATGCCAAATCGTACATGTCAAGCTATTCAGAGAAATGGTGGAGTAAAATCTTACTAAATTTGCGAAAATTATCTTTTTCCACCTGTGGTCTTATGGAATCCATAATTTATAAGAAGATAAAATTCAAAATCTAGTAGAGAGGGAAAAAAAAGAGAGAGAGATTTACAGAAAATATCCCATTGTTAAAATGTAAGAACGTTAACTAAAAACAAGTTCAAAAAGGTTGTCAATAAAAGTTGTAGTGAATGCAAACGTTTAAAAACTAACTGATAAAGCATACAATTGAAACAATCACAGCGATCGTAATCAGAGGTCACAAATGCTATGGAATTTGTGATCGGCTGTCAAGAGATGATGCTTTTTAGAGTATGCAATACGTTTAAAGGGTAATTAGTTTATTGTGAGAGTTGATGGAAATTTAATACATAAAAATAAATAATTTTACAACTAATCAAAAACTAATATATTATAATTTAAATAAAAATGATATTGCTAATTAAATTATTCTTTGAATCTTATTAAATGTATCAAATTATTTTTTCTAAAAAGTTAATCTGTTCCGAGAAAAGAAAAACATAAAGCTGCCCTGTATTTACAAAAAGAGAAGAAAAATAAATAAAAATAAAAGTGAATAGTAGATTTCTACTTATCAAAATAATCAAATAAGACAGAAACTACAGCTGGGATTGCAAACTAATATGATTTTTTTTTTAAATATATAATATATATGTAGAGTAACAGACCGTTCAGTAGTAATATAATATTATCAGTGCAAACATTTGAAATTTAAAGATGATTTAATTTCAGTATTCAAACAATTATTCTGATCAAAAACGAAGACCACCCAAATCAAACCAAAAAAAAAAGTAAAATCTAAATAAATTATAGCAAATTGGAATGATAAAAAAGCAATATTTGCAATCTAACGTTATCAAGGGCCTGGTAGAATGCAAATATGCTAAAAAATGGATGTTTTTCTGTCACAAAGAAAGCAAAAGCTAAGAATTTCTTTGTTCTCAGGCCCGAAACACCCATTGTAAATAAAACCAGAAAAAACGAAGATCAAACTAAAACTCATCACTACAAATGATAATACAATAACCATTTAAAAACGTAGATCAAAATAAACTCACCACTACAAATATTAATTACATTTTTTGTTTTAATATGTAAATTCAAGACTTTAATAATTTAATAATTACATTATTGTGAAAAATGACATGAAGCATAACAAGATTTAATCTTAAACGAATTTATTTTGAAATTAACAAAAAGTTATTTACCCTAAGCTTAATTCACTTGTAAATGTAACCGAATTTATTTTTAAATTTACATAAAATAAATATATATGTAAATCTGTAATATAAATAGTATTGAAAGATATTTTAAATTAATAATAATGTAAATTAAAACAAATATAGAAAACTTAAACTGAACTAAACAGTGAGTACAGTTCAATAACAACATTTTTGGGGTCATTTGTTTTAGGTTATTTTGTTGTTTTAAACCAAATTTACATTAGAAGCAAGAAATCTGTTTTTTTTTTATTGTAGCATAAGATATATTGTTAACAAATTTACAATAGTTCATCAAAATTGTTTTGTATTTGCTTATATTAACAAAATATTTTTATGGCTTTACATTAATTTTTACATACTGTAAGTAAAAAACTATTTTTTGTAATAAAAATAAAATATTTTTGTAAGAATTGGAGCAAAATTTATTTTGTTTATCTAACCAAAATCGTTGTTGTGTACATTTAAATAAAAAATTTTGTTGTGTCCCAGAATCTTTTGTTGATCAATCAGAACTTTCATCTGGGTGTAGACGTCTGTAAATTTATTTCAAAGCTCATACGACAGAATTCGACAATACAAAATTATTAATTATGTAAATAAAATTTTTCGTCAAATTTATTTAAATAATAAATCTTCCACTCTGCAACATCAGAAAATAAATTGCTTAAAAAAAAAAAAAAAAAGAAAGAAAGAAAGAAAGAAAGAACTGAATGAGCTTGGTACCATTTTGCTTGTTTATTATTTACTTAATAATATTATATAATCAGAAAATAAAATTTCATTTCATTTTTTAAGTGGTTAGATTTAATATTTCTTACTAAATCTGCATACTAGCTATCAATAATCATTCAAGGGCTTGTTATTTTCATACGAAGCTTTTATTTTTGATTATTGTAAATTTGTTTTAGCCATCAATTACCATTTTAAATTTTATATCACCATTTTCTACTGCAGCTTCCAGAGCAGTTATGAAAGAACGTAATGCAACACTTCCTCCTTATACTTCAAACACCGTTAAAAAAGTTCTTACACTGGTTTGCTTCTACATAAATATTAAACATTAGCGATAATCTCTAGTCGTTATTCTTGTTTGGAATCAGTAATGACTTTTACGTATACAGTTCAAAACAACTACATTTATTTTATGAGCACCTTTTATTAGAAGCAAGCTATATACGCAAGAAGAAAATGTTAAGATATATTTTAGATAGTTTGTGATTAGAGATATTAAGATACGCGAAGTATTTATTTTTAGTTTCGCTATCAAATTTTAAGAAAATATCAAAACGTTAAAGCATCGCAGATACAATATCTCATCTGGTATTTATTCAGAAAAAGGAGGCAGTAAATTAGGGTGTGATGGTATTTAGTTCAATGATATAGAGATTTAGGAAATGTAGGATCAAGAGTGTTTTGTTAACAAAACTTAAAAGAGAAAGAGAGAATCCAATAAAAAGGAAGAAAGAACATAAAAATAATAATACAAACACTCCCTTTTTTAATCTACATCTTTCCTACCCATCTGATAGTAGAATGTTTAGTGCTCTAGCCTTTAGTTAACAGGTTGGGTTCTAATCCGGGGCCGACATGGGTGTTCGTAATCTACTTTGAGCCGAATATTCTTGTCTAATGAGCCCTATTGTAAAAAATTGACCGTAGAGCGATATCCCAAACTTATTTTAGTGTGTATATTTTGTCTATTCTATAGAATAATGAACATTGATGTTGCCTTTCATATTTCAAATTAATTAATGCGATTTAATGCATTCAGAAAAGACAAAAACTAAAAATTTAGATTCTTATTACTTATTTCCAAAATAATAATAATAATAATAATAACTTGTATTTAGAATGCTTATTTAAATTTTAAAGACGCATTCTATACTGATATCATTTACTTAGAAAGATACACTGCGATATTTCAATAGTTCATTTTTATCATTAAATTAATAAAATTATACTTTTAAAAAATTAAAGAACACGCTTTTACAGAAATGTGAACTAATAAATAATTTAGAATTAAACAAAAACCATTTTTAAAAAGTCTCCCCTGACTGGACTCGAACGTTAGACCTTTAGTTTCGTAGCCCGGAGCTTTACCTCACAGCCACAGTGTTCACGTAGGGAAAGTCTTTTTTTTTTTTTTTTTCACAATGTAGATTCTTTGTTTGCTCCCAGAGCGGTTACAAACATACATACAGGTGAAGCTAATAAAAGCGTGTTAAAATATTATTATAGTTTTAAAAAATTAAAGAACACTCTTTTATAGAAATGTGAACCAAAAAGCACAAAATATCTATCTTAGTATTAAAATGCAGGGTAAGAGAAAATCGTGTGAGTGACACACCATAATATTTACATACATTTAAATCTTTAATTAAAATAATTTAGAATTAAACAAAAAACATTTAAAAAAAAATCCCCCCTGACTGGGCTCGAACGCTACACCATTAGGTTCGTAGCGCGGTGCTTTACCTCACGGCTACAGCGTTCACGTAAGGAAGTTCTTTTTTTACAATATAGAGTTTTGTTTGTTTCCAGAGCGGTTACAAACATACAAACAAACATACATACAGGTGAATCTAATAAAAGCGTATTAAAACGGGGAAATTACCAGCAGTAGAAATACAAGCTAATGTGCTAACCAATTAAAGCAACGTGAGTTTTTAATTTTTTCCCTTTGAATCAAGCTTCTACCTAACTAATGTCAAAAATTTGTCCTTAATAGTTCATTGTTACCTAACTTAGTCAAATGATAGAAATAAGATTGGTGCTAATTTTTTAAAATTTGAAGGTCATATTGCTAAAAATCAAAAATGCGTTTTTACACATACAAAACTTATTTTTACCTTTTTATAGATAACAATACTCTTTTGAGCAACTAAATATTTTCGTTTCAATTTTCGTAATAGTTATTGGGTCGTTTTTAATTATATATAAAGTTTAATTATTAAAGTGTTTAGTTTGAATTTTAAATGCTTTAACTAATTAAGGAAAATCGAAATAAACTTTAAAGTTAATGACAACACATTATTAAAAATATTTTACCAGTTATTTTTCTGTAAGCAGCACCTAGATGAAAATTCAAGAAGAAACTAGCCGAAATCTTTTTAAATGAAACAGAAAATGGATTTTTTACGTATATCATCTAGAAATGCAGTAGAAAACATAATTTTTAAAGTAAAGAATTAAAACGTACTGGCAAAAATCACTAGCTTCATAATTTTTACCTAACCAAACACAGACATAACGGAAATGAATAGGAGATGCAAGTAGCGTCAGACAGATAATTACTCGTAAAAGTTTTTAATCAAGCACACAAATATGAACTATATATTTTTAAACAGACTTTTGTAAATTTAAAATTTGACAGAATTTTAATAACGTAATGAACATGCAAAATATATCGTAGAGTATATTTTTTTTTCTATTTTTTGAATTACTGTAATTTCTGCCGTACAAGCCGCAAGTCCGATAAATCATTTTGACACCAAAAATTTTAATTAAAAATTATAATTATGGTTTTTATCAATGTTAACCCTTTCAAGGACGGTGATGCCATTAAAGCATCACCTATTATCAATTTTCAACTGCAAAAATTCCTCCCGGGAATATTTTACAGGATTTTATTTTTATAACTTAAAGGAAGAAATTCATTTATTTCTTCTCTTATAACATTGATCGTAAATTCTAGTGGCTGTTGATTTTAAATGAACAAAATCACTCTGCCCTTGAAAGGGTTAACAATGCTATACTTTATTTTAAAAAAATTCTGTGTAAAACGGTGCCTGTGCATTATACGTCGAAAATTACAATATATTTAAAATAAGTAAAACAAAAAAAAATGTCATATTTACATTAATACTTTCCTGTATTTGCTTTTATATATTTATATATTTTAAAAACTATGTTTTATCTAGGCTGATTTTAATTCTGTTTCTAGGAATTCAGCATGGACATTTACTTGCGTCAGTCTTGGGTTGATCCTAGATTAGGATTAACTCGCTTTGGAATCAATAATACTGTAACACTCAATGGCCAAGACATAATGGAAGATATCTGGAAGCCAGATCTATTTTTCAGAAATTTGAAATCTGCTAAATTCCATATGGTTACCGTGCCAAACAAGTTGATTAAGCTTTCACCAGATGGTACAGTACTCTTTAGCATGAGGTTTGTTTTGGTTCCTTGCTAATTTTATACGTATTATCTTTATCAAAATTCAATTTTCTAAATAATATGCATTATACAAATATGTTTCGAGATTGAAGTAAAAAAGCATTCGATTTACAATACTTTCATCTAAAAAAAAGGGGGGGGGACATCAGTATAAGTGTCTCAAAGCATGTATATGTAAACTTATACTAAATGTTCTTTTCTTTTACAAGTACATCTTATTAGACAATTTTTAAGACAAAGTCATGAAAAGATTATAGTGTCCCGGTGGATAAATAGCTTTGAATGGTTAAATGACGGAAATCAAGATTACAGAAAAAATAAGACTGAAAGTGCAATTGTCTGGTAATGCTGTCATCCTATGAAATTCACACAGAAAACAAAACTTAAAATAACAGTTAGGAGAGCTTCTTCCTGAATAATCTCGCCCCCCCCCCCCCCCCCCCAAGTAGCTATACCCAACAACCGATAATTAAAATAACTTGAAATAAAAGAGAGTGTTTCTCATTGCGTAAAGAAACAATAAGAAAAACAAACAAACACCAAAAAAAGTCAATTTAACAGAAAAAATCTATCATCTGTTGTCCCAGAAAAAAATTGTATTTTTTAACAAAAAAAGTGCTTATTTTTAACGAACATTATTTTTTTTCAATAGTGAAAAAATGTGTTTTTAACAGAAATAAAAACAGTCCCTAACGATCTTTAATTTATCAACAATAAAGATCCGTAGTTTTAACACTCCCTTTGTAAATTTTAACAAAGACGATTATTTGGTAACTTGCGTTGATGGGTTTCAAGTTCACAATCCTCTGTTTCGCAGTCAGATGCTTTACCGCGGCACCCTTGTTATTAGAGTCCATGACGTCCTTGTTATTACAATACATTACGAAACCTTGTTATTACAGTCCATGAAATTGCATTTCATGGACTGTAATAACAAGGTTTCGTGATAATACTGACTATACAAAATATTTTTCTTTTTTTTTTTTTCTTTTTTTTTTTTTTTTATTAAAATTCGTCTTGTTACTTTCATCAGTTAGAAACCGAAATTCGTTTTCACAAGTTCTCTTTTTGTTCGAAGTTTAATTGTATTTTGTACTTTGTAAATTATCCATCGTCCATGTTATTCAAGGAATACAATATTTTCCTTTTGATCTTAAAAAAAAAAAATCTGCCTTAAAAAGAAAGGGTTAGGGTAGCAATAAAGTGAAAAAATGTAAAATTCTCACAATAGTTTATAACAGTATTCACACGAACTCCTATACGTTGTCACTACACTTTAGATAGTTAGACGGCTACTTCAGAAAATCTTTGAAATGGGCTCTATCGGTGTGATATAATAAAACCCTTTAAATGTGACCACTACAAGAAAAAATGCAAATTTTTCATGTTTATGTTTGCTTTTTGAAAAGAAATTTTTGCATTCTATGGGGAAATGTTTCTCTTCTATGAATAAATTAAAAGGGAATGAAGGAGAAGAAATCATCTGATATATTAAACAATCGATAGTTTACCCTCGAACCCTAAAAACCGATAGAGTCCATTAAAATGTGTGTGTGTGTGTGTGTGTGCATGCATTTTTTTCGGCTAGCTCATTTTATTAGTTATAAAAGTGCAATGAGTGAAATGGTATCAGTGCTACGGTAGCATCTCGGCTTCAAAAAACTAGCAGTGGCTTGATTGCCTATTAGACGAATGTTTAGTTATCTAGAGCTAAAACTTAAATAGTTTATAAAAATTCTGTCTTGGAAAATAAAACGATATTTATTAAATAGTTTTTGAAAGTTTAAAAATATAAATTACTTTACATATTGATATTGTATGTCTACAGTAAAGCTCATTCCTGTGAGATATGATGTACTTTCCATGGAGAAAACTAACGGCCGTATTCACCATTAACTTTGACTCCCGGTTCAACGGAAAAACTTGAAAAGCGTCTAAAGGCAGGTTACAGCTTTCCAGCAAAATTTGGCACGCTGTTTCTGCCATCTAGCGTCAAGGATTTCATATAATCTTTGATTGGTTATTTTCACGTAAAAAATTTGAAAATATCTATACCGCTAGATGGAAGAAACAACGCGTCAAAATTTGCTGAAAATTTGCACCTTGCTTTTATGCACTTTTCAAATTTTTGTGTCCAACCGGGAGTTGAAGTTATTGGTGAATAACAGTCAAAGAGAGTTTACGAAGCCTTTTTTTTCCGAGGATGTAAAAGACATAATTAATATAGAATTATAACATGTCAAAAAATATATATATATTAAAAAATATTTCCTTAAAGCTTACTTTCTTATTTAATAAAATTCATTATATTTTCCAAAATAACATGTTTATTAACTATTTAAATTTTAACGAAAGTAAGTCACAGTTCTCTAATTTTGCTGATGGTTTTTTGTAAAGATAGACGCCGCTAATTTTACTATTGCATATCTTTAAAAAAAAGTATTTCATTCTCATTCTAATTATTTTAGATCTCTCTGTAGAGACTTCATTGGTTCATATTGGATAGATCAATTTTTAAATTTTCATGAATTTACTCATTTTAGTGCGATTTAGAAGTGTAAAAAGAAGTACAAAAGAAAAAAATCAAGAATTTAATTTATAACAATTTTGACGATCAAAAAATTTCTAAATAATTACCAAAAATCAAAATTCAGTCTAGATAATGTATTTTTGAAGCATTACACATATTTAACTCATCAATTTTTAGAGTCACCGCTAAGTGACACATTTGTAACTTTTTTTATGAAGAAGGGCTATTAGTCTCAATCTACGGATTCTTACGAAACCAGTTTTACGATAGTTGGGCATTTATCTAAATCGAAAATTTATCAAAAGTATAATTGAATAATTGGAAAGCGATGTTATAATTTGAAAAAAAAAAAAAAAAAAAAAACTAATAGTCCTTCGTACTAAACTAAATTCTGCTTTTGCCAGAATTTCACCAAAATCTTTTTTTTTTTCTGTTTCTTTCTTTTTAAAAAGAAAAAGAAAATAAAAGGCCATAAACAATTTAATTAAAAGACCATAAACAATTTCTAACCATAAACACTTTAATTCTCGCATATTAATTATTTCCATATGAAGTCAGTGCGGTAAAGATTGATATATTTTTGTTGGAAATACTTATATCACTTGTCTTTTTTTTTTTTTTTTCTTCCAATTGTTTCCCAATTGTTCCAGTTCATATCGCGTTTTATCATCTGCAAATATATAAGTTGAACAAAGTATGTCCAAAACATAAGTATAAATAAACTTTTTTGTTATTGTATCTAATAAATTAATATATGAGTTATATAATAAATGCTTTTTTTCAAAGTAACAAGTAATGTACTAAATAATAAATTAAAAATATAACATAATAAATTTTATAATAAAAAAATAGAAAAATGTATTCCTTATGCCTAAATATTATATGAAAAAACACAAAATGAGATTTTTTTTTTTTTTTTTTTTTTTTTTTTTGTAAACAAGTCATGAGAATTAATGGGTTAAATCTAGATGTCATCTTCGAGTATTTTTATTAGATGCAAGTCATAATGCAAATTGCTTTTTAGATAACTTGGGATCATATTCAGAATCACATCAGTGCATATTGCTTGCATAGTCGCAGCTGACAATTCTAGAAATTTATGTAATTTTAGCACATTTTCTCTTACTTTACAAATTTTTGTCTTTTATTAAAGAAAGAGCTCCTTTAAATTTGCTATTCATTTAAAAACAAAGATTCTACACGGTATTTTACTGATATGATATTAAATATTTATAAACAACTAATCACATTTAAAATTTCAATTTTACATTAAAATTCATTCAAGAATTTGTAAGTACTAATAAATATGCATACCGTTTTAATCTTATGAAATTCAATTATATTTTGTGATTTCTTTTTCAGATTAACTCTTCGTTTGTCTTGTCATATGACATTCCGTCACTATCCATTAGATACTCAGCGTTGTTGGGTTGTTCTAGGAACTTGTAAGTATTAACTAATTTATAGAAAAATGCAATGAAATACTGGCATTGAATGGTGATGTATAAATATATATTTAAGCAAACATTATAAAATACATAAACAGAGAAAATTGTTTTGGATCAAAAAAATTCTGCATGACTATTCCTCAGGCGGTACAAAGGAATATAGTGTAAGTGTTTTGCTGCTTTCATGCAACACTCGTACCTGCATTTTTCGGGGGGGGGGGGAGGTTGTTCTTATGCAGTTGGCTCACAGAGTTTTTATTATTCTCTAATTTTGACTCTAAAACGTTTTTAATAATAATAATAATAATTATATATATAATTTTTTGACAGTTTAAATCGTTTATTTTATGTTTTTGCAGTAAGTTTTACTTATGAATTTTCTCACATTTATTAATTTTCTTGTAAGTTTTTGTTTAGTTATTTTGTTACATATTTTCAACTTTTATATGACTGAAAACATATATTATGATTTCTTATATATATATATATATATATATTGTTACAATCGGTTTTATTTTTGTGGTGTTGGTATTAACATATATCTCTTAAATGCTAAAATTTTAATGTTAAAATTTATAATGATATCTATCATATATATATAATATCAGGAACAAAACAACTAGAGAAGAAAATAATTCCAACACGGCATTTTGAATTTCATAGGTTTTTAACGCGAATGTCTTATTAACTGTCTTTTAATAAGGTTTTTAATTCGTAATATTTTCTGTAAAAGGCGGCAATATCAAATCTATATACTTTTAAATTTCCTTATAAAGGAATGCAAATGTAAGTCATAACTTCATAAAAAATAAATAAATAAATAAATAAATAAGGAGGTGAAATTTAAAATGGGAGATAAAACAAAGACGATGAATAAATAAAATTGAAAAATAATAATAATTACTCTTAATAGTAATACATGTTAAGTTATAAAAAGATGAATGTAACCCTTGTCTAATTAAGAAGCAGGTAATTTCCAAAATCATTTTCCTCATCGTACCCTTTTATTGAAATTACTTTTTTTTCCCCTTTTTTAAGAATATTTATTTGTCGGGGTTATTTTCTCCTGTACTCATAATCGAACATGTTTTCAGTTATAAAAACATTATTTTCAGATTATTTTCAAAGATTCAATAATAAATTAATATTAGGTCGTTGCAAAAGTTCGTGCGGACACGGATCATTTTATTGCCTCCAAAGACTAGAGCTTCTATCGCCGTGGTATACATTTGTTACCCGAAAAATGGGCAAAGGTTGTAGAAAGTAATGGAGAGTATTTTGATTAAAAATTGTCATTTGATTTGATGTATTTTTATGAAATGAAGCAATAAAAAACCGCACGAACTTTTGCAACGACCTAATATAATTTTTTAACCACTATTTTTTCTGACATTAGAAATTTAAGAAAAAAGGTGCAAACAATTTAGCTGAAACTAACTTAAAAATGTAATATAACTCCAAATTTAAAATGAAATTTTTGGAATTGTTAATTTTTTAAATGAAAGCTAAAATGAAGAACGTAACTTACTTCTAATTTTTTTTTAAAAGAGATTTTTATTTTTTATAATTGCACATCGTAGAAACATAATTCGAATTAGAAAATGTATTAAAATCAACTATAATTTTCATATATGATGTGAGTTTTTAGAAAGAATAGTTTAAATATTTAATTACGAAGTTTAATTTTTATTCTATAAACCTAGCTTTTCCTAGTACTTATATTTAGTTTTAAAAAATGTCATAAGAAAAAAATATAACAAGCTCCAAAATGACTTATTGGTTTAACATACATTGAAAATTTTAGTTTTTGTGATCAAGATACAAAGTATTATCATAAAGTTTTAAAAACTGCAGTTAAAATACAGCTCCAAAGATCTGCGCTTCTTTTTGCTGGCACTCAATAACTGCTTTTGGTTGTTTTATGACCTCTATTAGCTATAACTGATTTTTAGTGTATGTTTAACAGTTTGAGTGAAAGCGACGATAGTAGTTACTTGTCATTAGAAAAATATTGTCCTGTGTCTCAGAAGAAATATCAAAAATATCCCACATTTCTAAGTTAAATACAAATAAAAGATTTTTTTTAATTTATAACCAAATTATGAGAGAATGTTTTAAAAGTGATAAAAATGCAATTTAAATGCAACTCAAAAAATTTGCACTCAATTTTACTAGCATTCGATAACTGCTCTTAACAGTTTTATGACTTTTATTTTGACAAAGGTGTTCCTTTTTTTTTCCTTTCACGAATGTATCTAGTATCCCCCAATGGTTATATATTCTAGGAGTCTCAACTTCCCTTTCTTAAACAAAATTAATTTTTTATATTATTTTCTTCTTTATTTAATTCGGGATAAATTAAAGCAAAGTATATTATTTAAAAAAAAAAAATAGTATTCAAAATATAAGATACTATGACACCCTGGAGTTCTTTCTGTAAAATTACGTAAAAGATAAGATGTAGTTATATAAACGATTCTCGTTTGTCTAACAACAGGAGGAAAATATCCGCATGTAAGTCAACTGAGTTATATGCAGTAATATGAAATCTCTCTACTGCAGCACGCCGTAAAAGTGAAATTACATAAAATAAGCATAATAAACGGAGCAGTTTTTGACACATGGTTGTAAAATCAATTTCTCGGTTTTCATTTGCATTATGACAAAATAATAATGAAAATGGTCGGGAAAAAAAATTACATTTCTATGAATCAAGTAGAGATTTATGATCTACCCAGCAATTATTGTAGTTAAACAAATACAGTTAAATATTTATTAATAAAGGTGAATGTAAAGATATTTTTCACTTCATAATTTCATTAATATTATACATACTTTCATTTTAGGTTATATTTCAGCGTCCTAATGTTCTATTAATAACATTGAAAAACAAGTTGTAGCTATTTTACATGACATAATTTTTTCTAAAGCAGTTTATCTTGATGATTTCTGCTCTCTAAACTGGAAGGTGGGAGTGGAAGTGTCGAGCTCGATCCCAGGTAGCGCTCGTCTACCTAGCCCCTTGGATTTTTACGCAGTTTTTTCCGAAACTCGTGTGAATACGGGCTAGGACCTCTTAGAAAGATTCCCTCAGAGAGCATCCCTTCTCAGGTCCAGGTCTTAACCCGAACACCAATACTTTGCTGATTTCAAATTTGTAATCTGTTTTGTAATCAGCTTTTGTAAATATCACTGAATGAAGATGATTGTAAAAGGGAACTATCAACTGCCTGGTAAACATTCTTAACACTTTCACCACCGGCATACTTCCTTTTTTAAAACTGATTGTCGGGGAATGTAGAAGTAAACTCAAGATAGTTGCCGCAAACATTTCATGATTAAACACGGATAAAAAATTAGATATAATGTTTTGAAATGTTGCTCTTGTAATTATCTGAAGCTTGAAATGAAGATTAGTCATAAAATATTAGAACGAACTTATAATACTATCGAAGAAATTAATACCCTAAAAATAATATCGAAATAATACTAAAATATTGTTTCCATAGAAATTCTTTAGATGACATGACTTTATATCAGCGGTAACTAGGAACAGAATCTGAAAAGACGCGAATTTACGTCAGCGGCAACTAGCTATTGAAGGTAAAATGACGTGAATTCACGTTAGCGGTCGTGAATATGTTAATAGTTTGACTTTAAAGATTTTCTATTTTTAGAGTCCAGTATCAGTGAATTTTGAGTTTACAATATTTCGTTGTTTCTTTCGCATTACACTCACATCTGCTTATCTTATCTAATGCAGGGTCTGGCTTAATTATTTCTAACTTAAACAATTATTGTTGCTATCCAATTTATGCTTAGTGTTTATGTGCTTTCTTCCTCTTTCAATATCAGTTTTTCGTTGCTTTTAACTGCTTTTTATTAAAAACCTATCTTCGTAATTTATACGTTTGAGTTTATTACTAGAATTAAACTTTTCTCTCTTTATGGTAACTAGCATTACTGAAAAGAAGCACATAGGCATTTTGTGTTTAGAATAACTTAAAATTGTTTTATTTGCGTATAAAACTATTGATATAACAGTAAAATATGCATTAAATGTATGCACTTGTATATGTTTTTCATAACCATTTTATATTTTTAAACCATTAAATCATAACCTAGGTAAAATTTTTCGGGCCATTACGTTTCGCCTGCGAGTGTGAGCCCTTCTTACGACATGTGATATTCTTTTCTAGATGCTCAAACTATGGATCAAGTTGTAATTAGCTGGCAGAAAGAGCACCCAATAACAATAGAACAAAATCTAGAACTTCCAGAATTTGATATGGTTGCACAACCCCCTGGATCTTTTAAAAGAGAAATTGATACAGGTAACAAAACAACGAAAAATAATTTTCTAAATCGAAAAAAAAAATGTTAATTTTTACATTTAAATAATGCCATTTTCAGTGACTAAATCATAGTTGTGGTGGTTTCTTAAGTATAATTAATAAGATTAAGTAAAGAAACATGCTGAAAATTTACATTGCTATAACACAGGGCTCTAGAAATCAATTTTTATTAAAATATTTACTTATTGCACTTCATTGATCTTAAAATATTTACATCATAATGCATATTTTTCCCCATCGAAATTATAAAAGCGCATGTAAAATAAATATTTCTGCTTGAGGTATTCAATACTAACTTAAGAGGAAAAGCAAGAGAAAAAAAAATATCCAAACGTGCAATTGAATAGCAACATTAAAAATTAATTTAATTCAAATAAACGTGAAAATTTTCATTTCTCAAATTCTTCACTTAGCACTGTTCAAATTACCGAATTTACTTGAAAATGCGTAATATTTAATGGCATTTGACCATAACATGCATTAAAACAGAATACAATCAAGGTATTTGTTTATGTAAAATTTTCATTTCCATCATGTAGCACAGAATTTTACTGATATTCAATTTACACTCATTTATGGATTAAAAAACATAATACAATATCATATATTATAATCCAGTATAATGTATTGTTACATAATGTAATGTAACATAGATTAATATATAAAATAACATAATACAAGGTGCATTTAAAAAGCAGTGGCAATGGACCAATAACTCAGAAAATAAGCAATATTTGTTAACATATTTACGTTTATCTTAAAGCTCTTTATCACCATAAAAATAACTAACCGCCTGCTTTACACAGTCCTCTAATATCTTCACTAGATTCAGGCGTATGTTCCATGTCGCTTGCGATGTTGCCTTAATACACTACACCAATGCCACGCCACCAGTTTTTCACTAGATTAGGAAAACAAAAGCTGAATTCTTCACCGTTGACGGAAGATAATTTGGCAGTAGTAGCATAATTTCTACAAAAGTTTCAAATTCTTTGCCTTTCAAATTCTTTGTCATACCAAACAAGAAAGAATGACAGGGACAAAATCAAGTGAATACGAAGAGTGTGGCTTAGCTGTCTATCCCCCCCCCCCCCCCAAAAAAAAAAAAAAAAAAAAAATTGATATTGCTGTGTGAAGCCTGGCGTTTTTGCGGACCAAAATAAATTCATTTGAAGACCAAACATTAGGTTGTTTCTTACACATTTTATCAAACAAAACCAAATATTGGCTTTTGGCTCTTCGCGATTTGAGCTTCGGCCATCATACTATTTGTTGTTCTGGAAAAACACAGAAATAAAATACATATAATTTAAAAAAATAAATACATAATTTTGACAGTCAATATTTAATAAATATGGACACAGTAATATTTTTCAATAAGTTTTTTTTTTAATTTGGGCCAAAGGTTTAATGTCACTACTCTTTATATGATATGAAAGGATGATATGATATGATATGATAGACTTTGTATGGTATAAAAATACCCATTGATGGTAATGAACAATCAAGCTATCAAAGTATCCACTAATAATAAATGATTTTAAAAAAGAAAATATAAGATTTTTTTTTAGATAAAACTTACCGTTTCTCTATTTATATATCAAATAGAAACTGGCCTTTGGTAATATCATTATAATTTAAAACTTTTCAAAATTATTCACAAATTTAAATAGAATGAACTATAAATTGTTTAAAGTTTCTTTAATCTTCATGTCAATGTAATTTAAAATAGAACTATGCTTTTTAAGTACTTGAAAAAAAAAAAAAAAAAAAAAAAAAAACTTCTTTTGCTAGATGACACTTTTTCTCTGAAAATGACTCGATACAATTGTGAAGATTATATAAAATTATATTTTGTTTCGAATATGTTTGGGTTTCTATAGTAATATTATAATTTAAATCTTTTTAAAATCATTCGTAAATTTATATTTAAATACAATGGGCTATAAATTACATAAAATTGTCTTTAAATTTCATGTTAATGTAATTTAAAATAGAACTAAAAATAAAACTTTAAAATAGAAACTAACTTTGTTAAAAAGACACTTTTTTTTCACTTTTCTCTAAAAAGGACTTGATAAGATACAACTGTGACGATTATACAAAATTATATTTTATTCTGAATATTTTTGTTTTTTGATAATACCATTATAATTTAAATCTTTTCAAAATTCATTCACAAATTTGTATTTAAATAGAATGGACTATAAATTACTTAAAGTTGTCTTTAAATTCTATGTCGAAGTAATTTAAAATAAAACTATGCCTTATTAAGAGTACCTTCATTTTCTTTCTTTTTAACTTCTTATTGTTAGTTGATACATTATCTCTAAAAAAGGACTTGATGTAATTACGGAGTTAATACAAAATTATTTTTTATTCAGGATATTGTTAAGTTATACAATAAAAAATTTAGTATGTATAAAAAATATTACTTTTTTCTAAAAAAAAGAAAAATATTTGATTTACTTACAAATTCTTCATTTCTTATTTCTTGCCATCGTTAAATTTTGTATTGTTGTCTATGGTAATACTCTATTTCTTGCTACATTAATTTATGAATTTACAATTTTCCTCAAATATTGAAATGTCATTTAAAGTTTTGAGTGAATTACCTTTTTGAAAAATGATATCAAAGTACACTATTTATATTTACAAATTTTAGACTTTTTTTTTCTTTTCTAAATTTACAAAAATATGTTTTAAGGCATGGTAATATAAATATTGTTAAGAAGCATGCAATTTACATTGCTAGAGAACTAAACAAATATTTTTATTTTCTTAAATATCGATGAATTTGATATAACTAATATCTAGATAATAACCTTAAATCCGAATTTATTAAAATATTTTATTTTTGCAGGTGCTTTTAGTTTTCTCAACGTAAGTTTCCTCTTTGTCAGACAAAACGGATACCATTTAGTACAAACTTACTTACCCACTTTCCTCATCGTCATGATATCATGGGTATCATTTTGGTTACATGTCGATGCAACACCCGCCAGAGTCACACTGGGTGTAACAACCCTATTGACTCTTACAACTGTAGCTTCTGGTATCAGGACTCAGTTACCCCCTGTTTCTTACGTGAAAGCCATAGATGTTTGGATTGGAGCTTGTTCAGTTATGGTATTTGGAGCTTTGCTTGAATTTACTCTGGTCAATTATTTATCTAGAAGAAAAGTAAGGCAACCTGAGCAGAAAGCAACTTTAAAAATGTTTGGAGTAAGTTAGTTATAGAATAGTAAATATCATTTTAAAATGTGCTTATTTATAAAACTCGTGTTATGAAAATATTTAAATATTTTGTTAAAAATTATTCAAAATTTTTCATTTCTGTGATATTTTATAACATACAGCAAAGGTAACTCTCAGGGTCGTAGGAAACTATGATACACGAAAACGTTTCGAGCAATTTTTGAGCAGACTACCGATTCTAGGTTCAAATCACCACAACTCCCAATATAATATGAGTTGGGCATACAAACTTTTTTTTTTCTGGCTAATCATAAAAATAAAAAATGTTCTTACAAGCAATTGCTTCTGCGATTAATCAGAGGAAATGTCTTTATAAGCATGAAGAAAAAAAAAAAAAAAAAAAAAAAACGATGAACGAGTGCATTTTGAGATAGACTGAACGCCGTGAAAGCCAGCGGCCTTTGGCTCAATATTTGCAACCCTCTTTAAAATTTCAATCTCCAGAGTTTAGGAGAAAAATTGTCTCAAGCAAAAGTTATGCGAAAAGTTGTTGTGTATAATAGCATCATAAGAGACTGTGTTTTTTAGAAATAACTGTTTTCAAAAAATTATACTTTGCAATGTTTTTCTAAGATTTAAAAGAAATATTTCGATTAAAAAATAGTGATTCTGGAAAATGGAGGACACTCTATATTCTCACAAAGTTTAAAAACATGAAATTGAACATTCAAGTAATGAATATCAGCTTTAAAGCTTAATTTTAACTGTCTTTATTTCAAATTTTAGAATTTACATTATGCTTTTATACATACTTATATATAGTTCAAGAAAAAATGTGTATTTATATTTATTGTAAGAATAATTTCAAAATTCTTTCGATATTTTGATATTTAAATTTGTGTGTTGTATAAATTGGTTATGCATTGAACTTTATAAAAAGCCTTTTAGTTTATCCTTTTAATTTGTAAATGAGTTTTCGATTTATACAAAATATTTTATGTTTTCTTGATTTTGACAGAAATTTTGAATTATCAAAAAAGTTATACATAATGTTTATTATACATGTATAATAATTCATATATTTTAGCAAACCTCTTCCTAAAAGTATTAAAAAATTAACTCTATATGTATAATGAAATGCTTTAAAATAAATATTATATACTCAAGACGTTTATAACAAATTCTAACAATGTATCATAATTACCATATATTATTTCATTGTTATTATTATTATTATTATTATTATTATTATTTAACTGATAGGCAAAAATATTTTCTCTAAAACTGAAACGAATATACAAAACAAAACTAACAGCTGTATTCGCCATTAACTTCGACTTCCGGTTGAACGTAAAACCCAACAGACGCTTAGGGACAGGGTATAACTTTTTAGCAAAATTTAGGGCACTGCTCCTGTCATTTAGCAACAATCTCAGCTAAAAGGCTGAGAATCCCGAACTTCACACTATTTATAGTTTTTGTCAGTAGATGGCAAGAAGCAACGCGTCAGATTTTGCTTGGATTGTCATGACGTGTCAACTTCGGTTCTATATTGAACTTTCTTTTCATCTGAGTTTTTACCTTCCGTGAGCGTCAATGGGGCATTTTCTGCCTCTGAAAACTTTATCGTCACTTCTAGGAGGGATAATTGGCATGGAAAACTTGAATTTCTTTTGTAAAATTCTTCAAAAGGCAATAAAAATAATGTCATTGGTTGTCCACAAGTTCAAAAGTTCATGGGTTCTATCGTAGGAAAACAGTTAATATGATATTAAAGACTTAAATTAAACTATTATTAAAGTAATATAGTAAATAATTAATTATATGTATTAACAATTTATATATATTCTTGCTTAAGGCAGCGATGAACGTTATAAATCTTTTTTGTAAATCACTGTCTTAGAGTTTAAAAAAAAAAAAAAAAAAAATTGCATTTGAAATATAACAATGGTACGAAGATTAAACTTTTTCGAAAAATAATTAAAAGATAACTTTTTTTAATGCTCTGTGCTTATTAGTTTTCAATTTTTTCGCTCGATTTTACTTTATTATAATTTATGTATATAGTCTAAACATACTTGGCTGTTTAGATTAATTGATAAGATTTATTTATTCTTTTAATATATATTTTTATGTGTGAATGCCGAAATTTCATACTAATTTATAACATTTAAACATAAAAATATTTTCGAAAAATTGACTTATCAATCATTCCACAAAGTAGTACCCAAATATGTTTACAACAATAGAGAGAGAAAAGATAAAAACCAGCGTAGAACAACTTAAAAATTTTCAAAAAAATTTCTTTCCTTAAATTTCAGTATAATTTATATTGATACATTTCAAAACATCTGTATGTAAATTTTTACAGCCATGAGACAATATTTTAAAAAAGATTTATAAAGTCGACCTTCGCTTAATGTAAATGATATGCCCTCTGGTGAGTTTGAATAAATAAACATTCATATACAGAGTAACCAACCGTCCGGATTTTTGAGTACCAATAACTTTTTATACAAATATTAGCTTTATTTAATAACGATAATACGGTGATTTAATATTAAGAATATAACTTATACACGCTGAGGAAAAAATATACCGCCTTCGTCTAGAATGAATAAGGGGCCATTTTCTAAATCCCTTAACTAGAAATATAGATTTCCGAGCGATGCGCATAAGACATGCCAATAAACTGCCAATAAAAATTAAAGACGCGAATAATGCATGCAATATAGTATCACAGAATATCAAAGTCAGTGAACACATACGACTGTATTCACCAATAACTTCAACTCCCGGTTGAACACGAAAACTTGAAAAGCGCATAAAGTCCGGGTACAGCTTTTCAGCAAAATTTGATGCGTTGCTTATGCCATCTAGCGGCATTGTTACTTTCAGATTTTTCAGCGGAAAATAACGAATGAAAGATTATATGAAATCTTCGTCGCTAGATGGCAGAAGGAGACGGTCAAATTTTATTAGAAAGCTGTACCCTGCCTTTAAACGCTTTTGAAGTTTTTACGTTGAACCGAGAGTTGAAGTTAATGGTGAATACAGCCGTTAGGCTGTTATTCACCAATAACTTCAACTCCCGGTTGAATACGAAAATCTGTAAAGCGTATAAATACGGGGTGAAAATTTTCAGCAAATTTTGAGCAAATTTTCACGCGTTATTTCTGCCATCTAGCGTTATAGTTATCAATGCAAAAAAACCCTTAACGGGTTAAAAGTTTGTGACGCAGCACTGTACTTTATGGCTATAAGAATTAGAAATACGGGTCTTAAAAATAATGATATCAAATTTTCAGTGACGCTTTGCTATTAATTAAAAAATACAGAGATTTTCTTATTTGAATTTGTTTTTTCTTCTATTTATTTTTACAGTGCAAACGTTATTTTCAACATAAAATAATATATAACATTTACTCACCGATACCCTTTCATTCACATCTCTTATAATATCAAAATATGTGATTTAAAAGAAATGATGTGAAATTCCAGCAACGCAGTGATGTTACACTAAATGATTTGTTTTTAAATTCCGATGCAATTATTTTGTTTTGCATATTAAAGTATATGTGCACATTGAAATATTGCTTTTAATTTTCAAATACGCAATCAAATATATCACTTTCATTAAGTTTATATTATGTACTGAAATGTATTTATTTCAATGAATTATTTTATCTTTTGCGTCCTGCCATCCAAAACTACAACTAAAAATTTCGCAAATTTTTTTGGCAGCACACTATCTATTTGCATGCTTTTTCAATTAATTTGGATAAGATGGCACAAAATAAACATTTCCATAAATTTTACTTACAGTTTTGGATAGCGTGACGCAAAAGATAAAATAATTCATTTAAATAAATACATTTCAGTACATAATATAAACTTAATGAAAGTGATATATTTGATTGCATATTTGAAAATTAAAAGCAATATTTCAATGTGCAAATATACTTTAATATGCAAAACAAAATAATTGCATTGGAATTTAAAAACAAATCATTTAGTGTAACATCACTGCTTTGCTGGAATTTCATATCATTTCTTTTAAAACACATATTTTGATATTATAAGAGTTGTGAATGAAAAGGTATCGGTGAGTAAATGTTATATATTATTTATGTTGAAAATAACGTTTACACTGTAAAAATAAATAGAAGAAAAAAACAAATTCAAATAAGAAAATCTCTGTATTTTTTAATTAATAGCAAAGCGTCACTGAAAATTTGATATCATTATTTTTAAGACCCTTATTTCTAATTCTTATAGCCATAAAGTACAGTGCTGCGTCACAAACTTTTAACCCGTTAAGGGTTTTTTGCATTGATATCATTACTTTTTAGGGGTTAATGATTAAAATGTAAAATTTTAAAGTAAAATGTTGTAAGGATTTGACAGTAATTTTCCAAAATACTTAACACCATGGGAGTGATGTTCAGATCCTCCTTTGGAAACTCTGATAATTCTGAAAAAAGATGCTTAATCAATTTGAGGGAAATTTTGTTTGGTTTAAAATTAATTCAGATGGGGAAAATAGGAGGGGGGCAATCAGTTAGACCACTTTGAAATTTTCATCGGGAAAACGTTTTTTAGAAAATGTTTTGTTGAATGTAGTTTTATTCCGATCTGGTTAAATATACTGTTCATAGTACCCACATTCTTCCTGGTATTTCGTAATCACGCTAGAATTCCTGAAAATTTTCTAAAACGTGGTGAAGGGATTTTGGACATTGCCTCATTTTCTAAAATTGGGTTATGGGGGTAAAAAGTATTCTAAGAGATCTAACATTAAAGTTTTAAATGATAAGGATTTTTTAGCACTTCGAGAAATCTTCTAGATACAATCAATTCACCGATACTTTTTTAAGGTTCTTTGGTAGTAGGTTTTAAGGCCAACTGACTACGCTAGGGCGTGACCTTCGAAATACTCAAGGCCGTGACACTTCCTAAGAGAGAAGGGGGGAAGGCAACATTTCCGTCCTATAGTACAGTTAATTTTTATTATTTTATATCCAAAATCTATCTGATAATACATATTTAATCCAATGTTATTGCTTTATTTATTTTATGAATGCTTCATGAACATATTTTGAATGCTAATGATTATTTTTCCGAGCAATAGATGCGCAGCAGGATTTAAAATAAATAAAGAAAAATCAGATAATAAAAGAAAAAAGAATTACAAATATATATATATATATATATATATATATATATATAAGGAATTTTAATAGTATAAAGAACAGTGCTTATTTCATTATTTTTCTATATGGTTGTTTTGAGGAAAATTGTAAGAAATAGAATCTGAATTTATATGAATTATATTATGATATAATATGAATATGAATAATAATAATATGAATAATATATGAATAATAATTATTATTGTATTAATTTATTTGTTGTACTATTGTACAGAAACTTATATGTTTTCTTTCTCTATCAAGATTTGTTTTTGCGAGCTACATGAATCGGTGTCAAAACTTTAAATTGCAAAATTTTCTACATTAAAATTTCATCAATATAATCAGTTATATATAAAATTTTGTTTGTCTAATTAAGCATATTCATAAAAATAATTTTTCGAGGAAAAAAAAAAGTCGGAATTTTAATGGATTTAAAAAAAATATGTTAAACAATAATTATTCCAATGTTTTATTATTATGAGTGTTATTTATATATTTATTCACTGCATGAATGTAGAACAATTCTCTAGAATTTTATGTATCGCTTTTCTAAATAATATATAATCCAGGGTTGTTTGTATCCCCGTTTGCTACCAAAATTTTTTAACCGTTATATTATTGATATCTTTTTAGTAAAGTTTAGCAATTAACTATAACCAAAATTACAGTTCGTAATTACTCATTGAAAATAAAATATAAAACCAGGAATGTAAATATCCCTGATAATCAGCAATGTTGAAATATCCCGAATAAAAAAGAAGAAAAAAGCATAATATGAACTTTAGTTGTATATTATAAATGGTTATCTAAATCTATTATTATTATTATTATTATTTTGCGGGAATAATAAGGAAAAGAAACTAAATTGATATGCATAATATACATTGAATAACTATAGCGTTCTTTTATTTATTGTATTAATGCGTTGAAATTTACGGATTTACTTACTTTCCTTTTTATTTATTTATTTTATTTTATTTTATTTTTATTTTATTATTTATTTATTTTTTGTCTGTGTGTGTGTGATTTACTTCCATAAAAACTTGTTTAATGAGAATAAATTGTAAAATTTGTACATAAAAATTCTCTTTCATAACTAAAAGATTAATTTTTCTTAATAATTACAAAAATAACTAGAATAATTATTGTGTAATAATAAAATCCATAGCATAAACTTCGTTAATGAGTAGTAGTTGCACATAAAAATTCATTATCTACGTAAAGGCATAAGCATTATTACTCGAGAAAAATTTATAGAAATAAAAATTATTTTGAAATTAGTATGTAGTTTTTATTTTACTTATTAAAGTAATACCTGTTTGTTAATTGCCTACCAGAGACTATTATTCAGTGCAGTGTACTAAATAATTATAATCTGTTTCACCGGTGTATAAAAAATATTTATGAAAATTATCTATTTTTCAAGATGTCTCTTAAAAAAACTACGAAGCATGATAGTGAAATTTAAATGAATGTACAAATGAAAGTACAAATAATTATTTAATTTTATTATTTATTTATTTATAACAAATGTCAGTTTTGTGCATATATGGATTTTCAGCACTATAACATAAGACTAATGATAATAAGGCTTCTGGGTTTGTATTCTATAATTAAAATTTTTACGATTGCATAATAATAAATCAATAAATACATTATGTGCATATATAAACCAGGGTGTCGATAGTCGAAAATTTTTCCTTGATTCTTACACAAGTGCATTTATAAAACATTTTTTTACTTGACTGATCGTGCAAACTTACTACTAAAATTTCAAAAGAAAATACTGACGGAAGAATCAAAGAAAAAATTTCAACTGTCGACACCCGTATTACACAAATAATAGAAAATATGTGCAATTTTCCCTATATGTTTACTATAAATTATTTTTCATAAAAAATTAATTATTTATAATTTTTTATTCTGAAAACAAGAATATATTAAGAGTGGATATTGACGGAAGACGGACGGAAACGTCCGCCATGTTTTTCTAGTGTCATGGCCTTGAGTATTTCGAAGGTCACGGCTAGGGTCCTAGGCATATAGGTAGAATGGCTTCCATGAGGTCTTTCTAAGGGGTCGAAGCCTGTATTTAAGCGAGTTTCGGAGAAAAACACGGAAGAAGCGGCTAAGTCAAAGAGTGCGGGATAGGTTCGAATCCGGCACCTCTCATCTACCACTCGGCCGCTGAAGGAACTTATAAATATTTTTTTTTTTCTAAAAGTCTCATCTTCCTCCCCAAATCTATCGGAAACGACTCGAAATTTTTGAAAATTGTAAGAAACGTGCAAATTGAATATAAGTCTGTAAGTAAGAACTTTAAATGAGCTCTTAACCCCCCCCCCCAAATGCCCTCCAAATTTTACTGTTTGCTTTCTAAGGTTTCCCCTATCGCAATACAGCTTCAATTTCTTTCTTTCTTTCTTTCTTTTTTTTTTTTTTTTTTTTAAGAAATTGTTTATGTTTATAGAAGACATTTTCGACAAACTGAAAAAAGCACTGCATTTGTTTAAAATTTCAAAGATGCGCCTTTCACTGCCCCCTGTTTTCGAAATTTCCAAACAAAACAATGATCCTTCAAACTGATTAAGCCCCCTCCCTTTTTTTTTTTAGGTTTTTAGAATTTCCAAGGTGTTCTCGAGACACGGGGGGAAGACTTTAAACGAAAAATTTTCTTTCATATTTTTCTAACTAATAATTATAGAGAAAAACATTTTTTGTTAAAATGTTGTTTTGAAAAGGTCTTTCCATCAAAGTAACAGAAGATTCCCCCCTTCCCCCAATTTTCACATTTACAAAATTAAAATTTGCCCATGTCTGGCACCTTGTGCCACCCCCCCCCCCTTCCCCCACCATACATATTTGTTTTTTTCTTAACTAAACAAAATCTCTTAAAATTGTCGAAGACGTGTTTTACAGTTTTTAGAAATTCTGAAAATTACTGGATATAGAAAAACAAATTGAATAATTCGTATTCGACACTGTTTTTCAAGATTTTATATGAACTTCAGAAACACACTTTTCTAAAATCGATTAACCAGAGAAGTCCTAGCGGTACCGTTTGGTACAAGCAATCACTATTTCAAAAATACCCATTTTGTGGGGGGGAAAACCTGATGTTCTGAAAGCAATAAACATATACTAAGGCAAGGCAATAAACTGCAATATCTGAATAAAGGCAATAAACAAAATTTGCAAAATAATACAAAATTTGAAATGTATTATTAATTTCTAATTTAAAGGTTGCAGATGCATGGTAATTTCATTTTATATCAATATTATATGTAAGAAATAAGTCTATAAAGAAAGAAACAATAATTATTTTTTAAGTATAGATTTGATTTAAAAGGGAAAAATAAATAAAAATAGAAAAATCTTTAAAATGTGAAATTTTATACTGGTAAAAATTTAAGTAGTATAGTTTTTTACTAGAAATTTAATGAACAAAGAAATTTATAAAATAATACACTATATAATTCTTAATTATTTTACCAGTATACTTTGCAGAAATGTATTATTTCGTAAAATTAAGTATCACGATGCGAAAAACAAAATTAATTTATTAATATTTTTAAAAATATATTATGGGTTTAAATTAAGTCAAATAAAGATTATTTTACTTCATTTTATTTTATTACTTATTTTACTAATTTTAATTCTGTTTTCAGAGTTTTTCCAATGCATTTAAGTGTTTGGTAACCGAGTTTTTTTTTTTTTTTTTTTAATTACAATATTATTTTATAAAAGTAAAAATAATAATAATAACAGAAAACATGAAATTTTAGATTTGGATTTGATATATTATAATTATTATAATCTTTGTAAAATATTTCATTTGCATACTATATTATAGAAATTTAATGAGCAAATTAATCAATTAATTTTTTTTTTCAGGATTTTTTTCTATCCATAGTTTAAGTGATTTATCACTTAGTTTAAAAAAAAAAATTACAAATACTTGCATATGATTATGATATTATCTATCATTTTTATGAAAGTAAAGAAAAAAGTTTCTGTTGTTGCAATCACTTTTTAAAATAAAACTAATTTTGAAAGTTAACAATGTATCAACTTGAAAACAATGTGAATTGAATGAATATTTTTGATTAAAAAAAAATATTATATAAAATACAAATCACTAGATAAATAATTCATTTAATATATATATTAAAGAAAGAAAAATATTTTATTTTGTAAGTTTGTTTTTGACACTTACTGCCGACAGATGGAGCCAAATTACCTATATGAGATTGAATATTTCAAATGGAAGCGAAGACTGTATACGTCCGCGAACATTCCAAACCGGATTACAATCTTTTCTTTTGAGCGATGCGAAAGAAAATAGTGTAATCCGCGTGGTAATATAGTTCCATTTTTAAAGTGAAATACATAAAAAACAAGAGTTTTTTGGGAAAAACGGGGCACGTCATGCTTCTCAGACAAAAGACATTAATATCATGTATCAATTTCATAAAATTTCTCAGAGCCGTTATCGAGAAAATAAGTTACACAATTACAATTTTTCCTTTGAAGTCTTAAATTGCAATTCCAGATCTCAAAATATATAGAATGTTGAAGTGTGAAACTTTCAGGATAGCATCAGGCAGAAGATAAAAGTTTATTCTGAAAACATTAGATCAAAATATCTCCTATTTACTGAGATATTAAATGTCGGCTTTTCCAAATTCCTTTGTTCTTAAATTAGCTGTATATATAGTGTCGCAGGTAAGCTTCGTTTGAGCTTTGCTGCGTCACGGAGACACGATCGTGTCTCATGGTTTTAAGATTTTTCAGCTGAAAATAACCAATAAGAGATTATATGAAATCCTCTACGCTAGATAGCAGAAACAGCCTGCGAAATTTTGCTGGAAAGCTGCACCCTGCCTTTAGATGCTTTTCAAGTTTTGCGTTGAACCGAGAGTTGAAGTTAATGGTGAATACGGCCAATAGACTGAATTGTATTAATCGTTTGAATGTGGTTTTAGCTATAAAAAGCTCACATAGTGAAATATTATTATACATTTTACAAAATAAATCTCTTTATTTGATTATCTTGCGTTTCCCATTTTTTTCTGTTTTAAGGTACAACGCCATCTGGGAGCAGAATTTCAGAGTAGTGTTTATATTTTCCTAAATAAAACTTTTCATAGTATGAAGCAGTCTAATACAATCCGCGCTCTCGTACAGTCGGTAACAAAAGTGTCCGAACATTAGCAAAAATTTCTATGTAAAAATAGTACACTTCATACGGTTTTGTTAAATAAATCCTTGTCGAATCCTGTTCTTAGTCAGTGTAAGAACATGATTCGATAAGGATTTATTTAACAAAACCTTATGAAGTGTACTTTTTTTACATAGGAATTTTTGCTAGTGTTCAGACACTTTTGTTACCGACTGTACGTGAATTCCTTAAACATATGAAAGTTTAAAATATGACAGGCATTTCAGACCCACCCTATATAAAAATATTATATGACTATAATTTTAGGGAGCAAAATATTCTAATTTTTTTACTTACTTCTACGGCTGCCAATGTTAATGAACAATTTTGTTTATAATGCTAGCTATTAAATTCTTGTCAACAGTTGTTGATTTATTACTCTGACAAAAGACATTATGTATGTTGTTAAATTAACAAATATATATTTAATTTCTATTTCAGAAAAGTAAACAAGTTTTGGAATTCTACAAAGGAAATATGTCAACGGAAGGCAGGAACACAGCTGAGGCCATCGATCATGCGCAATGCACTGAAGAAGAAAAGAAAGCTTATTTGAAGAAAGCATTGACAGTAGATCGAGTGTGCCGAATCATTTTCCCTGTAATATTCTTGATTTTCAACATTGCATACTGGTCATATTACCTTCAAGTTTCACAAACACCGTAACATAAGTAGCATCCTTTGGGTGGAACTCACTCAAACACCTTTATTTAGTCGTTATAAATACACTAAATAGTCATAGTGAAACTATAGGGGGAGTCGCAGAGTCTTGGCCACAAGAGAGACTTTATCTGATTGTGAAATATACTCATAAATTATCTGATATTAGTTTTAAAAAAGTAGAACAATGAACTTAATTCTAACGTATAAAAAAATACTGATTACACTCCTCGGCATGAAAATTGCCCCTAACACCATTTTGGCAAATTCTTATGTAAAATAACCTCCTGATTCCGAATATAAAGCACATTTTGACCTATCACCCACAGTTTTTTAGAGACGCCCCCCTATTTTTATCACTTTTCGGTGGTTTCGTGCTCTAACTTTGATTTTTAGGAGGGTGGGGGGGGGGAGGAGAGAGGATAATTTTAGCTGTTAAATACTTTCTGATGGACTACAGAGATGGGAAATTCTAAAACATGAACGTTTGCGGCAAGGGGAAAATTTAGCTGGGGATTTGCCACTGAAATTATGTATTACATTTCTTATATTTTTCTAATTTATTATTAATGTTATTAAATAAACATTATATATTTTTGTTTTTGGGTGTTAAATTAATTCTTTTTCATTCTCCAAATCAAATTCATGGTCATAAAATTACCGAACAGTGATAAAAATTGAGGAAGGGGGTGGTGCTTCTATAAAACGGTAGATGACTGAACAAAATGCAAGTCATATTCGGATTCAGGAGGTCATTTTACATAAGAATCAGCAAGAATGGTATCAGAGCTTGATTTTTTTTTTTTTTTTTTTTTTTTTTTTTTTTTTTCAGCACACACTGTATTTTCCCAAATTTTTCAAACGAAAAAATGTCGAGCATACTGCCTGAGAAAAACAGAATAAGATGTTTTTTTCAAAATTAATACTGCAACATAAATAATATTTTTTAAATTTACTATATATGCTGTAAAAAAATCTTGCCGTCTATTAGTGGTTATTCTTTAATTAATACTTTAATTTGTATTTATTTTTAGGATATATCATACCAATGAATTTTTATTATTTATTAATAAAACTCAAATTAGTAAAATCAAATTCACAAGAAATTAATCAATAAATGAGAATTTAGTTTTCCCAAAAGAGTCAATAATTCTTTCTTCTACTTATCTCATGCATTTAATTAATATCGGATAATTTACTGTAATCAAATCACTTTTTTTATTAAAATTATGTATATTACACTGATTAAGGCGAAAGCTAATTATTAGATTTTCTGCTCAAAATGTACATTTCACATATAGTCTTCCTAAAACAACAAGTAAAATGTACATTATACTTTGGTTCAATATGCATGTAAATCATGTGTGACATAACCTAGTTCAATATATCCGTTCGATACTGCCCGAGTAGCCCCATAAATAAAAAAAACATTACTACTTACTTTAGAATTGTTAAAACTGCCCGTATACCTTTATTTAAAATTACATTAATATAGGTAATTATAGTTTAAGAATACACTAGTAGCCTAAATTTTCGAAATGTTTAAGGGAAAAAAATGCATTTCTAATGTTTGGTCGTATATAAAATGCCTTTTTTTTTTTTTTTAAGTAGGAATGAATGATGAAGTATTTAAATAACGAACAGAAATCTGACTTATTTTATAGATATTTCATTACAAATACAATTATAAAAAAGAAAAATAGAAAAATCAAAGTAACGTGGATATCGAATTTGCCAAAATGTTTACCATGCTATTTAAAGTGTATGGTATAGAATATATAAACATACATAATTAAAGCTAGTTTAAGCTTACCATTTGCCCTAACTTTAGATTTAAATATCTTTTCTCACACAGCGAACAGCTATTTTAAGTTATGTAGCAGTTATAATGCCAAATTTTGAAATTTAATTGTTGCTTCTAATAATTGTTTTTCATGGTTTGGGTTGCTTTTGACGTTCTTTTATCAATTCCATGCAGTTTTTGCTTGGATTAAAATCGGAATACTTCGAGACAATTACACCAGTCCAAAATGATAATTTTTAAACCATGTTATTAAGACAAGCATCAATATGGCATAAAACTGAATTTTATTGGAATAAGATTCAGTATAGGCAGAGCCTGATTAAAGGGGAAGCACACATTATCTCCGCTCTCACCGGAATATTTTTACAATTACTTTTTACCTCATGTCATAGAAATTCCACGCTTTGACGAGGAAATATTTTTTATAAAAAATGATCGGTGTAAAACAATCCAATTTACTCACCGTTATTAGACACCAGAATTCTTTTAAAATAATTTTTAATGAGAATTTTCTGTTTATTATAGGAGGAAAGTATTTGTTAAAAAATAACGGTGTAAGTATAAATAATGTGTGCTTCCCCCTTAATCAGGCTCTGAGTATAGGTGTCATTATCTGCAAAAGACCATTCGTGGAAGGTTTCAATTTCCCCTAAAACAAATATGGGTTTAGGCATTTATAATTCTGTTAATTGTACAAAATCTGTTCAAACATTTTGATGTCATATAAAAAACTGATCACATCATTTATTAGATGTTGTAAGGCTGATATAATATAATCAGGCAGGATACAAATATTTTTCCCTTCTTCTACAGACTTTTTTCCTGTCGTTAACAAGAAGATTCGTGTTTTAAGATATCACATAATACTGCTTCATTATTCTACAATCTAGTAACATGAACTAAAAAAAATATGTTCAACTTTATTAAAGAAATTAAAATTACATTTTTGAAAAATTTTAACATCAAAATATAATTTTGCATTCTACACAGCTCACCCATTAAATTTCATTTGACATTGTGGAATTTTACTTGCACATACTTGTGTATATTTTGTCTCTGACCTGCTACATACACACGATCTTTTTATGACATGATTTTTTTTTTTCTTTTTTTACATTTTTGAGGCTTTACTAGCATGTTTTCGTGGTGCTTGAGCTTACCTACCTATTAACTTAAATATGTATATGTAAACCCAAATATGTATACGTGTGTACACACAAACACATTTGTAACCACAATAGCCTTTAAATGCACAAAATTCTTCAAAATAACAAAATATCAGCTTTATTATGTTTTTATCAATTTCTCTTCTAATTTCTTTATATCTGTAGCAGTTATCTCTTAATGCAGCTTGCTTTCTGAAAAGTACAGTACCTGTCTACTTTTTACTGATTTTTTTAATTTAAACAATTAAAAAATTGGTACCAATAAGATAACATATTGCGAAAATATTTTCTTCTGTCAGTTCTAACATACGGCATCAGTTGTTGAATCAGTCTGATTGCCGAAAGAAGGTTGCATGTAATTCCACTAACCTCAGGCAAACTGGTTACATTCAAATAAAAAATAAATAAATTTATAACAATCTAAATAGGTTGCGACTCTTTTACCTTGATATTTGAAAATGTTTTTTTTTTTTTTTTTTTTTTTTTTTTTTTAAATAATTCGGGTGTTTGAACAAACTTTGGTGCATTGTACATTTCAGTTAAATTATTTTTCTATCAGAAAATTTTTATAATGTAATATATATATATATATATATATATATATATATATATATATATATATATATATATTGTTTAAATTTCCTTAAATTTCCTCCATGGGCATCCTCCATCAAAGGCAACGAGTTTGCTCACACCCTAGCCAAGGCTGGTGGCTTCATGTCTTCCTTTTCTCTCACCTACATGAAACTTTTTTCAATGGTCAAGAACAAGAATAAATCCTCTTTGCGTGTTCCATCAGTGCACTATCTGAGTAACCGGCCGGGTGGCACTCTGGCACTTGGTTGTAACCGGCGATATCAAACAACCCTCACTCGCTTCCTCAGTGATCATCTTAGGTCTTTGACATTTTTAGGTAGTTCCAATCGTTTTGAAGTCTGTGCCAATTTTTCTATTGAGCAGGCTTCCCCTGATACTATTCTTGCTTGTCTGGGGCTTTCTAGGGAGGGTCTTACTGACGATCCTCTATTGATCCTTTATACAGGGTGCACACTTTTATACACCTTATTTAGCCCAGCTCGTCTTAGGGGATGACCAATAACAACAAAAATTGCCTAAAGTATACTTGATTTTAAAAAAATTCTCAAATTTGACCATTAGCATGTATAGTTTATGATCATAACCGTTACTTGTCGGATGTTATTTTAAAGCTTAAAATAGAGTCACAAGCATTAAGAGCATGTTGCCAACGTTCGCAGGCACGAACCCGTGCGGCTCGAGCGGAGTGGCTGTGTAAGGTTTTCAGGGTTTTCCTTACACGAAAACGAGAATTCGTGTCACATTTCCTTAAAATGTCCTCCCTGAAGGCAAACATGCTAACAGTAGCAAAACATTCAGACTATAACATTCAAGATTCTTAACTAAAGTATTGTTCAATTCGTTAACATATTTATTGCTATATATGAGAACGCTCTTAAGCAGATTAGCTTAAGTCGGATCGATCCCACTGTTTGTCAAGTCAAAATTAATTATCTTGACTGTTATTATCTGGACGAAATCAGAATTATATAGAGACACGTGATCATACTGTACTTATGACTTGATACATTATCTATTATAAAAAAAAAAGCTTTCTATTTTTTTTTTAAGATGACTAGTTTTAGAATTAGAGCGTTTGTTATTTGTATAGCTTCGCCTTATAATGAAATTTATAATTTTAATTTTAATTTGATTGATAGTTATTTTCATATTAGTTTAAATAATCTTCCAATAACGTCTCTCTATGCCTTGGCCAAGCCTTCAATACATGGTGCATAAATCTTTCTCCCTTATAATTCATTCTATTTTTATAACTATATAATTTTTGATTATACTTGTTTAATCATTAAAATAGCATTATTATCTACATCAAACAATACAATTTTACCGTGATGCATTTGTATATTTTCTGCAAGAAATACTCTGTATTTTCTAGTTTTATTTAAACATGATTAAATCCATTCAGACTCCTCATAGAATCGTTTAAAGTAGTAAAGAAAGATAATTAGCTTTAATTAAATATGTCGTTAAAACGGATATTAAATTTCAGAATATATCCAATACACTCAGCTCTAGACAATTCACTCATGCATCTATTACATATTTTGTATTTTAGAAACAATAACAAAATCAGTGGCGAGAGAACTTGTTTTGAATATTTTATTTCATGTTATTTTATTTATGTTATGTTAAAATAAATTATTTTAAACAAACTTTTGTGTGGAAGTTTTCTTGAAAAGTTGTGAGAATGTCATAAATATAAAACACGATTAACACCTTCAAAAAATACATTCAGAAAAAAAAATAAAATAAAATAAAATAAAATAAAATAAAATAAATAAACAAAAAAGTTGTAAGCTTGAAGGAAAAAGTTCCTATATTTAGAATCAGAGTTTTTGCAATTGAATTTCAAATTGCTTCATCGTAATGGTACAAAATATTTTGTACTGTACATTTTCGTATCGCAGTTTTACCCGCGTTGTTGCACATGCGTCAAAACATGGGTTCAAATTTCGGACAAGACGTGGATGTGTTGTCCCTTTTAAAGGTAGCAAAGACAGCCCATTGGGTGCCCCTTCACAAATGGTCATCAATTCGGTGACCCCACCCCCCCGTCCCCTGTTCCCCGTCCCCGGCCAATGCTTAGTCGCAAGTGTCGCGTCATCGAAAAAAAAAATTATGAAACTTATCAGCGATCTGTGGTTTTAAATATTAGTTTTAAAGGTTTTATGGTTAAACTATTCGTTTTAAAGGTTTTAATGTTAAACCATTCTTTCGTTTCTTTTCAAAGATACCCAAATTGAAGATGTACAACCTCGGGGTATTTTCTCCGCAAAGGAGAAAACAATATCCATACATATACAAAATATTTTTCCTGATTGACTATTACTCTATCATTTTTTTTTTTTTTTTTTTTTTTTTTTCGTCACACATTATAAAATGAATAGTAATTCTCATTATGTACATTTATACAAAATTTTATCCTTTACTACCATATTAATTTTTATTTTTATTTATTTTTTTAATATGGGATGGCAATGCTACCTGTTGAGCGATTGATCCCCGAATGTAGTCAGCAACAATCAGTCAAAGTTTAACTAAATGAGAAGTTTGGTCAAATTTCGTCCAATGGTTCGTGAGAAATAGCGTCTAGATATTTTTTATACACACAGCCAAACAGACAGACTTACACACATGTCAAATTGTGTTCAGGACATTTCGAAACATGTAAATCTGTCCAAAACAAGTGGTCTAAAAATTTCACGAATCCAATATTTCTTCTTCATGTATATATAAAGGAAGTAAAAAAGAAAAAATGCAGCTGGTCAGAAATAAATATCTCCCTCCTTTTCTCGCTTTCCGCCTCTATTTTGATAAAAATCACAGCAGATCTGACGCATGCGCAATAGCACGCAAGAGATTGCAAAATGAAAACGAATAGCATATCTTAAAATTTTGTTTGCTAATATTTGGAATACCTGGAAAGTGAAGAACTAGGTTTTCATTTAGAACATCAAGTACAATCCTAGGCCGCCGTCATTTTTCACATTTTTGCTCATAACTTGCCAAATAAGAATCAGATTGTAGAAAATACCATTTTAGGAGATTTTCTTTGATACGAATGATCTCCAGAAATACTCATGATTCTACACACACACATATATATATATATATATATATATATATATATATATATATATATTAATACTTCCATTAGTAATTTAAATTTTTTTTTTTTTTTAAATTCCAGCTCAATTAAAATATGCATACTTCCTATGTTTGGTCCTTTAGAAAATATTACATAATAAAATAAGAGGTATTATATATATATATATACAGTCGGTAACAAAAGTGTCCTAACACTAGCGAAAATTCCTATGTAAAAAAAGTACACTTCATATGGTTTTGTTAAATAAATCATTGTCGAATCCTGTTCTTAGTCAGTGTAAGAACATGATTCGATAAGGGTTTATTTAACAAAACCGTATGAAGTGTGCTTTTTTTACATAGGAATTTTCGCTAGTATTCGGACACTTTTGTTACCGACTGTGTATATATCATTCCTTGAGTTATGAGCACTTACCCAGCATTTTTATTTCACTATTATACTCAATGAAGGAAAATTTACAAGTAAATTTTAAGGTGAAGTAAAATATGCAATAAAAATATGAACAAGTTTTTCAATCTTTAAAAATAATAAATAGATAAATAAAAATAAAAATTAATTAATTTTATTGCACTTGTATTAAATTGATAATATGTGTACAAGGGTCATTTTCTCTAACAGACGACTTTTATTGTTCTCCTCAAAAAATAACAAATATAAACTTATATGAAAATGAAACAAATTTTCATACAAGTTCACTCACATATTCTTTTGTCTATATAATGGGTTAAAAGGTGAAGCAATTTCTATTGCCGAGGAAAAAGCAGAGTTGCCAAATTCCTTAATTTATTCTGGAGCATTTTTAATCTCGCCTTTTTTTCATACCACTTTTTTTTATAATAATAATTTTTTTTTTCTTATTTTCCCGTAGTTATAGAAAATTATTTTATAAATTAAGTGGTGTGAAATAAAGGTGGAGCTAATTTTGCTCCCTAATAAATTAAGGAATTTGGCAACTCTGAAAAATCATTCTTACATGTAGGACTTTCATGTAAGTCAATCCAGTTTTGATATTTTTTTCCGAGGGACTTTCATGAAATTTTGTATGAGACTGACATTAAAGACTTACTAATGACTTACAAATATGTAATTAAAACGCCATTATAACATCTTTGATCATAAAAAAAAAAGTTATAAACTACGATCTTTATAACGGCAGCAGTATGCCCAATATATTTACTGTTAATCTAATTTATGGTGCATGTACAGTAAATCATTTTATAGTACATATGCCACATTAAAAAAGTATGTAAGAATAGGCGTCAAAATTGTGCGTTATCGTAAAAGAACGGTACATATGCCCTATACCTAGCAAGAAACAGCTGCTTCAAGATATATGTTCCGTTTATAACTAATGTGGTATGTATACTGCATACTTGCCAATCTAACGCGGAAGATTGTTAATCCCGCCCCTTTCCGCCTATTTTTTCACACCAGTCTTTTTTTACAGGACTTTTCTTCTTATTTAATCTTAAATATATTTGAAGAGAATTACTCTAAAAATTAAGTGGTGTACAAAGAGGGGCGTGAACTAACAATCTTTCGAGTTAGGTTGGCAAGTTATGATAGTGTACTTTTAGGTTTAATATGCGTTAGAAATATCGTACTTGTGACATAAATAATCATGGTAGTATAATTACCGTATAATTTACTGTACCTGTACTGTAATTTTATGAGTGTTTTATTATTATTATAATTAATAATAATATTATTGTCATTATTATTGCTTACAGTGGACATAAATTACGTTATATTAGCACATTTAGAAAAAATCTCCACAAACGTACAAGTAAGCAAATAAAAAATGCATTAAATATCAGATTTGATTCTGAAATTATTTTTGTTAATCAAATACAGAACATCACGAAATTGGTTTCCATTTCTTTTAAGTAATAATTACAATGGAAAAAATTAATTAACTAATTTAAACTTTTCAACATACTTCAACACGTATGAGAATAAATTATTGCCTTTGTTAAATTATATTAGGAAAGCGCATAATTCTTTCTAGCTCTTTTATTTTCCTTTCATTCAAACCCACAAATTTTAATTTAAAATACCATTAATCATTGCCTGGCATGCTCATTAGAAATGAGCTTAAAGCAAAATATAACACGCAGAATTAAATTCAAAAGGCTTTTTCTTTTCCTGTATTAAGTTGCAGTGGCGATGTTTTGTGGCTAATGTGGTACGAAAGAGAAAATAATTAGCATATATCATCACAATAATAATATTAATACTAATAAAAAGAGAGAAAGAGGAAGAGCGAGTGTCGGAATTCTTTATATCTACAGTCAATTAGAAACAGATCATTGATATATACTTTAAGTTCGATTAAAAAAATGACACCTGCTCATTGAAAAATACAAAAATATATCAGGCAAATTTGAAATGAGGCAACTTTTTTCAAGATAATAAGGGGAAAAAAATAAAAAAGAAAAGAAAATGAAAGATATTTCAAGAATATACACAAATCTTTGAACTAATTTAATTCTCATACAAATAATTAATATATTAAAAGGAAGTTTCTAAATCATTAACTATAGTTTTGCAGAACATTAATGACATTGGAGTTAATTAGAGATCAATTTTTGTAATTTACTAATTAATGTATTTATTATAATTTATTTCTATTTTCCTTTCATGTTAAGAAGCACTGTTTGAATTCATTGATTCCTCTTAAATATATTTATACAGCTTATTTCAATGAATATTTTGTAAAAGAAAATCAAAGAACTTTAGGAAACGATTTGAAAATAAAATTTGTGAATTTAAAAATAATGTAATTACAAAGTTAAAAAAAAAAAAAAAAAAAACTCATTAATAAGGGTTTAAATTTAAATTTTCACAAAATTAAACGAAGATAAAGTGTACACTTAAGCATGTATTAAATGAAAACTTTGTAAGCAAATACCCTAAATTAAAAAGAAAGAAAAATCCCTGCAGCGATTATTTTGAGGCAAAATTATGAAGTACAGCCCTTTATTACACTGAGAAAAAAGATATACCGCATTCATCTAGAACGAATAAGCAGTCATTTTCTGAATCCCGAAACTAGAAACTACGAGTTATGCGTATAATGTCTAAACAAATAACCTGAATAGACAAAATACTCGAGAATTTCTAGAGTATAATTTTCTAGATGGTGAAACACTAGTATGAATACACTACCTACCAATCAGTATTTGGACACTTTCGAATTTAGACATTTTGTCAAATACCTAGAAAAGTCCTGTTTTAATCATCTTGAAACTTTGGTAGCGTAAAGAACACGTTATATCTCATATTTCAGCAAAAGTTGTCTCCTAAAAAGGAAAAGGGAACCAGTAAAAAATTAAAGAAAAGTCAAAATCTTTCAGATCACCCTGTAAAAAGTATTGCTTGAAATGCATTTTGGTTGTAGCATGTGGTTAAGAGGAATTTTTTCATTATCTGTAAAAAAAAAAAAAAAAAAAAAAAAAAGAAATTATGAGGCTACTACATAACACATCGTTCAATAAGTCCCGGGACTAATCCCCAGATAGGATTCGACAAGGATTTATTTAGCAAAACTGTATTAAGCATACTTTTTTTACATAGGAATTTTTGCCAATGTTCGGACACTTTTGTTACCGACTGTACCTACCTTTAGTATATGACCCTGTTTATTTCTTTTTTAAAACCATAGATCCGGACCGCGGTACCCTACACGGTAGAGCGTCGAGCTCGTAATTGGAAGATTTCGGGCTCGGTACTCGAGCTAGCCAAAGAACGTCGTGTGCACTAATGGTGGCTGGTGCACGTAAAATCTGTCGTAGCCGCAATTTCCTCCATGTTCCCATCAAAATCATACCTCTGGGGGGTCACCGAAGCGGGAGAGTCATCCCCTCCGTGTAGGATCAAAACTGTGGTGGCATGTCTCCGGAACATACTTAGGGGTGTGTCCCAGACCGTCGCCAATTATCCATAGCGCAGTAATGGTGCAACGTCAAACCAAACCTACCTAACTACAGTCGGTAACAAAAGTGTCCGAACACTAGCAAAAATTCCTATGTAAAAAAGTACACTTCATACGGTTTTGGTAAATAAATCCTTATCGAATCATGTTCTTACTCTGTCTAAGAACAGGATTCGACAAGGATTTATTTAACAAAACCCTATGAAGGGTACTTTTTTGTACATAGGAATTTTTGCTAGTGTTCGGACACTTTTGTTACTGACTGTACCTACAACTATGGATCATATTTTAATTTTCTCGTGTAAGAAAATTAATTTTCTAAAAGTAGAGAAATTAAGTTACTAATAGCAACACTGACATTTATTTATTTTTCTTTTTTACAACCATGGTTCCGAGCTGCGGTACACCAGTCGGTAAAGCGCTGAGCTCGTAATTAGAAGATTGCTGATTCGACACTTGAGCCGGCAGAAAGCTGTCGTGTATACTAATGGTGGCTGGATCACATAAAATACGTCGTGGTCGCTAAGTTCTCCATATTCTCATCAAAACTATACCACTAGGAATCACAAAGCGGGGGAGCCATCCCCTCCGTGGAGTATCAAAATTGTGATTGCATGCCTCTGGAACATCCCTACGGGTGCGTCCCAGACCGTCGCCAATTATCCATAGCGCAGTACTGATGGGACGCTAAACCCAACCTACAGTCGGTAACAAAAGTGTCCGAACACTAGCAAAAATTCTTATGTAAAAAAAGTACACTTCATACGGTTTTGTTAAATAAATCTTTGTCGAATCCTGTTCTTAGTCAGTCTAAGAACATGATTCGATAAGGATTCATTTCATTCTGATTGCAGTATGCTGTGTCTAATAAAGTAAGCCAAATTTTCTGAAAATGTCTTTGCTCTAAGTCTAATGCCCTACGTTTTGTAATTTAAAAAGTGCATTTTTTTTCTTTTGCAATGTTTTTAAAAAAAAGTTATATCTCGATAAATATATGTGGTAGCCTCTTAAGACTTTTTATACAAATAATGAAAAAATTCATCTTAATCACATGCTGCAGCCAAAATGCATTTTAAGCATTATTTTTTACAGGGTGATCCAAACCATTTTGATTTTTCTTTCATTTTTTACTGGTCTCCTTTTCCTTTTCAGGACACAAATTTTACTTAAATATATGAGATATAATGTGTTCTTTACGCTACCAAAGTTTCAAGATGATTCCAAAAGAACTTTTCTAGATAATTGACAAAATGTCTAAATTCGAAAGTGTCCAAATACTTATTGATAGGTAGTGTATTATGAGTCCTTTGTATTGCGGGAAATTCTTGTTTGATTTCCTAGAATTGGATCATAAACCCAAATTATAGATACTAGAACTCGCATTTTGTGTTCGCATTTATTCACAGAGATTTTTTAATAATTTTGACCACGATAATATAGGAAAATGTTCTGGAATTCTAATAGGAGTTTTCAGAACTCGCTAGCAAAGGGAACGGGAATTTAAAAGGGTGACATGGAGCTATTCTTACAAGTGCCACAATTTAGTTTCTAGATGTCAGTCACAAAATTTTTTCTCAGTGTAGGGAAAAAGAGAGCACAAGTACAACATAAAATATGCATGAGAGAAAACTGCTGTTTCCTGCACTCGCGCTTTTTTTCTCTCTGATGAAAAGGTTATTTTCCTCTATTCGAAATAATTATTGTGTGAGTTTTAGCAACTAATTGTGCTCACTTACAAATTTTCCATTGGTGGTCATTCAACATCAATATTCTGGTGTGATTTCCTGTAATTTAAGCATCTATACTACTATACTAGTAAATGAAATTTTACGATAATACAGGCACATATTCATGATCAGACTAATCTCAAATACAACATTACTAAGCAGGTAAAAGAAAACAATATAAAAGGGCTTTAAGAAATCCCGATATAGATATATATATATATATTTTTTTTTTTTTTTTTTTTTTTTTTTTTTGTTTCCCGGCTGAAATCATACAACTGCCACAAAAGAGTCCAAATTAAGAGAAGTAACATGTACAAGAGAATTATTTCCTAATTACTTCATAATTTCTTGCATGATTATCATATATAAAGACACTTACAAAATCGTGGCCTGGGAGCATGAATAATAAACCTGTCACAGGAAAAAAAGAAAAACTAATAATCCTTAAATTAGTATCATTGCAAATTCACTGTTGATCGGCAAATTTGTACAAAAGTTAACTGGGAATAAAAATTCTTTCTTAAATCAAAGTTAAGTTTTCATAGTCATTAAAAGTTTTCATTTCGCTAAATATATGTAAAAAAAGAAAAAAAAAATCCTTGAAGTAGAAAAATTGTACATAAGCATGATTTTGTATTTAGATATATAATATATCAATATCAGATATACATATATATCAACATATAATTGACGTACTGTTCGTTTACGGATGCGAATCGCACCATTCAACGACGATTCTACTTCAGACGTGTGAGCATATGCTGGAGCTGAAGGAAAAGGATTGCAACTGATAAAAAGTGAAATCCTGTTCCTTTACATATCCTTTCTCTCACCTCTATTTTGGTAAAATCACAGCAGAACTGATGCAAGTGTAGCAGAAACAGTAGAACTGATGCAACTGATACAAGTGATGCTCGATAAGGGCTGCTAAATGAAATCAAACAGTATAAATAAATAGATTTCATTTTATTATTGTCCGTTTATAAATGTGAATCGCATCACTTCGATTCTACTCCGAAAAGGGGTCACCGCTTTCGCTTTCTAAAAAACAAAAAAGGAACAAAGCTAATAAGAAGTAAACATCTTCCCTTTTTTTCTTTCCTCTTACCCTTATATTTATAAAACCACTGCAGATCTTATTGAGACAGCACACGTTACTGAACAACATGAGGCCCTACCCAGGATGGGGAGGAGGTCTTTGCCCTATCTATAGTATAATATTTTAAACTACAAATATTTCCATTTCAATGTATTCAATGAAATTTCTTTCACATTGAGATATTTTAGAGTCGCCGTATTTTTTATTCAAACGCAAAAACCATGGCGCGTTTATCTTCACGTTAAAAAACTAAAAATGTTAACTATAGGGGTTTTTTCCCCATAAGACATTCATTTTTAATCTACTAAAGAAATTAATTTCTCTTATGTTTTTCTTAAATCCAAACTGACTTCCATTGATCAAGATTTTTTTTTTATTGCAGCATGTAGATTTTCTTCTTCATATACACAATGCATGCACAATAGCATTGAAAAGACCGCAAAACAAAACTAATAGTATCCAGCATCAATCACATCATTCATTTCTGTTTAATCTTTTAAATGTCACGAAATGCTTTACAGGCTGATTATTATTGTACTGCGAGATTTGTAATAGCTAAACGAAGAATAAAAGTTGAAAAGAAACAAATAGGATATATTTTATCTTACACTTTTCAAACAGCTAAAAATTCTTCAATCCAAATTGTACCAGAACATGGTCAGCGCTGCTCACCTCTGTGGACATATGCCAGGGGTCGTACTCTCCGCCCATTTTTCAGGCCACTCTCAGAGATAAGAAAATTCCGTCTTTTTTGCTAGCGCTAATTTCATGCAGAAATACTTCTGGTATATTTATAGAAATGTGCCTTGATTACACAGGGTAGAGATTATTTCATAAAAATAGTGATAGCAATAAATTTAAAAATTTCTCATTCATGAGAGAGTCCTGAAAAAAGGGCGGAGAGTACGACCCCTGATATGCAAAGAGCAATTCTGCATTGTTTATTCTGAATATCACTGCAACCTAAATGGAAGTGGTGAATGACGAAGTCATGCTTTTGAGATTATTTATCTAAAACTTGTAAAAAACACATCATGGTCTGGTATATGATGTTAACACTTTCGCGACCGCTGACGTGAATTCACGTCATTTTAAAATCTGTAACTCCGCCTGTGGGCGTTTCTTCAGGTTACGTTATTTCTGAACAATATATCCAATATATACATTTATGCAATCAATGTACTATGGATACAAATACTTTGATTAGAAAGAGTATAATTTTGACGTATATTTATTTATATTATAAATATGAATACAGTAAACATTGTTTAAAATAATGTAATGTAAAAGAATAACGCCCACAGGTGGAGCTTACAGTCAAAAAGGCAAAAACATGCGGTCGTGAAAGTGTTGGCATTATATATATTCTGTATGATTTGGGAAAACATCTCTTTATTAAAGCGATTTTTCACGCACATATATCCTATGCCATTAGATGATAAGCAAAAATTACCTTTTGGGATATGATTGAAGATATTTGGAGATGAATAAAAAATTTTAGGGTTGGAAAAATCAATTGTATCATAGAGTTAAAAAGACTAGTCACTGAAATTTGACTGTTTTTTTAAGATTTTACAAATTGCACAGCGAAATTATAAATGAAGTTATTGATCAAAACAACTAAATCTCATTCATTTAAAAGTGGAGATTTTAATACAGAAAGACTCCTAAAGAGACAAAAGTCAAGAAAAATCTTTTTTCAGTGTTTCTTGAACATATTTATAGAAATCAGTTACTGCATTAAATGTAATTGCTGCAAGCTTCAGTGATCACATTATCCATAGAACATCTTTTTTTTTTCTTTGCATATAATCGTTCATTTAATTTTAATCACCCATAAAATGTACCTTTGGCAGCTCGATGTGATAGCTCGACCAAAAAGCTTCACACAAAGTAAAACAATATCTCTCTATAATGCTACCCGATCCCCATGAAAAATGTGCATAATAATATTCGGTTCACCAAACATTATGCCAATCTATATATCAATTTCTTCTCCTTCGAGAAGTAGAGTTTTTTAATGTTAACTGTTGGAAATTTAACATAGGGTAATTAATTTCAAAAAATGAACTTTCGTATGAGCTAATATATTGTTAAACGTTTTTACACATTTTCTTATTAACCCCTTAACTGGCCCGGGCGTATATACACATCTTTAAAATATACTATCTTTTGTATTTTACTGCTACCAGCGAAGCTACTGACATGATTTGTCAATGCAATAAAATAACCTTGAACGTGATCTCGACAGATTTTTCGAAAGATACATTAATTGCCGAAACGTCAGTGGAGGCCCTCTGTTGAGACTCAAAACGGTTTTGGGCTGTGTCTGTCTGTCTGTCTGTTTGTTTGTCTGTCGCGCGATAGCGGCCGCAAAAATAGCGCTATTAACTTGAAATTTGGTACACGTGTTCATGAGCCCCACGAAATCAGCTGTATAGTTTTTGGTAAGTACTTCATTTGTAGTTCGTATACAGGGACACGCCAAAGTTTTTCTTATCATTACGGCCTATGGGAGGAATTTGTATGTATCGCGATAGCGGCCACAAAAATCACGCTATTGACTTGCAATTTGGTACACGTGTTCATGTGCCCCACGAAATCAGCTGTATAGTTTTGGATGTGTATTCCATTCGTGTACAGGGACACGCCAAAGTTTTTCTTATCATTACGGCCTATGGGAGGAATTTGTATGTTCCGTGATAGCAGCCACAAAAATCACGCTTTCGACTTGCAATTTGGTACACATGTTCATAAGCCCAACGGAATCAGCTGTATAGTTTTAGGTGTGTATTCCATTTGTAGTTCGTGTACAGGGACACGCCAAAGATTTTCTATCATTACGGCCTATGGGAAGAATCTGTATGTACCGCGATAGCCGCCGCAAAAATCAAGCTATTGACTTCAATTTTTGCCGAAACGTCAGTGGAGGCCCTCTGTTGAGACTCAAAAGGATTTTGGGTTCCGTCGGTCCGTCCGTCTGTCTGTCTGTCTGTCTGTCTGTCGTGCGATAGCGGCCGTAAAAACCACGCTATTGACTTGAAACTTTGTACACATGTTCATGATCCCCACGAAATTAGCTGTATAGTTTTGGGTGAGCATTCCATTTGCAGTTCGTGTACAGGGACACGCCAAAGTTTTTTTTATCATTACGGCCTATGGGAAAAATTTGTATGTACCGCGATAGCGGCCCCAAAAATAACGCTATAGACTTGCAATTTGGTACACATATTCACGAGCCCAACGGAATTAGCTGTATAGTGTTAGGTGTGTATTCCCTTTGTTATTCGTGTACAGGGACACGCCAAAATTTTTCTTATCCTTACGGCCTATGGGAAGAATTTGTATGTACCGCAATAGCGGCCGCAAAAATCCTTCGATTGACTTGCAAATTGGCGCACACATTCCAGCTTTCCATATAAGTAGCTGTATAATTTTCATTGCTATATTTTTTATAAACTGTGTACAGGGACACGCCAAAATTCTTAACATTACGGAGTATGGGGTGAATTTCGTTTAAACGCATTTTAATATCATTACTTTGCAATGAAGAAAATGAAACTAGAGTACGTGAGTAAGATGCTTAAACTTATGTTGCTTGAAGGAAATATGTGCTCTTAAGCTTTCTAATTAATGTACAGGACCTTACAAAAGTGTTCTGACAATGTCACTTAGTCATTCAAACGATGTTAAATTTGGAACAATTATTAATTTTAAACGCAAAATAAGCTGAATAGTTTTTACTGGTGTATACAATGTTTATGGTTCGTTTACAAAGACACACGAAAGAATTTCGTAACATTAAGAGCCTATGGACGAATTTTTAATTTAAGCGCGCACTTTAATGCGTTTATGTTGAATTGAAATTAATAAAGTTAACATACATTATAAAGATGCTTAAAAACATGTTTACTCTAAAAAAAGGTTATGTATAGACTAAATAATTTATGGGACCACACAAAATAATTCCGAGTATGTACTGTAATCATCCAAATGATGTCAAATTAGTTTGAAAGATTAATGAGTCATAATTAATTAGATTTATTCTTATTATTGGCGTTTATAATGACTGTGGTTACTTTTCCGGGATACATAAAGGAATTTTGTACTTTTATGGTGTATAGTCGGTATTTCTTAAAAGTTTATATTAACATGGTTACACCCCATCAAATATAATGAAATTTTAATAGAATTTTAAAAGCCTGTTTTCATGTTGAAAATTGTGGGCATAGAATTGATAATTAGTTTAAAGGTTACGCAAAATATTTCCGATATGCTATGTAATTTTTTTTGCATGAAATTCGGTATTTATGAATTTCCGGGAAATAATACAAGACCGTCGTTTAATAAGAATGCATATTGTTGCGTACTTGGGGGTTTATAAGTTGTCCGAGAATGAAAGGCGAAACTTGCAAAAATTCAGTGATTTATTCACAGAAAGTTCCAGAAGAATACAGGTCTATAAACCAAATATCAGCTTCAATTCAACCAGTAAACATAGCTTAAACAACAGCCGTTAACAGCAAAACAACAGTACAAACTGTTTAGCAATAACACATAAAGGAAGTCTCATTCAAAGAGGCTCAAAGCAAAGCAAGCATTTGACGAAACCGACACAGATCTGAGATTGGAAGCCTTGGCTAAAAAAATGCTCCTTTTATACTATTCTATCGAACACAGACTGTTCTGGAAAATTATCGTATCTCATCAGCCAATGAGATTAGAGCTTCCATATTTGGTATATCCCTAAAAAGGATTTTCTCGCCAATGTCGCCAAAAAAATCGCCAAGGAGGGAAACTGTCGCAAAATTCGGCGCCAAATCCATTTCTTTCCTTATTGGAGCTTTTCAATTCGTTTTTAAAGGAAAATTAGGCTATTTTAACGCTAAAACGACTAGAAATGCACAAAATTAGCATTTTATCGACTTACTAAGCCTCTTTGAAAAAATTTATACAAAAATAAATGCAATTATTTACAATTCCGTAACACTTTATATGATATACAAATAGGTATAGAAAGAGAGATACAGCGGGGGGTTGAGGGGGGCGGCAGCGCCCCTCAGGAATGTATCTGATTATGGTAATAAGTCGATCGAATCAATATATACTATTATATAATAAGAAAGAAATAAAAATGACCTATTGAAAAATGTCTGATGCAAATAGGACGTTGATGCTCCTGATCTGCAGATCCACTAGTTTCAGAGTTGAAAGTGAGCTGTGGTACTTTGAAGTGAATCTCGTAAATTTTCATCGGGAGATAAGGAGTTAATATGATTCCACTTAACTCGTTAGTAGTCGCTAGTTCGTCGATTCGCCGCCCATCCCTTCAGTGTTTATTCAACAGCCACCAAAGATTTTTAGAAGTGACATTTGATATATATAAAAGGCGAATCTGCTCGAATAATCGTCGATTATGTATATCAAATTCCACTTCTAAAAATTTTTGGTGGCTGTTGAATAAACACTGAAGGGACGGGCAGCGAATCGACCAACTAGCGACTACTAACGGGTTAAGTTAAATTATGATATTCATCCGAAGGACCAGACTTCACTCAAGATTTCATTTCTAAAACAAATGAAACGGCATTTGGGACTGGTTGCTCTCAGGCAACGGTTCTACAGGCGTCGGCCGACCTCACCTTTTTGTGGTGGTCCCTGGGGAGTCGCTCAGCTTCGGCGACGAGCTAACGAGGCGGCACGGGCGCTATCAGCTGGCTGATGAACCAGTCAGTTGTGCTATATGCCTCTCTGGCAAGGAGGTTATACTCACTGGTTGCTTGAAATAGTAATGGTGGCAGCCAATTCTGGGGCAGTATCTGGTGGCACGAGGCTCTGGGTGCCTCCTCTTTGACTGCAACCACACTTCACCCCTGGCCTTGCTCCTCTAATAGGTTCAAATGAGTTTCCAGGACCCGGCCTAGCCGGTGAGCAGCTAGGTCGAGCAGTTTTCGGGGGCCTCTCCCTCCGCTGACTTTTTTGGGTTCGTGCCCCTGTCTGCGGATCTGCTGGAAGTGGTATGGTTTTATCCCCTGGGGTCCCCGTCGCCTGGGCTTGCCCTGGGACTCCGACGGGTCACGCTCTAAACCGTAAAGGTGGGCGGCCTCCAGTGGCGGTAATCTCAAACAAAATTAGTCAGAAATCACAACAACGCACAGACGGCTATTTTTGGGAGAAAGAATGGTTATTAAGTAGATTTTAAATATTATATTAATTATTGGTTGGCTGGAAGAAAAAATAATCCCGTTAAATATATAGCTTTATCCGGGACATAAATATCAGAATTTATTACATTCGTTTTAGGGTGTGGATAACAAAATTACCCGGCAAAATTCGATTATAATACATTTTGTATTTTCGTGATTGTCAAGGTTTTAATTATACTCAATTTTAGAATGAGTCTGTAATGATAAATTTATATTAGCAATTTGTAGCAAAGATAATAAAAGACTGTCATGAGACATGTATAATTTCATTTCTGTTATCACGTCTGACGTTTCCCATTAGCTAATTCCCTACTAATGTCTAGAGAGATAATGACTTATACACTGTGCGTCAAATAAGTTTTAAGACTCGTCCCCGAGCGCAGGTTGTAATGGTGCTGTGAGTGTAAATGCGCATTCGTCATAACGTCCATCGTCTGGTGGCACACTGCCAACAAGTTCTGCGCATTTCGTTTAGTAGCTGAGAGAAGGCCAGCGTTCGTTGCAGAAGTGAATTTTTTTCATGTTGATTTTTTAAGGTGGAACAAAGTGCTGTAATTAAATTTAACGCAAAACTTGGTAAAAGTGTTTCGGAAACATACCAACTCGTGAAACAAGTTTACAGTGACTGTTGTTTAAGTAAACCAAATATTTTTGTGTGGCGCAAACGTTTTTTGGACGGAAGAGATACGTTAGAAGATGATCAGCGTAGTGGAAGATCAATTTCATTTAGGACACCTGAAGCCTGAAGTTATTGAGAAAGTACTAAATTTCGTAACAAACGATCGCTGTGCGGCACAGAGAATAATGGAAGACTCTTTTAATATCAACAAAGAAACAATTCGAACCATTCTGCATGAAGATTTGGGCAAAACAAAAGTGTGTGCTAAATTTGTTCCACACACCTCCCTTATTGTTCGTCGATTTTTGGCAAAAAATAATGTCTGTGTGTCCACCGTATTCACCCGATTTAGCACTGTGTGACTACTCCTCATTCCCAAAACTTAAAATGAAGTTAAAAGTGCGTTATTTTGAGGATATTTGAGGCGTGTTTTTCAGGCCATTCCACAAAGTGATTTACAACAGGCGTTTGATACATTAATAAACCGCTGTAAAAAGAGCATTGAAGCTATTTTGAATAAAAAACCAAAATAGGTACTAATTTCTTGTTTCCATTTCATTTTACAGACCCAGTCTTAGAAATTATTTGATGCACTGTGTATTACTAATTTAATTTGTATTATTATTTTAATTTGCATTTTGTAAAGAGAAAACAAACATTTTGATCATAATTCTCTTGATACTAACTTTTGTATAACATGAATAATCAATGAATCGCATTGCTTCGCAACAAATTAACATTCTTTAATTACAAAATTTCTGTGCGATACCTTAATTTTGAATACTAGTATTGCTCGTTTACTATAGTTAAATACAAAAAATAAAAAAATAAAATAAAAATAATGCAGATATCTTCGGAACATTTATTACAATGCACAATTTAACATGTATATCGAAATACCGTTTTAATATACTTTAGCGTACAGGGAACTTAAAAAAGAACCTATAATTTCTCTGTATATTAAGGAATTAGGGAAATTGTCCACTGCATATAAATTTTAAAGTCGGAAAAATTTTACTTAGTAAATTTTTCAGACTTACTAGTAAATTAACTGAAAAATGTCTACATCTTATTTATATATTTATTTAATTTGAATTACACAAACATTAAAGGAGAAATTAAAATTAATTAATCGATATTTCAACAAATACATAAAACATCGACATTTTCTGTTTTTAATAAAACGTTTGAAATCACAGCAATATTAATTTAGAAACCACAAAATGATTTCGGTTCTAAAACCACTGAAATTAATTGAGCAGGGATGGAACACGGCCGCAGAATTCATACCGGAATCTGTTTAAGAAATTTCCATTCCTATAATATCGTTGATCCAAGAGGTAGAAAATTTTCTTACATTCGTAGTGGTATGAATTCTGCGCCCGTGTTCCATCCCTGATTGAGTGAACGACACATTCTCCCAAATTCGGAGTTTAGAGAGGAGTGGGTTTAACATCGCTTTGAGCAATTGGCGACTGTCTGGAATTCACCTCTAGTGTTAATCCGGAGGCATACCATCACAGTTTTGGTCCTCTGCAGAGAGAGTGGCTCTCCTGCTTCGATATAAGCCCCCAAAATATTTTCAATATAGCCTCAATTAAATAAATGCAATTGATTGGAGCAAACAATTTATTCCGTCTTTAAATAAAAATTCGAGGTATTACAGTTATAAATTTTCAGAATGTTATAAAGTATTTTTAATGTAAATAAACACTTTTCAAACAGTGCTATATAGGATGGGCTGACTGGTTTTGAAACATCAACACAAAATCAGGTAAGTTGCGTACGAGATTCTGATTTACAATAAAAAGCTTCTTATAGTAACAATTTTGATTTAAGCATATACATTAAAAAAAAATTATTACAAATTTTTTCCCGCATGGCGCTACTTGTCTCTATGTTTTGCTTATACAGCGTTCCTTTTAATTTTGCTACGATCACCTTGAAACCCAGATTTAATTCCCCTTGATTTCTTTTTATGGGACTATATGAAGTACAAAATGTATGCTTCCCCTGTAGCTGACAATAAATTATAGAAGACGCGCACAATGCATGTTATCCAACCTCTTCCAAAATCAATTTTAGCAAACACATTGATTGAATTGAATGACCGTTTGGATGTGTTTCTAGTTATTAAGAGCGCACACATTGAAATATTGTAGTGAATTTCATTAAATAAATGTTCTTCAGTTGCTTGCTTTGTGATTTTTATGGTTTTTCTTCGTTTTTAAGATACAGCGCCACTTATGATTCGAATTTTGAACTAAATTTTTATTTCCTTAATCCTTTAACCATTTGAGGGGCAAGAAAATTTTCTCATTTAAAATTAAAAGCCACCAAAATTTACCAACAATATTAGGAGAGAAAAAATAAACGAAGTTATTCCTCTAAGTTATAAAAGAAAAGTTTTATATAAATTTCCGGGGCCAATTTTTGCAGTTGGAAATTAAAATTTACGCATTTGCAAGGGTTAACGTTCACTACTTAATTTCTTTTGAAAACTGCTAAATTAACTTTAAAATGACTTTTAGACCCTATAAGTACGGAAAGACAGAGAAAAAAAAATAAAAGCATTTTTAAAATCCGAGATATATTTGGTTTGAAACATCTATAAATTAATCTTATTGCATTCAAATAACATTTAATGTAATTGCTAAAAAACTTCGTTAGTGAACATTATCGATTTCAAAAACTCCTAAGAAATGTTTGAAGTTAAAATAATAGCACAGACCTTCATTGAGGGAAAAAACTAGACCCGTGTGCATCAGCAAAGCGCACTCGCGCCTACTAAGAAATTTCAAGTGACTTGTGCACTAAGCTTCCTCAGCAACATAATTTTTAAATTTTGGAGTAGAGAAAGAAAAAGTTTAAAAAACCATTAAAACAACGAAAAAATATTAAAAAATGTTAAATTATGTCAAATGTTTGGTTTTGCTGCGGAACCAATGAACGTTAAAGGGTTAAACAAACTTTTTCATCGTAAGAAGCGTTGTAGAACACTGTCGTATACATCAGTTATTTGACTTTATATTAAAGTTTACAATGTATCAGAGACTTTAGGCCCACCCGGTAAAATTTGGTATTTTGGGCGTGAGAATCAAAATGGTGGGAATCATGAAAATAATCGATTATAACTTATATTTCTGAATTCTAAAATTTAATTTTGCTTCTGCATTTTAATCATTTCAATTGAACAAGGAAATATCTAAACAATTTAATACTTAGGGAAGTCTACATAAACAAATAAATTTTAATTTTCTAAATCAAAATGTACTTTAATAATAATTTCATATCGGGCAACTAAAGTTTAAGACAGATGAAAATTTTTAGCTCTAAATATTGTAACAAAATGGGAACTGCAAAAGGCAGTTAGATTTTTGTTTCCATCCATATATTCACAAACGTTTCAAGTCTTCTAATTTAGATTAACGTAAATCGAACAAGGTTTTAGATTATCTTATGAATGAAAAGATCTTTTAAATAGTACTTTTCAAACTAATGTATTAAACCAAGTTTCTGGATAAGAACTCATAAAATATATATATATTAGCTCTTTAGTTCTTTGTTTATACACCACAAAAAATTGTAATTTGCATGCATTTAAGGATTAAAATATCTTTGTAATTCTGTTAAATTTCCTTGATAACCAGGAAAATGATTGGTAAAGGGCGTAGGGGTGATGGCCAGTTGTCAATGCGTGGATAGAACATAGGCTTTGGCATTAACCTCCATATACAATTGTCATTTTAACCTAAAACATCAGAAACGCAGAATCAATGAAAAAGTTACGAGTAGCTCTATTTGTTTGGTAACATAATTTACATATATATGTGTGTGCACGTATAATATCAAGCATATAAAGATAACTCTTTATTATTATTTATTATTAATACTCTTTCATTATTATTCTTTTATTATTATTATTATTATTATTTTTTTTTTTTTTTTTTTTAAGTTTAAGAATTATTTTACTCCAACATTGTTCATTCTATCATCTTTTTTATTTTAAACTTATAAATTTTATGAAATAACTCATAAAATATTAAGAGGGATGCAAATTTAATTTTCCGTACGAAGAATTACATACAGTGTAAACGGTGGAAATAGAGAGAAAAAATAAAATTATTTTATTAGTTGGTGCTGCCCTCTATATTTTTCTTTAAAACTAACATGTTTTTAAGGCGTATATCTGACAAAACTTAAAGAAAAGTTAGTAAAACAAAATTAATAATGAAATCTTTTTTTTTTTTTTTTCTTTCTTTAAGATAAATCCTAATTTCATTATTATTTATTACTAAACATAATTACTTATGATTTATCAACAACGACAAATAAATTATGAAACATTATTTGAATTATAACAAAATAATAATAATAAATAAATAAATAAATAAATAAAAATACCTTTAGTGTTATAAGGACGTCAATTTTACCCGGCAAGTTTAATTTTTCACGAAGTTTAAATCAATTTTAATATTTACGCGTAAATTTCTTTTCATTAAAAAAAAAAAAAAAAAAAAAAAAAAAAAATCAACTCATAAACTTTTTTGGGCAACAATTAAAAATTAAAATAAATTATGTATTTTTGTCTGAAAAAGGGCTTCTATAACTTCTTCGATACTGTCCGTTTCGTTCTTTTCGTTTTTTTTTTTTTTTTTTTTTTTTTTTATTTTCATGAAATTCTGGCAAAAGCAGAATTTAGTTTAGTACGGAGGACTATTCGTTTTTTTTTTCTTTTTTCTTAATTATAACATTGCTTTCAAATTATTCAATTATATTTTCGATAAATGTCCAACCATCGTAAAACTGGCGACAACGTTTTATTCGTAGATTGAGACTAATAGTCCTCCGTACTAATAATCAAATTTGGGTTAAAGCCGACTAAACCCATGATGGTCTCGGGGCAGGTTGGTGTGCCCTCCATGGGGACCTTTCTAAAGAGTCCTTGTCTGTATTCACGCGTGTTTCGTAGAAATCAACGGCAAATTTCCAGCAGGTAGTCCAACGAACGCCCTGGGTTCAAACTAGGCACCTTCTTGAATTTGTGTGATTATATCTTCTTTTACTTCTTGTATTTGTCTCATATATCTCAAGAAAATTATAAAATCTAGTCAACCTTTAGTAACACGTTTTTTAATATATAGGCTTTCATATATTTATTAGATTTTCTAGAACAAAAAATTTAATTACAACTGTAAAGATAGCTTTGTAAAAAAATTCCGACTTGATGTTAAATAAGCATTATCTCTTATATTATTAAAATCTGTACGCGCGCGCGTGTGTGTGTGTGTATCTGTCTGTCTGTCTGTGAGAAACGGCTTGAAACCGCAAATGCTCCGCCTCTAACTGTCGCACGGACTTCGAACAGGTACCGTCGGACAGAGAATTTATCGCAGATCTGGGTTATCTAATTTGCTAAACGATGCGACCCTAATTAGCGGAGATATTAATTAAAATGTCGACCATTGTCTAACGAAAAATGACCCAGAATTCATGATTAAATGCTTAAAAAGCGACATTTTTACGGAAAAAGTGGAAAATAAATTAGAAATATCAGTCGTATTGTTACAAACAAGATACTATTGGAAAGGGCTTTTTTTTTCTCAATTCGATGGTTTAAACGGCTTATCGATCGGACAATTAGATTTTTTAAAATTAACTAAACTATAAAAAAATGTTGGCAACAAATCACAAGAATCTTAGCTTTGCAGACGATAGTCTACAGTCTTGAACGGAAAGAAACACATCTGGTATTTAATGAGGTCATGTGTTTTTGTACTGCGATTAAAAATTGCAATTTTCTATTTTCTTCAATTTTTCAAAATTCGCACATTTCAATTAGTATACAATCTTAACACCACAAAACAAACTTGCAGTTCAAATTTCATCGATTTTGGTCAATAAACAAAAGATTTACATTTTAATTGGAAATTAAATTTTATCTTTACACGCCTGACATTTTATCTGTCGAAAGAGGATGCCAGTTTCAAAACGACACAAATACAGTTAAGGTAAAAATATTTCTTTTTCTATTTACTTCCGTTAACCGACTACCGTAGATAATGGAATTCGAAATTTCACCTGACTTACACGTTTTGAGGTGTCATGGCACTGTAATAATTTAAAATTTCAATATTTAAAATTCTAATTATGTTTAATTTTTTTTTTTTTTTTTAATATGTCATTCGATACACATTTTAAAGTACGGTTACATTATTGAAAGGGGAATTCGAGATTACCCGATTTACACGTTTTGAGGTCTCCTGATTAGGTTTTCTTTTGCATCGCAATAGTGGAATTCGAGATTTCAGCTTATTTACACGTTTTGAGGTCTCCTGAATGGGTTTTCTTTTGTATCTCAGCTACTAATTAAAGTGTCGAAAGTAGAATTAGAGATTTCACCTGATTTACACGTTTTGAGGTCTCCTGAATGGGTTTTCTTTTGTATCTCAGCTGCTAATTAAAATAATTTCATAAGTTCACACATTTCACATCATTTCACATCACTTGATTTCACATCATTTGAAAGCTTTGTTAATTTGGAATTGAATAGTAGATTACAGAAATTCGATATTTCGACATTTCTCCTGATTTAAACGTTTTGAGGTGTCCTGAATGGGTTTCTCTTTTGTCTCAGTTACTAATTTAAAAAATTTCATAAGTAATACATCATTTGAAAGCTTTGTTGAGTTGGAATCGAACAGTAGATTACAGAAATTTCTAACGCCAGATGGCGCTGTAATATTTTTAAATTACAATATTTCTATTTCTAATCATGATTAAATTTTTTTTAATGCGTCATTCGATACAGATTTTAAAGTACTTTTACATTATCGAAAATGGAATTCAAGATTTCACCAGATTTACACGTTTTGAGGTCTCCTGAATCAGTTTTTTTTGTATCTCAACTACTAATTAAAATAATTTCATAAGTAATACATTAGAAAGCTTTGTTGATTTGGGATCGAACAGTGGAATACAGAAATTTCTACCGCCAGATGGCGCTGTAATATTTTCAAATTTCAATATCTAATCATGATTAAATTATTTTTAATACATCATTTGAAAGATATTTTAAAGTTCTTTTATATTATCGAAAGATTTCAGCAGATTTACACGTTTTGAGGCGTCCTGATTAGGTGTTCTTTTGCATCTCAGCTAATTGAGTAAGACCGTTCAAAATTGGTATACGTAGGTTAATTAGAAGGGGCTGAAAGGGTGGGGAAGAAATAGGCGTGCACTGCGCTGCCGAAGGCAGTGGGGACCCGGTCCGACTTTTTAACCGATGAGAAATAATTTTTTTAATTTTCTTTTCTTAAGAATAAAAATTTGATTTGAGAAGGAATACGTGCGCGCGCATGGGTCTGCGCTGCCGAAGGCAGTGGGGACCCGGTGTGAATTTTTACCCGATCAGAAAGGATTTTTTTAGGGGGCACGAAGTATCAGGGAAGGAATGCGGGCGTGCAGCGCGTGTATTTTTTAACTTGTGCGCGCGCAGCGCGCACGGCACTACGCTGCCGAAGACAGTGGGGACCCGGGCTGACTTTGTACCCCATGAGAAATGATTTTTTTTTTTTAATTTCTTTTCTTAAGAATAAAAATTTGATTTGAGAAGGAATATTTGCGCGCAGCGCACGTATACCTTCACACGTGCGCGCGCATGGGTTTGCGCTGCCGAAGGCAGTGGGGACCCGGTGTGAGTTTTTACCCGATCAGAAATGATTTTTTTTGGGGGGGGGGCACGGAGGGTCAGGGAAGGAATACGCGCGCGCAGCGCGTGTATCCCTTAACTTGTGCACGCGCAGCGCGCACGGGACTGCGCTGCCGAAGGCAGAGGGGACCCGGGACGACATCTTACCCGATCAGAAAGGATTTTTTTTAAATTTCTTTTCTTAAGACTAAAAGTTACTGTTAGTGATTCATTAATTATAGTGATTCATTTGAAAATACTGACCCGCTAGCGGGTGAAGCTCGCTAGTATATTTATAAAATTTGTAAGTTTAAGTTGGAAAAACGCTACCTCGGCAATTATAAAATGTAAACTCAGGGCTGGTCTTGAATTTAATTAAATATTATTTTTCTTAAAAATCTCTAATTTTCAAACGAATTTAGCGATTTTCAGACTCCGATGTCTTAATTACTATTTTTAGACAATTTTAAACTATTATCAAAATCGCTTAAAAACTCGCAATCTTTATGAAAAATTTTACACTCTCGTCCGAAAAAACACATGATTTATCACTTAACACGAACTGGAAGTTGGATGATGGGCAACATGTAAATTTGAAAATAACAATGCAAAGTGGGCTGAATAAAAATCATTTTTTTTTTTTTTTTTTTACTCTAATTTTAAAAATAATTTAAAGATTCTCGGATTGTGAACTTAGAATCACTATTTACAGCTAAATTATGCCTTTTGTCATAATCAATTTGAAGTTCTAGAAATTTTTTAAGCGTTTTCATATTCCAATAACAGAAAATAAATAAATAAACACGTGACATATAATCTAACATAATCTAGCAGTTGGAAGATCGCTAGATTGTAATTTTATCTAATATAATCGTTAAGTTGGAAGATTACTTGCTCACAAAATTAAAAATAGTAATTGTATGTTTATTTGTATCATGACACTACTTTGTGTATTCATTTATTATAATACACACATCACAGTACAGAAGTTATTATAATTTAAAATAGGCGGAGCTTTGTCTTGAAATCGCGAAAATGGTTAATATAAATGTATTTGAATCAGAAGTTTATTCCGGTGTGAACGCTGGATTCGGTTTTTCTATGAAGAAAGCGGAGATTAGAAAATATATTAAAATAATTGAAAAAAAAAAAAAAAAATAACTGATAAAATTAAAAAATAATTGATATTCCAATTCGATTTATTCTTCAACCATACACCCAAAATAACTTTATGAGTGAAGAATATTAAAAAGAAATTACTATCTTATATCTGAAATTTTTGCTGTTCCCATCCAGGTATAGTGACTGGATTAGAGTACCTTTATAAGTTAAAAGCGTTAATAATTATTATGATTCCTTAATTAGGAACATAATTTTATATTCTTTGTAAATAGGGACCTAAATGCTAATAATTATAATGAATAATTTTCCTGTAAAAATTTTTTAAGCTTAGAAAAACGGCTTACAGAAACGGACTGTCCTCTAAAAAAGAGGACATTTGGCCAGCATTGACTGTCATCCGCTTGATGCGCTTATTCTAGATATCGACGATACTCTAACAAATTAAATTTTAACATAGTCTGCGAAAGTCTCTCAGTTGGTTAGTTTTAAGATTTAGGGAGGCATACTATTGTAACAATCGCAGCTATCGTAGATCACAAGTCGGATCGTACACTCCGCAGCAAAAGTATCCGAGCACTAGCAATAATCCCCGTCTAAAACAAGTGCACTTAATACTGCTTTGTTAAATAAATCCTTGTCGAATAATGTTCTTAGACAGACTAAGAGCATGACTCAACAAGGATTTATTTAACAAAGCAGTAGTAAGTGTACTTTTTTAAGACGGGGATTATTGCTAGTGCTCGGATACTTTTGCTGCGGAGTGCACGATCCGACTTGTGATCTACGATAGCTGCGATTGTTACAATAGTATGCCTCCCTAAATTGTTCATGCCTCTATTCCAAATTCAGCTACTCAACAATGATAACTCTAAAAAAATATATAAATTAAATAGGCTTTTTCACTTTTGCCTCCATGTCGAAAACTACAGTAATCCCACTCACACAAGGCAAAGTTTCCGTTATCAAAATTACCACCACTTAACCTTAAATTATAGATTGGTCTCAAGATGCATAAAATGCTCGGGAAAACACGTGCCTAAGAATTGCTTTCTTAGAAAGGGAAATATTGATTCCGGAAAACCATACCTGCCAACCCTCTTATTATAAAGCGTAAAATTTTTAGTATTCGCCTTTTTTTCACACCAGTCATTTTTTTAAAGTAATTTTATTCTTATTTAATCGTAACAACATTTGAAGAGAATTACTCTAAAAATCAGCGGCGAGGCGTGGTTCAGAAAACTATGGAAGCGCCGAAGCGACGCGCTTCCAAAAGCAGAGGAAGAATCAATTCAGTCTTCAATGACTTTCTAAATTTCAATGTAATTTCTTGCAGATTGGTTAGATTATTTATTTTCTATGATAAGAAACCTGAATATAACATTTGAAATCTTTATTATCAAAAGATTTGGAGATATAATTCACTCAAGCTAAAAAATATTAAATGTAGAGAAAATTGAGTTTAAATTCATCTAGAAAGATTGAAGTGTAAGGTTGATTTTTTTTATGTGTGATTTTTTATTATGTGAGAAATGCCAAGCTGGTTATCAGCCAGGGTAGCTCAGTGGGAGAGCATCCGCACATTAAGCGGAGAGCCTGGGTTCGATTCCCGGATCTGGTATTTTTCACATAGTTGGTATAAAAAATCAACTTTACTCCAATCTTTCTAGATGAATTTTCATGGTTGATGTATTAATGAATACAATTTATAATTGAGTTTAAAGTTTGATGGTGTGTTGTGTTAGGGTTAAAGACAGTTGACTAAAAGAGGGTCCTAATCCTGGGTGGTGTACTCTCCATAGGGAGTCTTCCTACGAATTACTTAGCTCATAATTATGCGAGTTTCGAAGAAAACTATGAAACTCCAATGTATAGGTTGATAAAAACGATCTGGTATTGAACTCATAAAATCCAGTCTACCCCAGCTTCCAGATATTTAAATTTTGATATTTTATTGATCAGAGCATTGCAGAATTTTGCAACTGCAGTCATAAAACTTTCATTTTTGAGATAATTTTATGTAGTTTTTTCCATAATGTTGAATTTAAGATTCACGTTTTACATACTTTTTTTATATAATATTTGATATTGTGCTTGAATAATGAATATTATTAATGTTAAATTCTACACTTTATAGGATTGATCAGGCCCCACCTGTGAAAGTTTGCATGAGCCTTTACTGTGAATGAGTATTCAAAGAGGTCTTTTCTATTTATATGTTATTATTGTAAAAGTTATACCAGATATCTTACTTTATTTAATGAAATCAGAACAGGGAAAAAATTTTATGAGGCTCTGTTAATACCCATAATTTTTTCTCTTTATTGAAAACAATTCTAATTAATTAAAAATGAATAATTAATAATTATTTATTAATTAGCGATATACCTTTTATAACCATGCAGGATTACTTTACAAATGAAAATGAATTTTAAAAAGAAGTCCTTTAAAGAAACCTTTTGGGTTAGGGTTCCTGGTCCACCCTACGAAAACCAATGCCAGAAAAAAGCATTACATAGAAGTCGCTTTAAATTTCTCAGTAGAAGCGAATGCACTTTGCTAATGCACTCATGCCTAGTTCTTTTACCAGATGAAGGGATATGCTATTATTTTGACATTAAGCAACTGTTGGGAGCTTTTGGAAATTATAGTGATTACTTACAAGGTTACTTTTTATTCAATTAATTATTTGAATTTTATAAGGTTAACATATAGATGTTTCAAAACAAAAATTTCTCAAACATTAAAATTGCTAATTTTTTTTTTTAATCAGATATTTATGATTAGCTGTGTGTCTAATAACCATTTTTGAAATTAGTTTAGCAATTTTAAAAAGAAAATATGTGGTGAACATTAAATGTTAACTGATAATTTCTATCAATTATAATAAGAAAATTCTGACTTTTTTCATTTCAATCGTCATTTAAATTCATTGTTATTTTTAAATTTTATAATATTTTAAAGGCAGGCACTATTTTATATATATAATTTTTTTTGTAATGAATGGTGTAAATATTTGATTTTTTAAAGTTTTCTGCAAAACACATACTTATCAATGTTGCTTGAGTTTCAGTAAGTAAAATAAAAATATAATTTTGAAATAAGTTACTTGTATACTTTAAAAAAAGTGAAGCCAAATATAAACATTTAGCATTAGTTCTTCCTATAAAAATTTCCAAAATTCTAGAGCTTCATATATATATATATAATTAAAACTGGATATATATCAATACAATGCAATTATCATTCATTCAACTGTTTCCCCAATGAAAATTTTTTCATTTAAATCAAGATAACTATATGTTAATAATCCTTTTACAGGGATGAAACTACCTAACAAGCACAAACCCTGAAAATTGCTACTTGCATGCAGAAAAGGGAGACTTATTAATGTTATATCATATGGCTATCTATAATGAGTGATATTTTGAGAATTCTTAATGTATTATAAGGTAAATTAAACATTCAAAATGAGAAATTTCTATAAAAGCAAAATAATTGAACATGAAATTCAGAGACAGCAAAGTTCTTAAAAACCCTGAAATCAGGGGTAGCCCCTCAAAAGTTTCATCCCTGCTTTTATCACATATATGTGTACTGACTATAATCATTTATCCAAATTCTGAAGTTAACTTTCATATAGATTGCAATTACGCATCACTGTCGACAGGGGCATAGTAGTTCAAAAGCCATTGGAGGAGCTTGAAAAATTCAGTTTAAAGATGGCTTAATTTTTTTAAAGATAAAATCAATTAATAATTAAATATTAATATTTACAAATTTTTAATATTAATTAGAAAAAAAATCAGCAATAATGAACACATGTCTTAAATTTTGGTTTTAAAAGGGTGATTCTTTTGTCATTATAAGGAAATTTCATATCCAATAATGGGATGGAAGGGGGAGCCCTGAGCTCCTCATTTTCTTACGCTCCTGATTATCCCACCCTTCTATGTAAGTTGATGATTTCTGCAATGAGTATTAAAATTCCTTTCTCAGTTTCCCTATTGCAGATTCTAATTTATGACAAGCGATTAGTATTTCAGATAAGTTTGATTTACAAGTTGAAATAATGTACATCTGATGAGAAAAAAAAGAGCTTTGGGAAAAATTTTAGTAAACAATCACTGAAATTAAATATGATGGGGCAATGTTTCCTTTCAATCCTTTTTGAATTCATAATTGCCTGATACCAATATTACATTGACATCTTAAGAGGTTTTGTCCAACTTTTGCAGTTACAATTGTGCTAAATTCATAAATGATCATACATAGTACTTTTTAATGTTGTAGCATTTTATAGACATGGCTGATGATGATTGATTGTTCATTAGTGTCTCTGATTTTTCATAATTATTAGTTCATGAAAAAAAGGAATTCAAATTATTATACTAATTGAAGGATTCAGAAGATGTAAATTATATTTACTTATTTTGTAATTCATAAATTTATATACAATGTCAGTTAAAAATCCTATTTGTAGTTATAACGCTGTAATTAAAATTTTACCAAAAAAAGGAAGAAAAAGCAGAGGTACTTCTGTTTCTCCTGTGAACATTGGATTTCTGCATTAGAAAACATTTTATCTGATATATTGGATTGTTTTGATCAGAAATATATAAAATACCATATAGAAAAGCAAAAAGTATTAAATCTAAACAAGAATATTCAAGAATCACCAAACAGTTACAAAAGATTTTCAAAAGAATTCTATATTTTTTACCTCTTCATAGTTCTAATACAATGTTAAATTTGCTCTACCTCAACAATTTTTTTTAAGATTGTAATAATAGATCTTTATTATGTTTTGAAAAGTATTTTCAAAGATTTAATTTATTAGATCAAAATAAAAAAAATTATCAAGCAATGTTGATTTCATATTTTACTCAGGATTGGATCTATAAAAAGAAAGTAATTTAATTGAAAATACTTGTATTGTCTCTGCATGTTCATACATTATTTTTAAACAAATACAGCGATTTTTTAATTTCTTGTTTTCGAAAGTTCTAATTATCATAGTGGTCTTCTTATAACATGTAAATGTTGCGATATCTTCCATAGTGGTTGTCTTGCAATTTTTATTAAAATCTAAATTTTGGGGAAGTGCAAGGTTTGAATTCAGGTCACATTCATCAGTCTAGCAGTTCAAAGTTTTCTGTTGTTTGCTCTGAAACTTTCATGAATACTAATTAGAAGTTTTTATGAAGAACCTCATGTAGTGCATCCCACCCAGGCCTAGGTTTTTCATGCACACTATCGGTCTTAATCAACACACTAAATATAGTAAGTTTTTCTATGTATCCTTTTAGTATGTTTTTTGTAAAAAGAAACCAATCATTAAAAAACAAATCAGGATGTTTAATAAAAATTTAACATAGGCTAAATAAAAATTTGACTTCTAAACCATTATTTTACATGAGATTTTTAGTGATCTCTAAGAAGTATTATTATTATTTTTTTTTAATCTCATTTGCTGTTAAGGATTTTTTTTTTTTTTTTTTTTTTTTTTAATCTAGTTAATAAATTAGATTATAAAATTTTAAATTAATCATTCTGAATATTTTTTATTCCTTTGCAAAAAAAAATCTGGTGTGGCATTCACACAATTCTCTGTTATAGTGCATTTGAATACTATAAAAACAGATTGCAGAATTCTCATGAATGTATAATGAAAGAAAGCTTCAAACCAAACACTACAGCCAGAACACATTTCAAGCAATACTTTTTTTTACACGGTGATCCCGAAAATTTTGGTTCTTTCTTTAATATATTACCAGTCTTCTTTTTAATTTAGAGGCACAATTTTTGTGGAATTACATGATGTATTACATGCTCTTTACAAACCTAAAGTTTCAGAATAATTCTTGAATTTTTCTAGATATATAATAAAATATCTGAAATCAGAAATGTCCGATCATTTATGGAAAGATAGTGTATGATGGAGAACTGACCAGAGTCCGCCTATGCTAACTAGCTTAAATTTCTACTATATTTAAACAATAGTGCATACTTTGCAATTTTAAAATTTCAAAAAATGTATTAAAATATCTGCATGGGCTTGAGCTTGGCCTGATTTTTTCTATTTGGACTTGGGACGGGCCAGGACAGATTGGGTTCATACATTATATATATATATATATACAGTAGAAGATCTTTATAACGCAAATCTATATAACGCAATTCTCCATATAACGCAAAGCCTCTCAAATATAAACAATGCATTTTGCAGCTAAGAACTACTTGCATTTATTGCCAAAAACTGTTACTGTCTAACACTAAATGTGATATACATATATTTTATTTTATTTTCCTAATTCAAAGCTTTTTAAAGTAAAAAGAGCTATTATTGTTGTTTATTTAGTTATTTCTGAAAATGAGTATTACAATGAATGATCTGCTCCAGGCATATTTGGACTATATTTATAAATTTAATAATGAAATTTCAATCTCTTCAATTTCTGTTATAAGGAAAATAATTTAAAGATATTCTGCTCTATTTTGATAGGTTTCAGACATATTTGGCTATTTATGCAAGGTAAATTTAATGAGGTACGATTTGTGATCTATATAAAACAAAATTCTATATAATGCAAAACCTCATGTTTTTAAGTTTGCGTTATAAAGATCTTCTACTGTATATATATAATAATGATGATCTATTCAGCATAGTAGAAGCCAAGCAACAGATACAAGATCACTGAAACACCAATGACCAATAAGATTTAAAAAAAATTTTATCAGTGGATGAAATACAGTAATGTAAAGAAACCAGATATATTAACTAACAACCTGCAAAACAAATGAATCAATAAAGTAACAACAAATCTTAACTTAAAACCATAAACTTTATCAAAATTTATGAAAAAATAATTTAAGAAACATAAGATAGGCAGGCAGGAAGACTTGTGACTTGCCTGTGGCAGGCCCGTGCTGGCCAGGGGGGACAGGGGGACTTGTCCCCCTGCACCCGCTGTTTGAAACTTTCTTGCCGCCCTCAGTCAATATTTTATTCTAATAAATTCTTTGAGAGGGGTGTGAAAGCAATGTGTTAAGAGCGCCCTAAAAATGCTCATAATTTAACTCTTTTTTTTTTTTTAAATAAGCTTAATTATTTATACATTCAATCTTCTTAATACATGATGATGATAGTAAAAGATATCTCTAAATTTCTGTTAAGTATATTTAACTCTGATATTACATTACAATAGGGGTCCACATACCCGATCATTACACAGATCGGAAAGAAGAAGGACTCACTTTCATTCAAATAATTACATTGAGGAGGACGCAAAAATAGTGTTAAAAGCGCAATAAAAATACACATAATTTAAATATAAAATATTTTTTTATTTTTATTATTTTTATTTTGATATTCGTATATTTTTATTGTTGCATTATAGCAAGGGAGTAATGGACCAATATACAAAATTGTGTGAAATAGGAGGACACAGGATATCTCTCTTTACAAATAACTAGCTGGGTATAATAACAACTTTAAAGATGCCGTCCGGCACACCGAAAAGATCCTTAAGCTTTCTTAAAAAAAAATATTAAATGAATAACTTTTTACTTATATATTCAACTTTCTTCTCTCTTATCATATATGAATATGTCACAGTACGAAATACCGCACGGAGAATAATAGTAAGAAAGGATTCCTTTCTACTAATTTCTATAAGCCGAGTGGAATGCCATATCAGTGTTATAACTCCATGAAATGTCCTTAAGTTAACTATAAAAAATTTTATAGTTTTAATTAATTATCTAACCAGTTATGTTGTTATGGAAACAGTATGAAGGTCCACAAGAGAAAAGGGTCGGCTTCTTTTTCTTTACTAATAATTTCATAGGTGCTGTAGCAGTGTAAAAGGCCCTGTAAAAGCTCCATAATTTTTATATATTTATATAATTTTCTTTCAAACTTCTTTTATTTTAATTAATATGTTCAATCTTGTCAAAATTAAGCTTTTGTAGGATAGATTTTATTATTTGTAGATTTCTTATCCATCACCCAATTTCTTAACTCCCTCTTTTTTACTTTCCGACCATACATACTAAATATGTAAGAAATATTGTAATTATGATAAATACTCGATTTTGAGATATCTGTATATTTTGAGGTCCTTTTGTTATTTTTTCGGTGATGTATGTGTGTGTGTGTGGGAGTGTGTATATGTGTGGAAGTGAACATGATAGCGCCAAAATGCGTTGTTCAAATGAGCTGAAAGTTGGTACGTATGTTATAGGTCGTAATACAAAGCCTATTGATTTTGTAATCTAGTGCTTATAGTTTTTGCAGGGACACAAAGAAAATTCCCTTATCATTGTGGCCTATGGGCTCAAAATCTTTAAAGTGTGATAGCGTCTAAATGACTCAAAGCAACTTTTGGAAAAAAATGATTTATTTAATTTTAATTTTAGAAAAGAAAAATAAATGAGAAATGATGTTAAGGGGAGTCTACTTATTGTCTCCAGAAGCCAAAGTTAGCGTTAATCAATGGGGTATTTTGCCACATTATAACTCATTAACTAGTACATATTTTTAAATTCCGCTCTCAGATTCAGGAAATTCACAAGTGTTAAAATGATTATCACTTACAAGTATTTTTTGTAATTTTTAATATTTTATTTTGAATCCGTAAAGAGTAAAACTTAATATTCCGCAAAATGTGAATTTCCACATAGTGAAAATTCGCATTTTACATCTTCAAGATAACATATTAAAAATTAAAATAATAATAATTTTTTCAAAGCGATAACCAGTTTAATAGTTTTGAATTTTCTGAATGTGAAAGCGGAATTTAAAAATATTTATTAGTTAATGAGTTATAATGGGGCAAAATTCTCCATAGAATAACATTGGCTTTGGCTTCTGGTGATGATGCTTAGATGAAGATACACATATATGTGTCAGATTAAAATTAAATTTTTATTTTTGTATTCACTTTGGTAAATTTGGCTTTACTTCTTTTTTTTTTTTTGGTTTGTTGAAACCGAATAAGATGTCTACCGATACAGTTTCTTCCTTCACTCTTCCACTAATATAATTACATGGTAACTTTTATAGCATGATTCCATGATTAATTATAATTAATCAAGGAAACATATGATAAAAAAGGAGAACGGAAGAAATTGTGTCTGTAGACACCTTGTATTGACAAAAATCTGCACGTAGATAGAGAAAAACTGGCCTCATTTTCGGTTTCGCACCAAGAAACATATGTATCAGCTAAAATAATCAAATCAAATATTGCCAACATTGCTTTTGTAGACCTGTGTTATTTATTGATATTTTTAATATCTTGACGATGTTCAAAGTTTACAAATTAATAATTATATTTTTAAAAGGTCCGTTTCAGAAAAAATAAAAGAAAGAAAGAAAGTAAGATATAAAGAAAGAAAGAAAGTATAATAAGAAAAATCCGGTTTAAATTTAATATTTAATGGCGTGTGTATCATTACCTATTTATAATGCATCCTCAACACCATTTCTCATCCAGTTTTCTTTTCCAAAATCGTTTAAGTTTAATTTAAAGAAAAATTTGAATTAATATCAGTTTAAGAATTATTAATTATGTTAAAGTTATATAAAAATAAATACATTATTATATCGACAATGTGCCATTCAAATTTTATGTTCACATTTCCATTTGTTTAAAAGTTATGCGCAAAAGAAGAAAACGGGAAAACAGGCTGTTCATTTAATTTTCGTCAGTATATATATGTATATAAAATTTTGTTTACTTATTATTGAAGCTTTTTTAATCTTGTTTCAATTTATAGTATTTCTTATAAAATTAAAGACGTAATTTCTTTTATTATAATTAAAATAAAAAGAAAGAAAGAAAGAAATTCTTTTAATAATAACATTTTTATTATTAAAGTGTTTATAAGAGTATGGTGTTATTTAAGATGTAGAAATCGTACAAGGTAGATATCCAATTTGATATATGATTGATCAATCCATAACTTAAGAGAATAAAAAAATATCATTAAATACAATTAATTAAGTTCCTATACATGGTATCGTACGGCCACGCCTTTTTTCAAGGACTCTCCTACCAATAATTCTACAAAATTTATTTCTTTTCGAGTTTTAAGGCCTTTTTTATATAAAAAATTGCTATATATTTTTATTGGTGCAGAATATCAAGAAAATTCAAGGACTGTACGAACTATGATATAAAGTTCTTAATTAGTTTTAAAACGTTTATCTGTCAATTTTCACCCCCCTTCTCCTCTAATTAAATTTTATTGTATTGTTGTTGATTCGTTTTCTGTGGATTTTCAGGGAAGGAAATAGTTTTCCAAAACACATTTTAAGTATGCAATTGCTTAAATTTCTCGCTGTTTACGTTAACTTACAATTCACACAAAATGGACGTAAATATATCTTTTTTATGATTAAAAGTTAGTCATTAAACTGTCACTCAGTTTTCATCCAAGAGTGTTATTACTTTTTAAACGCGTAAATAAAGTAAAAAACTGATTATTTCAAGCAAAATTATCCAAAAAATAAAGTTTTTTTTTTTTTTTTACTGCCATATCATTAATAAACGAAGGTGCCTTTATTCTATTAGGATTAGGAAAAAGAAAAGGCGAAATCTGAATGACCTACAATTTTGATGTAGTATTTTATTAATTCAAAGTATAATAAATTCATTATTCTTATTTTAGTTTAAAAATTAAAAAATTTTGGATGATTATTTTCTATTCTAATTTTATTATTACAGATCCAACTACGCAAAATAACTTAAAAAAAATTTTAGTATAAAAATAATATAATTTAAAATTAAGTTTTAAAAGAGATGACTGTTCTTTTGATTATTCAGTTATTTTAAACAATGCGAAAATACTTGTTTTACTATGTAGAACAATACTTCTTATTAAACCAAAATTATTTGCATTCTTATAAAAAATCATAATTCATTCACATTGTTATCATAATTCATTCACATTTATCATTAATATTGTTATTATAAAATTAAGTGGGAAAAGATTACTTTTATGCTTTGGTTGCTACATGGTTTCAACACAATATATATATATATGTATGTATTTAATTTTCTTTTCCTAATTAATGCTATACCAGAATCTTAAAAACATAACACATCAAATTAAAATTTTTAAAATCTGGTAAATAGAAAATGATAATAATATGTAAAATAAATATATTAGTCGTTTTTTAAAGTCAATCTAACAATATAAATATCCTATCTGATGTCATCCTAAAAACACTCACACGCACGCTATATATATATATATATGCCTCAGCATAGAAGGCGCCCTTGAGACAGCCTGTCCACCGCCCTCTGAAGTACCCAGCACGGGCCTGCCTGTGGGGTTAAACTAGTTTCACGCCAACAACACTCACCCAGCCTGCCACGACCAAAATAGGGGTCACATGGATTTAAAAAAGCAAAATTTCAAAGCAGATGAATAACAATGAAACCACGAAGCAACAATGAAATTCACTGATTGATTACATTGTGTTTAATAGTATAATTAAGAATTTTAAGAATAGTTGACAACTCAAAAAGGAAGAAACTGAAATTTTATTGGAAAAAGAAAGTTTGCATAGTAATACAAAGTAAATGCAAGAAGCCTTCTGCTTTTTTTTTTTTTTTTTTTTTTTTAATTTCACAAACCCACCCAACCATCCAGCCTTACAACAACACCCCACCTCCGTAATCAAACATCTGCCCATGCAACCACTACCTTTTTTATTGTCTTTTACTTTATAATTTTCTTGTTAGTATACACAAAAGTGTACACCGCTTTTATTTATTTATTTTTTTATATAATGTACTATTTATTTTTTTATATAATGTACTGACAGAGACATGGTTAAGGATACAAAATAGAAAATACAAAGTTTTTAGGAAAACCCATTTTAGCAGTGGCTGTGATCAGTTTATTTATATTCTTGTTTTTAAACTTCGCAGAGCATAAATTATTAATTCGAAATAAATGGTGAATGATGATGTTTCTAAATACCGAAAGATGCAGACATGAATTAAAATGTGTAAATAAGTTTACTTTAAAACTAAAATCATGCCGTTTGTCATAGATATCTGTGTAAATTTTATTACCATCAATGATTATTTTGAGATCTAAAAAGTTGATTGATTAGTTAGAGTAATTTGAGTTAGCATTAAATTAGGTGGATAATTGAAGGAAAAGTCATTTTGTGAGTGCTTGTTGAGATAAAATACAATAATATCATCTATGTAACAATAAAATCGAACATCATCATTGCAAATTTGCTTTTCATAATAATAAAGATAGAGATCTGTCAAAATACTGGAGCTACAACCTCCTTGTGGGATGCCTAATTGTTGCAAATAGATATTGTTGTTGTGGAAGAGATAATTATTATGGATAACAAAGTTAAGAAGTGTTTTAATTTTTTCTGCTTTAAAATTGTGAGGAAGATTAATATATATTTTTGCATCCTCAGGGCAGGCTATGTTCAAGCTTAATTTTTTTCTCTATACTCAGACTGGGTCAGGCCAAGATTATATTACTAGGTGTACCAGTTAATAATGTTGATTTTGTAAGCAAACAAAACACAATAATTTAACAGAAACTGCACATGCTGCTTTATTCAAAGTAATAGCCATTGCTAGCTACACATTTCTTCTATCTTTCATGTAATATGTGGATACACTCTCAATCAAACACACTTGGTTCCTGGTGGCAAACCATTTAGATATCTGCTTTTCCACTTCTTCATTTACTGTGAAGTGCTGCTTAGAAAGTGGTTGTGCAATTTAGATCAAATAGTAATCTGAAGAGGCAAGGTCTGGTGAATACAACAAGTGAGCTAATATTTCCCAGGTAAGATCCTTTATGGTGTTATTAACAAGATTATGAAGCAAAATTACTTTGCCATGTCTTGTTGCTCATTATGATTATTTGGCAATCAAAGTATGAACTGGATTGACTATTTGTTGTCAGTAGCAATCACTATTAATTATTTTACATGCATCTCCATCCAATAATGCTTGTAGTTGTTCAATTTCAAACTTTTCGGCAGACCTGGCTGTTTGATGATTTAAACAGCTGATTTTGAAGTAAAAAATAACATTCACACCAAGGGCGTAAGAAAGGGAGGGTTTCAGGGGGGTCAAGCCCCCCCCCCCCCCACCCCATTCATGATTACAAAATTAATTTTCTTTTAATTCCAAATGAAAGAATCACCAACTGATAACCAAAATTAATGTCTTATAAATATTCATAATTAGTAATATTTTATAATTAATACTTATAAGTAGTAAATATTAATTAACGATTAGTTATTAATTGATTTTCTTAATATTCATTTTGAATCATTTTTAAAATGAAATTGTTTCAGCCCCTCCCATGAATTTTGAATTGCTACGCCTCTGATTCACATGGATCTTGAGATGGAGCATGCTCACCTTAAGCTTCCTGGAGTGTACAATAAACTTTCAGCAGCATTTTTTTTCAAAATAAAGTAATAAATCAATGCCTCCCACATATGCTCTTTTATGTCACGAACTTTTCCATGTTTCAGTGTAAATATATCAATGACATAACACCTTTGACTTACTTGATTTCTGAGAATTTGACACTTTTTGTCTTGTCACTGGAACATTAGCCCACACATCACCTTACATCTAAAGCATTCTATATTTCTCGCTGTATATATCAACCTTATATATAAAAAATGATCCACATTATTAATTGGTACACATTGGATATCTGGGTTACGTCGGCCAAGAAATTGGTACGTCCAGAACCAAAATGAATGCATGGTGCTACTAGTTAGTGCACATGTATATACAAAAGTATTTAAATACATTGCAATGTATGAAAGTTATAACAATAGAGTCTATGATCTACAAGGAATATTTTAAGCATATTTTAACTAATTTAAGGGTAACTTAATATAATGAAATTAACATACATTTTTCAGCTACTCAAAAACATGTTTTTAATTGAAAGTGGTAGAATTAGCAGTAAAAATTTCTTTAGAGGGCCACTTAAAGGATCTGGGTACATTACATAAGTGAGAAATGGCTAAAAGTAGATTTTAAGTAGTATTAAGCATTTTAAATACTAAGAAGTACTTATATTTTTGTTTTGATTTTCTCCCTGTGTGTTCATCTGTCATCTGCTTTAAATTCATAAATCTAAATTAAACAGGAAAAAATTTAAAGGTATTAGTAATATATAATATACTATGTTTCTAACTGAAAATCATAGTTTACCATTTAAAATTTTTTTTACAAGGACTTATGCAAACTTTGTAAATCAGTTATTTATATTTCCCTAATAAAAAATTTAAGATATGTTAAAAAAAAAAAGAAAAACAGTAAAAATATTAGTTAAAAATTTATGATAATATTTGTGAATTATGTTTTGGATACTGTATGCAGCTATGCTTAAATTTGTTTTCATTTGATAAATTACAGGTAAATATATACATATATAATATATATTAATTATAGAGATTTATTGTTAAGAATATTTTAAGCCCTACATATATATATAATTTTTTTTTCAACAACATTGACCAACAATGAATTTCTATTTGAATGTAATTATCTAAGCTAAATAATCAGTAGTTTTATCAATCAATATTCTATTATTACATACATAAAACCTCTGAAAAGTATAATACTAAAAAATTCTTGTAGATAAATGAATGTAAAAGTTTTTATTTTTATATCAGGTTGAGTTGGACCTGATTTCATCGGATTTTATTTCAGCCTAGCTATGCTGTAAAAAATAAAAAAATAATGGAGCAGGCATCTGGATCAAATTGTTGTTATACTAGACAAGAGGAGAGGTAAGCAAAACTTTTGTACTGACTAAGCCCTCAAAATTTCAGCCTGCACAGATCTCTAAGGGGCATCCATAAAATTATGTGTGGTGTTTAGGGTGGGAGGGGGGTCAAGCTGAATCTCACCCAATCTCGCGTGGGGGAAAGAAGGGGGGGGGGGGTGTTTTGGCAAATATCAAGTAATTTTTTCCCACAAAAAAGGGTTAAATTCATATAAAGCATGTTTCTTGTTTTAGATATGGCAAAATCTGACATGATAATATTTATCGCAGCTATCCGAACACTGCAAAGCAGCACAGTAGCCTTTCAATTATTTAGGTGCTACCGGCCAGCCACACACATGACTCGATGAACATTGCAGTGGACAAGCCGAGTAACAGCGATGCATGGATAGGTTCCAATATGCTTTGCTTATGCCCATAAATATTTCGTTACACGACGACTCAGATAACGTTTTCACTTATTTAAAAGGAGCAGATGATTTCACTGAAAATCACATGGATATGTTGGTTCCAATAGTTACTCGAGACTGTGTATGAGTCCCCATGGACTGAATTACAATATTCTTTTATTAATTTTAGTAGTTTTTATTTAAGTATTTTATTGTTAAATTTTATTACTGTGATACTACGATCTATACAATCTTAAAAACTAGTCTTAACTAGTCTTCAATAAAAATAATAAAGCAAATTCTGTATTTTTTTTTAAATAAACCCAAAGCATTTACAGTAAAAGTACGAATTTTGAAAAATCTCACGTGAGATTAGGGGAGTGGGGGAGGGGTTGAGCCAAATCTCATGAAATCTCACTGGGGGAGGGAGGGGTTAAAAATTGCCAAAACTGCCTTACGTAATTAATGGACGCCCCCTAATCTATATGATAAAATTGAAGTATGTTATCGAGTAGACAAAAGCAGATATTTTAGAAATAGTTCAATCTTATCAATAACAAAATTATTTTAAATAAAAATGTAAAAATTATTCAAAATTTGTCAGCATAAAAAAATGGGTTTAAAAATGCAAATTACAAAATTGAGAAGTTCCTACTGGTTTTATAACCAAGAATAAATGCTAACAATAAAAACTGTAGATATTGAAATAATTGCATTTATTAAAATCTATAAACCAATTTGCAGAACTAGTAAAAAAAGAATCTATTATAAGAGAGATGTTTTAAAGCCTCTGAATTAAACAATGAAGAACATATTTGAAAAGTATACAGAATATTCTTTATTAAAACACAGGCACAACATAGTTTATATATAGCATGAGAACATGCATAAAGTTGACTCTTTTTAATTTAAACTTGAGTATTTTGATATCATTAACCATTTGAAAAGTGCACAGAATACTCTTTTTTAAAACACAGATACAAAATATTTTTTGTAGCATGAAAACGTGCTGCAAAAAATAACGTGTATAAAGTTGACTATTGTTAATTTGATCTTAAGTATTTTGATATTACTAGCTTTTATGAAATCTTTAAATATAAATACTTCATGCATTTACAGAATGAATAGAAAAAGGGCAAATTTGTTGTACTTTATAGAGATAGCAATTGCAGAAATAGTGCTTTAAGCTATTAATTTTCAATTACATAGACAGAAATTTTCATTTATTATTATTTACCCAGCAAACACTTAAGTATCAGAAACATTATGTTGTGGTATCAGGTGTATCAGATTTGTCAATTTTCTTGTAACATTCAGATATCTTTTTCATGAGAAATAAAATATATTGATTTCTAAATTAACAATAAATGTATAAGCAGAAATGAAATACTGTGTTTGCATGGTACTAAAAATATAATATTTTTATAAAGTACAACAAATGGCAACATATTCTGATGTCAGAGACATGATAATTTTTTAATATCAAATTTAAAGAACTGAAATATTACCAATACTGTATTATTATTCTGGCACAGTTTTGTTCACTGCCACTATTAAAAATTCATAAATATACTTTTATGCTAAAAAATTATTTAGTGTAGTACAAGATATTTGCATAAGGCCAATTATCTCCATGAGAGATAATGGGTACATCTTCAGGGCCGCGCCGACCCGGTGTGCGAAGTGTGCGGCGCACACAGGCGCCAGGTAAAGAAAGGCGCTAGCCGAGGATAAATTATTTGAAAAAAAAAAAAAAGTATATATACGTATATACATATATTGCTTTATTAAATCTGATTTCATAATGCCGGTCTGAAACCATGCGACTTGTGTTGCTAAATGATGCGTCTTGAAAAATATTCTGGCAAAACTTGTGTTCCTCAAATAGTTTGTGGTTTTTTGTGAAAAGGCACGTTCAAAATGGAATAACTTTGTAAAAATGCGCCTACCTTCAGGAAAATTTTGTTTGACCTTTTTTAACATATCAAAGCATTCTATTGAAATTTAAAAGGGCGCCTTAATCTTTCCCCCCGCCTTCTCTTCTGCCGGAAAAAAAGCTACTTAGATTATTAAAAAACAACATAATTCGATTGCAAAAATAAAAATTTAATAGAACTGGAGATTTTGAGTAGTTTTGCACCCCTTTGCATTATCGATATAACATCTATATTAATAAAATCAGACTTTTGTCTGTAAATTTCTCATATTCGAAAAAAATTTGCGATATCTGCACGTTTCACACATCGTGAAAGCCAAATCTGACTTCAAAAAAATTTCTGTGTGTGTGCGGTCATTGTGTCTGCATAGCACTTTTGTCTTGGTATCACGTGAGAACAGCTGGACAGAATTCCACGACACTTGTCAGGAATTACCCAACTTAAAATTATATCTATCAACTTTTGTAAATACCCCCCACCCACTTCTACGCCTGGGAGGGGGGGGGGGGGGCAGGAGGCAAAAACAAGTTTATATGCGTAACTTGGCTTCAAATTACTTCACAGTAAAAAAATTGCACATGAGGAGTCTAGATTTGAGTACAAAAATAAACAAAATAATAATCATTGTCTACGATTTTGGAATTTTTGAATTTTAAAGGGGAAGGAAGAAAATCGATTTTCGGGGAGAAATTTCGTAAATTACGGATTTTGAGAAGAAATTTACCAAAAGTGGTACAAAACTGTTGAAAACAGACATGCATCTTCTTTAGGATATTTCTGAAAACCCATTTTTGGTGTTTGTGATTTTCGATCTTTGGGGGGAGAGGGGTGGGCGATATTAGTTTTGAAAAATTTATGGGAGCTCTGGTCAAGAATTTTGGTGCGTGTATTGTTTAGATGCATCCGATGTCTATACTGACGGGATTTTACAAAATTCTCCTCACCCATTTCAAGGGAGAAAGGAGGCAAAAATAAAACACGTTACCAAGCACAACTCGGCTCAAGTTACTTCACGGTGAGGAAATTGCATATGGAGAGACTAGACTTGAGTCAAAAAAAAATAAATAATAATAATAATTCTGCAATGTTAGAATTTTGGATTTTTAAGGGGGGAGGGGAGGGGAAAAATCTATTTTTGGGGGGAATTTCGCAAATTCCTGATTCTACCAAAAGAATTTTACTAAAAATGGTACAAAGGTGTTAAAAACAGGTTTTCTTTAGAATATTTCAAAAAACTTTTTTTTTGTTTTTTTGTAATTTTCGATTTGGGCGAGGGGACGTAAAGAGAGGGGTAAATTTTAGATATCCTTCCCCTTTTAGGGCTAAATTTGTCGTGTAAAATCTATGGGAACTAGTTTTTGGAACACGTATTTTGCTGCGTAAATTGTTTCTATGTATCCGACACCTATTTGTAACGGGATTTTACGAAATTTTTCCTTTCCCACCTTGAAGCCACAAACACGTTTCCAAGCGTCACCTTACTCCAAATTATCTCAGCAAGAATAAATTTTATGTGTGTATTAATTGTTTTCTAGAATTACTTTGTTATAATTACCAGCACCATCAATGGAACAATCTTTTTCTAAATTTAAAATGGTTAAAAAATACTTACGCTCCACAACGATATTAGACAGGTTTTTAAATTTTGCAATTACATCGATAGCATAAGATATTTTGGAACAAATGGATATGTATTATTCCAGAATTCTCAAAAACTCAAGCAAATGAATTACATTTCACTAAATAATATTATCTCTTTAAATGTTCATATAATATACTTTAAAACTTAATAATTTTTATTGTATATTCTTATTTTATTTACTTATAAATTTATCTATTATTTATATCTGTCCAACGTACAAACATCGCGGCAAAATAGTTTAAAAGATTTTGTAAGGAAAAACACTCATAAATTTACATACAAATTACATAAAAAGTTCAGATAATGAAAATGGGCAAAATTCCTTTCACTAGATGCTTTTTTTTTTTTTTTTTTTTTTCCTCTGTTAAGTATTTTTTATCCATATTTACCAAGTATTATTTATTATATGCTCCTGTTTTATGTATTTATAAATTTATTTCTTCCTTTAAAAAAGAAAAAAAAAAAAAAAACCTTCCACAATTACCCAAGTCAAATTTTGTCCCTATATCGATAGTCATATATTAATTGGGTCTTTAGAGTATTTCGAGAGTTTTCAACAATGAAATTGAGAAAAATAGAATTCACTATCGTGATTTTTTTTTTTTTTTTTTTTTTTTTTTTTTAATGAGGCAAAATGTTAAACTCATTTATAAGTGCAACATACTGCAACAGTATGACTAATTAAAATTTTTTCATTATAGTATTGCAGAGTTAAACCATTTTTCTAAATGAAAGGTGTTGTTGCAACAAAAGCAGATTTACAATTAAAGTGCAAATAAAGAGCAGTTCATTCAGTTTTAATGGGAGTGGGGTGGGTGGGAGGTGATTGTTAGCCTCAGATACAGACCTGGTAACTTAGCGATGAATTTGGCAACATGGCAACCAAACTTGGTGGGAAGTAATAATTTAGTGTTTCCAATGTTTAGAAGCTCTATCTTCAATAAGAGCCGAGTTCCAGAATTTTCTGGATTCATCAATTGGCTTCTGTCGCAGAATAACCTCGAAAGTTCGTCAAATCACGACAGGAAATATAAAAACAGAAGAGACACTCTCAAAGAAATCAAATACTTTTTCCACGCAAGAAAATCGACATTTTAGTAACAGTATGGAAAGAGACGGATATTTTGGATCGTAATACTCACAAAAGGTGTAATGAAGTGAGGGAACGTTTAGTTTACTAAGACTATATTTTTTGTGGGTTTAAATATTTATTTCTTAAAAATTAGACCCAAACAAAAAGAAACGTTTGCACTTATAGCTCTCATTTAAGCCATCTATTGTAATGCCTCAACGCGGCATTTCTGCACATACATCTACACTAAATCTATCTATTTTGGTTTCTTCTATTTGCCTTCACAATTGTACCTCGTATTTTTGCAACTCCCTGTATAAGATTTTTTCTTTTTCTGCAAGATTCACTTTTTATTTGTTACTTTTACAATTTCATTTTATTTGATACATTTTTCTTTTCATAACCATTCAATAAACTTAATACTCTTAAGGTTCGAGATTCAATTGACTTGCTAAGGGATAACTTTATATATATATATATTCCTTAAAAAAAAAAAAAAAAAAAAAGTAATGTAGGGCGCCAATTTAAACTCTGCACACAGGCGCCTGACAATGCTGGCGCGCCCCTGTACATCTTCAATTGAAGGGTTCCAAATTTTAGAACCAAGGCCCAGAATTATTGATGTATATATAAATGTTGGTGGATGGCAGTTTTAATAATTACAATAATATTTAAAATTAAATAATTACAATATTTACAATAATAACAAAATAATATTTAAAATGTATTCCATAGAATGCCAGAAAAAACAAATTTGTATTTTTTTTTTTAGTTTTTGTGATAGAAGTATCAAAATTTGCCCCTATTTGTATCAAATATATGTCAGTGAAGTCCATTGTGACAGATTTCTGGTACCAAATCAACACCTCTTTTTTACATATCAGTAAATGTATTTCATTTCTGATACTTTTGAATCAGAAATGTTACAATCCTCTGATATAGAAATTATGCATTTACTCCCTAGCAAAAAGCATCTTTTTTGTACCAATTCAACATTTGTATGTTTGCTGGGTAGTTAATTACTGAAATAAACTGAGTGTTTTCTTGACAGTATAAAAGGAATTTAATGCTATGTCTGAGGCAGCGATGCCACTTACGTACTATAGCAGGTAAATTATGCAAAAAAATCGAAGGCAGGATGAAAAAAATTTATTGTGGCAGGTCCTATGGGATGCGTAATTTTCATTCTTAATAAATAAATAAATAAATAAAAATTCAAGCTGGAAGAAAGAAAAAAAAGCAAATTTTAAAATATATTTTTTGTTTAAAACTGATATTTTCCTTACATTTTTAAAGCATTCTGCTCTAAAGAAATAGAAAAAAAACCCTTTAAAACTCCATTTGACCATAAAGGAAAAAGAACCAATTATATATGCTAAACACAAACAAGCGGCCGGCGAGGTGCAAAATAAAAAAAATAGTTCAAACTCCGAGATGAGAAACGAAGTTCCAATGCGAAAAGATTATCAGTAAAAAATGTATAATACACGAATCGCCAATGGGGTGCCCTCTATCAAAGCTTAGCCAAAATATGAAATTAGAAAAAATGGTCGCAAAACCATTATTTAAAAAAATCAAAAACATTCCTATGCAATTCCAAAATGATAAACACACACGAGTGGCTAGTACAAAAACAAACAAAGTTCTGAAACGTGAAAATGAAGTTCCGATACGAAAAAATTACCAGTTAAAAGTACTAATACCTTGAATTGCATCACCCTGCTGCATTCTAAGTTTGTTAAAACAAAACAAAAACAAATGAAATGGATGAAGGAATGTGATTACAGGAACATGACAAGTCTGTATTAAGATTCAAGAAACTTTATTATTAAGAAAACCTAAGTATTAAAATAAAAAAAAGTAATATGCTTGCTGCATTAAGTAAAAAATAAAATATTTTTGCTAATGCCAGAATGTTATTATTATAATTATAGTAATTTATTTTACAGATCAGTAAGCACACTCTTTTTACTTTTTTCTCTAATACATTATTTAAGTTATCAGCACAGTTTATTGGTAAACTATTTTGTGTTTAAAGCAGGGTGGAGGACTTGGGGTAGCTTTTGCAGATGTGATATTTCCGTTTACGGCAGAGGCCGATATCCGAAAAATTCTGATAACCATAATCAGGTCAGTCCCGCGATTGCCAGATATTTGATCCTGTACTGTATCTGGAGTGGAATGTGTAACTAAATTTTGTGATCAATCTGCTTATCTCAAAACTCCCCCTTTCTCAAAAAAAAAAAAAAAAAAAAAAAAAAATCACATTTTATTATCTTAATGGCGATAATTTCAAGGACTTTTTAAAAATGTTTCTAGTTTAAAATAATAACTAGCTATTATACTAAATTTTCTTTCTTTCTGGTTCCTGATCACATTGAACTAAATGTTTTCAGTTGTTTCTTAACAGCAACCACCTCCTACATAATATTAGTTTTAAGACAATCTCAAAAAGACCTGGTTAAAAATTCATAAAAAACTATTTTTCATCTACAATAAGATAAAATTTCAATTTATATCTTTATTATATAAATTCATTTATGTGGAGACCCATTTTTTTTTTTTTTTTTTTTTTAAAAGGACTCAGATTTTTGGAACTCATGTGTCACAGGGACCCAGGATTTTAGAAGACTAGCGGCATCACTTCTGAGGGTTTCAAAAAGTAAACATTGCAGATATATAGTTTTTCTTTTAATTTGATGCATTTTGAGTTTTTTGGAACATGATTTTTTAACATATAAAGGCATAATTTCTCCACTTAATGGCGATACGTCATTTATATAATGTTTATTATGTCGCACTTCCTTGATTCTGTTCTGCTTCCAAGTTTTAAAGCTAATTAAAACTTTGAATAATTCAAACATCTTATTTATCTGCTATTTAAAAAAAGAGTTCACTGTATAAGTAATAAAAGGAAGACATCAGTTTTTCTACTGGAGTAATTAGTTTTGCTCAATAGTGCTGAGTACATTAAAATATATAATAACAAATATAAACAGAGACAAGTAAAAGCAGAGACTTTAAAGAAGCATATTCTGGTATAATTTTAAAGACAAATATGAAATAAGCTTTATAAATTAAGTTATTTGTGAAGTGGTTACACATAAAGTACCAGAAAGACATATATGCAATAAGTCTAAATACATGAAAATATAAAATTGCAATTTGGCTAATATAAAAATTATAATAATGTTAAAACATAGTGTTGTGATAAGAAATTAATTAAGTAACACTAAATTAAGCTTGCTTAATTAAGTAACACTAAATGCTTTAAAGACATGATAACAAATTTAGTATATAAACAATAACAGTACATAAAAATATAATTTAAAAAACAAAGCCCATACATACTTATGCTTACACATTGAAGATTCACAAAGAAATAAGCTGTTGTTTACATACAAATGAAACAGAAAAACAAAAGGATAATATAAATACTAACGAGAAACATAAAATTTTAAAATTTGATATTAACAATGTATATTTTCACATACACATGAAGCTGGAAAACAAAAGAACAATAAATATACTTATGAGAAATAAAATTTAATAACATAGATAATATATGTATGTATTCATATATACAAATGAAGTGGGAAAACAAAAGAATGACATACACACTCATGAGATATAAAATTTCAAACTTTGATGCTAATAATATATATATATGTAATAATAATATATATAAGTATACATAAATTTAAATTTATAAATTATTGTGCAAAATATTTTGCATTTAATACATTTATTACTATTCATTGTTATACATGTAGTAGAATCTTTAATTAAAAACAAAATAATAAATATATTAAAAAAAAAAAGCCTTTTTGTAAATGATAGAAAATAAACAAAAATAAAAACAACAAAATAAATAAATAAAATAGTTACAAAATTAACAAAGCTACCTCAAACAGTAAAGAACATATGCAGGTAATTAGCAGTCAAGAATGACGTAAGAAATATACTATATAGAATTGTTGGGTTTTTTATTAATTTTATCAAATATCTTACAATAATAGCTAAAAGCAAACAAATATATACATATGAAAGGCACCTTAAAGTGTGTCATATTTTAGCAATAACTTCTAAGTTCTGGATATAAGTACAATTTAATTATCATCAATAAGTTTGATTTAATAATTATAATTAGAGCAATACACAATGTTCAGCACACTAATTAAAACTTTCTTTTGCACACGCACACATAAATATAAATATATATATATATGTTTAACATACACAGTTTTCACTTTTGTACAATCTGCTTGTTACACATTTGGATCTTAGAGAAATTCAACTAAGAAATTCACAAGAAAAATTACGGAAAACTCATATGAGAAATAAATAGTTTTAAATATGAAAGAAATAATGCAACTTTATTTTGATAAGCATTGAAAATGAAAACTATTAAATGATTAACTATTCTAGCAACTAAATTAAATTACATTTGTAAAAAGCTTATTAAATGGTCATATAATATAAATTCTTACAGTGGGTATTTTCAGCTAGTAAAATCAATTTTTTACAAAATAATGCAATTGAAAACTCTCTTTAAGAAGCAAAAGGACTGCTTTTTAAACATTTATCTAAAACCAGACATTATAGAGAGTTTTTGTCTTCTTTACATCCTTCTATTTTAAAATACAGTATATTTTTTAATTTTATGTGACTGATTGCCTGTATGTAAAAGGTAAAATATGAAACTAATTGGGAAACAAAAATTTTAATTTAATAAATTTTATCACAAAATGCAATAAATCAGAATTTCTCATAAATTAAGCTATATATAATGCATATTAATATCCCCCCTCCCACACACACTAAAAAAAAAAAAAAAGAAAGAAAGAGTGAGAAAGAATATAAAATATTAAAACAATCTGTGAAAGTATCTATAAATTTTTATAAATCAAAGAAATATATGATTTTTTCTAAGCATATACAGTATAACATCTTTAATTCGGAATTGTTGGGTTGGGACTTCGCCAATTCCAAATTACGGAACTTTCCAAATTATAGATCTTTTTTTCAGAACTTGGATCTTGGATGCATTCAAGTTGCTAAGATATAATATATAAATGTTTGTTTAAAAAAAAAAAAAAGATAAGCAATGATATATATTATTAAAATTTTTAAAATTTATACAATTTATGACAAGTAAATTAATTTTATTATTATTATACAAATTAATGGCAGTGTAAAAGATTTAATGTTAAAAAAAAATATGAATGAATAATGCTAATATATATATTATATATAACCAAATATTCAAATCAAAATTTGTATAAAAAATAAGAAAATACAAAAAATTATTTAAATTAAATTAATTGATAAAAAAAAATATTGAAATAATTTTCAAATGTAAAAGAAAATTAGTTTAGCATATCTAAAAAAAAAAGACAACAGTTTCATTTTTGGTTAGTGAAAATAATCAAATTTTCTTATATCATTCATTTAACAATTGTTTAAAATAAAAAATTTCTAAAATAAAATTATTGTTTTAGTGGCGCCATCTGTAGTCTTTCATCAAAACAAAAAACAAAAAAGGAGGATTTGGGTTTTTAAAGTTTGGATTATGGATATTTCCAAATTATAGAAGTCCGAATTAAAGAAACATTACTGTATATATTTTAGAGTTATTATATTATGGAAAATATTAAACTATTTAATTAATATACAGATATAAATATTTTAAACTACTCTAGGTCGGTCATTGTTACTAAGGCTTATTTATTTCTTTAAAATGCAATTACAGTGAACCCTTGATTATCCACAAGCGGATTATGCACACAGTGGGTTATTCATGGGCACAAAAAAATGGCAGGAACAAAAGAGAGGAGGATCAAGAAAAAGTGATTTTTGAAAATTAAAAAATAAATAAATAAATGTATATTAAGAACTATGATGTTTTTGTTTTATATTTTGTATAGTGCGATACAGTATTCTTTAATTTAGTATATAAAATAGATTCCTAATTGAACCTTGACTTCATCGCAAGTGCACTATTTTGCTTACTGTTTTTATATACTTTAGTACATAAAATACAGATAATTCTACTGAACTGTGAATATTTTCACTGTTTTATTATTATTTTACATATAATACAATCAAGTTTGTGAGCTAGAATATTCTTTACTTTGTGTGCCTCTCATTTTCAGCCCTTTATAGTTTATCCACACTCATGTTATTCAATATTTAAACTTAAAAACTTCTTCACACATCATAAAATTAGAGAAAATACTACCAGTTTTGAAAGGATGTGGACTTTCTTCTTCAGGTGCAAAACATGTGCACCTTGGAGGCAAAAGCAACCCCTGTCACTAAATTTGTAGGGCCCCTTACATAGTTCACAGAACTGTTGAAGATTTGCAAAGATTTGATATTTGAAGGTTGGGGAAATAGTTAGGTTGTGTTCTTGGAAGGTGGCACAGCAGTTTGGGATATCTCACTTGAGAAGCACTCTGGTTGCAAAGGTACGCTACAAGGTTTGTTCCAAGATTTTATGATTGGCAAGGTTCAGTTATGTTGAATTCTTGAAAGACAGTACAGCAGTGTAGAATTGATATTTCAGTCAGAGCACAAATATTTGGGTTGCAAAGGTACTCTACGAAGTTCATTGTAAGATTTCATAGTTGGAGAAATTTTTAGTAATTGAGGTTGAGTAAGTTTTAGATAATGTTCCAAAATATGCAAATTGATTTTCCAGTGATAATATTTAAGAGAAAGCAAACTTAAAGTCAAGGTCAGTTGGGGAAAGAAAGAAATAAGAGGTTGTTGGCCTCTTCTAATTGAAATAAAGTACTATACAATGTTTAATTTTTCGTATCCGTAGGGCAATGGCATAATTTCCAACATACTAATTAATATTCTGTAGTATTGTCAGCCACGCCTTCTTTATCACACCAGTAACATTTTAGAGTATTTTTCTTCTTATTTAATCGTAATTGCATTTGGAGAATATTACTCTAAAAATTTACTGGTGTGAAAAAAAGGGTGGAACTAACAAAACTATGAAATATTAATTACAATGTTGGCAAGTATGCAATGATATAAGTTACTAAGTACGAGTAGTATACCTAAGTAGTATACCTCTAATTTTAAAAGTATTAAATTTTTAATAAGAAATCACCACAGAACTAGCATTTTAAAGTAATAAATACAAAACTTTGAATAAACACCACTCACAATAATTGTTTTGGATCGAAAGAAAACATATAGTATACAGGAATATAAAGGTTATATATATAAGAAAATAAAGGTTTAGTGGTAGTTGTCAAATTTTCTTTAGGGCGCATTTGAAAGTCCTCAATAAAAGTTTTATTTTGTTGGAAGAAACTTGTAAGGCCCCTTAGGAAGTTCACAAAACTGTTCTAGATTTGATATTTCAAGGTTAGGAAAATAGTTAGGTTGAGTTCTTGGAAAGTGGCACAACAGTTTGGAATATCTCGCTTGAGAAGTACTCTGGTTGCAAAGATACTCTACAAAGTTTGTTGCAAGATTTTATGGTTGCTGAGGTTTAGTTAGGTTGAGTTCTTGAAAGGTGGCACAGCGGAGTAGAATTGATATCTTGATCAGCAGAGAAATACACAGGTTGTACAGGTACTCTATGAAGTTCATTGTAAGATCTTATGATTGGCAAAGTTTTCAGTAATTGAAGTTGAGTATGTTTTAGATGATGTTCCAAAATATGCAACTTGATTCTCCAGTGATAGTATTTAAGAGAAAGCAAACATAAAGTTGAGGTCAGTTGGGGAGAGAAAGAAATATGAGATTTTTGGCATCTTCTAACTGAAATAAGATAGTATGCAATGTTTAATCTTTTGTATTAGTAGGGCAAACTTGAGTTTATTAGTTACTAAGTGCAAGTAGCCAATACCCCTAATTTTAAAAGTATTAAACTTTTAGTTTGTTTTTAATAATAGTCTCTTCCTTAATTACATTTTTTACAGCAACTATCTGGAACGGAAGGAAGGAAGGCTAGAGAGTACACCCTCCCAGTAGCTAGTTAATAGCAATAATCACCCCAGAAGTTTAATGACAAGAGTATAATTTACAGGTTCTAATAATGTTAGAGAATTTTTTGAAAATCTTAATGAATATTTTCATTTAAATAAAACTGCAGATGCTCACAAATATAATGTATTAAAATATAGTCTTAAAAGAGTTGCTAAAACTTGGTTTGAGACCTATATTGGTCAAAAACATCAAAATTTAGATTGATTTCCTCTAGCATTTTTCTTATGCTTTAAGAACAACCCACGATTCCACAGATAAAACTTCTGCTGAACTCTTTTTGGTAAAAAAAAAATTTATCATACCTTTTCAATGATTAATAATGGTTCCTCAAAATAGAACAGAATTTATGGTATAAGTAGCCATGTACCCCTAATTTTAAAAGTATTAAACTTTTAATAAGAAAGCACCACAGAACTGGCATTTTAAAGAAATAAATACAAAATTTTTAATAAACACCATACAATGCAAGAAAATTGCAACAGTTGTTTCGGATCAAAAGAAAACACGACCTTTTGTTAAGCGAACAAAGTATGCACGAGTGCTGCAATCAAAGCAGCAACACACGAATAAACACCATACAATGCAATAAACTCGTAACAATTGTTTCAGGTCAAAAGAAAACATGACCTTTCACCAGGTGAACAAAGTAGGCAGGAGAGCTGCAATTAATGGCGGGAGTAACTATGACTCTCTTGGGGGTCATGGTTACAGGGAGTGTGATGCACAATACATTTCCATTTGTGGATACTAGCCTCTCACCTCCAAGTCCTATCTGTACATCCTATTGTTCCTGCCAGTAACTGAGTTTCTTGGAATGCAGGCAAAATCATGGTGGTGCACCAACAGGAGCTTTGGGGTTGCTAACCCAGTTGTTCCTTACTTCACATGGCCCAAATAAAGCAACTCTGAAAGTTGGAGGCAGTCGCTTTCTACCCCTTTCTTTCTTCGTGGCACATCTCTTTGATCTCTTGGGGTCGAGGAGGAATTCAAGTATCTGAGTGTCACCTTTACCACAGAAGGAAGGGCCAAGGTAAATCTTGTAGAGTTCCTAATTGGGAAAATGGAGGCTCTAACCAAGGCTCTGTACAAACTTCAACAGAGGTTATTTGCCCTCCAGAGTCTTCTCTTGCCAGCTGTCTATCATGAGCTTGTACTGATGAAATCTAACATTGGGAACCTCAGGAGGGCAGACAGACTGGTAAGGAGGTATGTCAGACGATGGTTGGACCTTCCGGATGATGTACCAATCGCATGCATGTACATCGCAGTACAAGATGGTGGTCTGGGTATCCCATCATGTTGGTAATGCCCAGGATGAGAATAGTGCACTTCAAGACTTTTAGAAAATCATTTTATAAGGCATCCATAAATCCGTCATCTCCATCAAGCACTGTATATAACCATTTCTCATCTATACAAAGTCATTTCCATGCATCTTCATCAAATCGTCCATCTCATAATGGTGATACGGCTGCTGGTGGCCTATCATCTTTTATTCAATCATCTATCTCAAGGTGTCGCCAAAACTTGAAATATCAAGATATTGAAGTGAACTTTGCGTACTGCAAGCAATGCATGTGGGCCTCACGCCTATATTGGGCCTGTGATGGAGTAGCTCTAAAACAAGCCAATAAGGTGCCGTATGCCCACACCTGGATTAGCGATGGTATATCTATGTTAACTAGTCGCAATTTCATACAATGTATTAAAGCCTGAATAAATGCGCTGGTGACCAGATGTCGAAACTCAAGAGGCCCCCCAGATAAAACAAGAGCTTTGTCGGGCTAGGTGTACTGCTCTTGAGATGCCCAACTATGCTATACAGCAATGTTTTAGAACCCATGGCTCAAGGATTCAAAGGCATAATAAGATCGTTGCCTATCTTTAGTGCTCCCTTGAGCAGCGTGGGTTCGAAGCCACTCTCGAACCGATTTATAGGTTAAGCTCGGGGATGCTCAAGCCTGATCTTGCGGCTACCAAAAACAGAGTATCATTTATTATTTATGCTCAGGTCGTGGGAAGACGGAATTGATTTGCAGGAGGCATACAATAACAAAGTGACTAAATACTCTAATGGTGCGCTCTTCAGTACAATCCGTTCTCTCACAGATGTCCATGAGGTACATGTTACCTCTTGCACTTTGAATTGGATGGACATCTGGTCACAAGATAGTGCTGAGTCATTTCTAAGGTTGGGGACCATAGGTGTAAAAGACTTTAAAGTCCTTGCTGCCTATGTTGTTGAGTCAACTTTCACCATGCTTATGGTAATGTATATGAGGTTTTTACATATGAGGTTTATGCATATGACAACTATAATGGGTGTTGGCATAATGGGGCAAGAGGGGGCACTTGCTCAACCCATGAAAATTCTAATAAGCATTTTTTTCTTTAACTTTAAAACTATGCTATCATAATTTTATTAAAAAACAATTTTTTTTTCAGGTTGTGCCACCTTGAAATTTTTTCTGGCAATGTCACTGACGACTATGACTCATAGCCTGAAGGAGCACAGGGGGATTGGATAGGTGACCCTGTTGACCTGCGGGTCTCTCCAAGGTGCTTCCTGCCTTCTCAGGGATAATACTTTTCAAGTTGTCCTCTTTTTATGGTTTAGTTATTTTTGTTATTTCTTCTTTTTAGTTATCTCTTCTTGTGATCCTTGTCTTATATGTTATCAGGCTTGAAATGGAAAAAAAATGGCAACATTGCCACTTTGATTGCAGCATTCGTGCCTATTTCGTTTGCTTGACAAAAGGTCATGTTGTCTTTCAACCCAAAACAATTATTGTGAGTTTATTGTATTTTATGGTGTTAATTTAAAGTTTTGTATTTATTATTAAACTTTTGTTTTTAATAAGTCTCATTAATTACACCTTTCACAGCAGCTATATGGAATGGAAGGAAGGAAGGGTAGAGGGTTTTATCTTCACAAATTCTGCAGATAATCAGGAGTTCACTGTAGATGATTATAAAAATGCAAAATAATAATTCAATTTTCTTTCTTTTTTTTCTTAAAGAAAAAAAAAAAAAAATACACAGCTCAAATCTCACAACTATAGTATTTCCCCAAAACTGAATTTGGCGATTATGGCTAAATGTCACTTTTGCAAATGGTTGCCTTGGATTCCAAGTGTAAACAAAAGCAAAATGTGTTTTTCAAAATGGCATCTTTAAAAAAATTAATTAAAACAAATACATATTTAAAATTGACTTACCTCCTCATTCATCATAAAAGATCTTTCTAAATTTTGCTACTTCAAAGCTTATTAATATGCATAAATACATGCTGATGCTTCCTGTACACTTAAGCAGTTCAAATGTTGTTGTACATTTAATGGTAAAATACGATTATATAAATTAGAATTCCGTTTACCATTTCTTTTAATGATTTACTACATGCTTCGTGTACATGAAACCCCCCAAAAAAACAACAGTGGATACAGTTAACTCATTCTGAATAAAATTTTGTACAACAGCATTCTTAGAATTCTATTTGAATAATACAAATGCATTTTTTTCATCTTTATTTAATTTTTTATGTGTATACATATATATATATAGTAAAAATACGATAAAATAATTTACAAACTTTTAAACAAATGGAAAAAATTTCTTCATACAGTTAACTTATGATGCATGAAATTTTATACAGTACTAAAAAAAATTATTTTTAATATACATATATATATATATATATACATTTATAGAAAAAATACAACAGAAAAAACTTCTGAACTTATAAATAAACAATATTAATACCTAATTTCAATTTTCTTGTCCTCCCATTTAATATCCCTCACAATTTCCAAAAATAAAAAATAATAAAAATTTCGTTATTTTCCTGACATTTTTTGTGAAACAAATACATAGCCAAAATATTTCTAATTTGCCTTTGAGACTGTAGGTCTGCAGTGTACTTTTAACATGTCGCAACGTTGTTTCTATTGTATTAGTATGGCAGCCAGTGGACGGATCTACAAAATTAAACTATGATTCACTGTAAGGTGATCATATCCCTCTTGTCCTAAACAATTATATGCCTTCCAGCAATCACTATACACAGTCATCCCCGGTTCAATTCATTATTTAATACATTCAAGCACAAAGTCTCTTTCATTCTATTATGCATAGCCACAAGAAACATTTTCGCAGAATCCCTTTCATTACTACCAAACACCCACTGGCCATCAACAGAATGGCCTCTTCCATACTTCCTTTTACCGAATTTTGACTCATCAATTTTCACAATCTTTCCACCACCACCAATCTTCTCTGATTTTTCCTCCCCATAATCCAAAATCACCTCATTTATAAACTGTCGCCAATCCGAACAAGTATTACTAGAAAAACTCATTTGATACATAATCATACACATCCGTTCGCTGATCAAAATCTCATAGGTTAAAGAGAGTATCTCGTCAAAGCTTAATTTGCTCGATGAGAACCACGATCCAAACCTAAAGGATTTTTCAGCAAAACACGTTTTATACATATCATCCACAACAACATAACCACTACATTTCCATGCAAATTCATCTGTCACTTTCTTTCTCTGTCATAAAACCATATCATTCCCACACTTTTCACAAATCATACTTCATTTAATTAATTCCCATTCTTTCAAAAAATCCAAAAACATTTTTCTCTCTCCAAATAATTCACTCAAAAAATCCTACTATATGCACCTTTTTTTCCAAATATAGGCCTGTCACTCGTTACAGCCATTCTAACATTTTTTCTTAACAAATTTTTATATTTTTCAACAATTTTCCCTACTAATTCACTACTACTAGCTGCCATACTTAAGCAAAATAAAATAATAAATTAAATAAACAAAATAAATTAATAATAAAGAAAAAAAAATATGACTGTTTTATATAATGAAATAGAATCTTCACCAGCTGAAATAGAATAGAATAATGAATAATTACTACTTTATAATTAATTGCTAAGTTGGTTGCCATGGTAATAAAAAAAAAAAAAAAAAAAGAAAAAACAGAACTGTGGTTGCTATGGCTATCAAAAATCAGCCTGCAGGCTGTCATATTATATTGTAAAGAATCCAGAAGGATATTGTTATCCTTCAAAACAGCGTCAAAGAAAAATCGCCAAACCCTGTTGCGGGAAAATACTATAGTTATACCCAAAATAATATAGTTAAAGGTAATTTGGCAATACAAGATCTGGATTTAGTTATTCAATACACATTTATATTCAAATTAAATGACATATTGCAATAAGAGAATATTTGACATTAATAAGATATGAAAGTTACAAAAACTAAAATAATGTGCGAACTGAAGTGACTGAGAAATTAATCAGAGATGTAGAGAAGGTTTCTAGTAAATTGCCATAATTATTGCTAATTCTATTCACACACAGACATACATAAAAAAGGAGATTAATGGCACTGAATAGTATAGATAATTATTAAAAGACAAAATCAAGAAAAGCAAAGCAATATCTTAATTGGGAAAAAAGGCTTTGAATGACATTAATTGTGCCCTTATATTAGCAACAAGGCACTAAAATATCTAACTTTTATTTGTAAAGGCAGGTAATGAGGGAATTGTGTTGTACTTATAGAAGGCCCAATATTTCCATGTACAATATACAGATGACTTATAACAAGGTAAATACTTTGTACACCTTTTTTTACCATAAATAACTCACTTTTAGCAGTATTTCCCCAATGCTACTATTTAAAAAAAAAAAAAAAAAAAGAAAAAAACTTTCATTTAATTTAGGAATCTAAAAAACTTTTTTTCCATTTAACTTTTGGTAGCATTCCAATTCATTGGTCAATTAAATAGAATGGCTAATTTGCCACCATTAAAAGCAGAAATATGCAATCACTAAACAGGACAATAACATTCAATTCACAAACCATACAAAAAACGATATAATACATTTTAATGTCACAATGTTTTCAATTGAAAAGTTTATTTGACAGAAAGTCACTTTAATATGTTAAACATATTATAAAAGAACTTTATGTTTTGGTTGTATTCTGTACTAGTGCAGAAAATATGATTAGAGAGAAAGAATAATCGTTTATTCAAAAGATTTTATAGAAAACACCGTAGAGAGTATTAGATATTTTTACTAAGTTATACAAGTAACAGTTTGTACAAATAACTATCAATAGGTTACATGTAAAAAAATAAAATAACGAAAGAATATTCATGAATCAGTATCCGCTCATTCTTAGATCTGAGACACGAGGAAATAAATAAATTATATTTACATATATACATATAAAAAGAAATAGTCATTCTACTGAAACATTTTTGTGCACTACAATTTGGTTCAGTAAAATGATCCTTTCCAATACACAGCAAAAATATTTCCTTTGTTCTTACACACACACACAGACATTAAAAGAAAAAAAATCACAACAGTAACTGTTTAGATAAAACATCTTTGTGCACTACAACTAGATTCAGTATCAGGGTCCATTCTAATATAAACCAAAAATAATTTCAGCATTTAACCTTTTTTTTGTCACAGAGCCACATACACAAAAAGAAGTTACAACAGTGTCCACTTAAATGAAAAACATTTGTGCTATATAATCAGGATCAATAAAATAGTCACTTGAAATGTACAGTAAATATATTAGAAAAATTTCCTTTTTTGTTGTCTTTAGTCTAGTTTTCTAAATAACTGAATAGAATGACAATGAGGCATACATGCCTATGTTTACTTTTTTTATAAAATCTCACATTCGAGTTCGGATTATTTCTGATCCAAAATCTAACTGTTGTAGCATTTTAATTTGAACTTTTGCATTGAGACATCTTTCTCTTTCTAGTTGTATAACTTTAGTTAATTCAGAATTCTTTGCCTGAAATGAAACAAATATAAATTTAATTAATGAAATGATACAGATTTTTTCTTTTTTTAAATGAAGTTAGATTAAAAAAAAAAAAATTAGTACTTCTAATAATTTATTCTCTCTGATCAGTTCTTCAAGCATGGAAGCCATTTGTTCTTCTTCTTCCTAAACTTAATTAAGAATAATTACAAGATAAAAAGGACTTTTAATATACCACATTTTTAAATTTTCTGTTGAATCATACAAACTTGACAATTCTATGTATTAATAAATACATTTAAAAAATGTTTTTGATGAATTATCCTATCAACTTGAAAGAAAATGATCAAGATGCGTAATAAAGAGAGCAATTATATGAAATTTTCAGACATTAGTTATTTGGATAAAAGTATTAAAAGAATGCATTGTCATTGTGTACTGAACTATTCTAAAAGTTTCAAATGTTTAGCTAGTCGGGAAGTTAGTAAAAAGTCGATTGCAAGATTTGTACTGGACAAACAAACAAACAAGAAAGCGAGTTAATAAAAACGTGGTAAAGATACTAAGATACTGTAAAGACAATATATTAAATTAAGATAATTAAAAAAATTTATTGCATATTCAATCTAATTAAAAACTAGTTATTTAAATAAATACATAATAATAATAATAATAATAAAATCTTAATAACTATCTGGTTGGTTGGTTGTAGGATTTAAGGCCGATTGACTCCTAATGTGTCCTAGGCCTAGGGGGGGGGAATGCCCTCCGTGGGGGTCTTTCTAAGGGGTCCTAGCCCGTATTTACGCGAGTTTAATAATAACTATCTGGTAAGAATAAATATTTAATACTTATCATATAAACTTCATTATTGGACTTTGTTAGAAAAATTAGATCATAGAATTTATTTTAAAATGGGATGCTTAAGCTTTATCTATATTAGAAAATATTTTTACTGCTCTATTGAACAAGATTACATTCCATACAAAACTTTAATGCTCTATAAATACACCATGGAAAACTTATATTTTAAGATAAAATTATCAATTAATTTTTGATATTTTTCATAGGCATTACATTTTAATCAGTTTTACTTCTGAAGAGATGTATCAAACATGAAAAAAAATATATAAGAGAATTACTTTTGATTTTACAAAGCACTTTATGTTATTAAAAAGAGTTACTTTTCAGAAATTTATAAAACTACAAATAACATATCCTAAAACAAAATTAATACATAATAATAAAAAAAAGGCATAAATGAGATTAATTAAAAAAATATTAATCTTTGAAAACTTAACAAATCAGTTAAAAAGTAAATGCATTTTGTGTATACTTTATGTCCACAACACTACTGCTTAACTAAAGCTATCAATATGTGACTTTGTTCCTTTATCAACACATCTCTGTCCATACAACAAATGTTAGAAACAATACTTGTCTGATACTAGCTGTTTGATACTATCTGAACTTTCCTTATATGTTTTAAACAGTCAATACCATCAAAAGACACTGATTAAGTATAACAAGTCATAACATATTAGAATTCATTTGTAAGGTCCTATAAAAGCAATACAAATGCAATACACACTATATTCATTAGTATACATGTTGGAATAAATCACGAAATCATCATTTAAAGAAACATACACTACATAATCAGCGTCCATAGTACATCTAAATTCTTTTGTGTAGCCCTGTAACAAATGTATCGAGATTGTACTTACAATTTTCCATAAAGAAAATACTGTAGTTAATTTCTTTCTGCTTTAAACATCGTAATATTATATTCTGAAGACACATCAACACTAGACCATAATGTAAGAGAATTATTTAGCACAGACCTATGAAAGAACTTTTAATGCTACTGCCATGATAATCAGTGAAGAATATGCTGGAATAAATACCAAAATTAATAATTTAATACTCACTACAGAAGTCATAGTCAGATTCCATACGCTATTTGATTACCTTTGTGTTTTATATTCCATAAAAAATTTTGCTGCAATTTTTTTATTTTTTATTTTTATTTTTTTTTTTTGCTTTTGAATGGTGTTATAGCGGCACCATTCTCGGATAGATTATCCTAAATTACTGATGGACAATGGGTTAACCTTTTGTCCAGAGGTACGATGCTGGATTTCCATCACAATGGTCCCATGTTCAAATACAACCTACAGCACGAATTCCTGCATTGGTGACCTGGATGTGCAAATAAATGCCACAAATAACTCACATCTGGGACAACAGATGACAGCACCAGACATTGCAAAATGCTCACAGCATAAAGCCTGTCACACCGTGCAACAACTTTACACACAGACATCTGACAGCACAATCTGGCAACCGCTACCATCCAAACAAGTAATATCGCTTGTACAATTTCATACTCACTGGCGAGGAGAGTACTGTAGCGGCACCATTCTTGGATAGATTATCCTAACTTACTGATGGACAATGTGTTAACCTTCTGTCCAGAGGTACAACACTGGATTTCTATCACGATGGTCCCAAGTTCAAATACAACCTACCACACACACACTCCTAAAGTGTAACAAACAATATTAAAACTTGATAAAAAAAAACAGCCTATAGATCATAATATATTACAATTTTTATTGTGGTCCTATGTAAAAAAAATAATACTATGCTTATCACATCCAAAAGCAAAAGCAAGCATTCTAAAATGAGTTGAAAAATTATATATAAATATATATATATATTTATTTTTATTTATTTATTTTTTTGCTTGGAAAAAGTTACAGCATGGATGGACAGAAAAATCTACTAAACTTTTCTCAATTTTGTTAAGAAATATTTAAAAATATAGGATGATTATTTTTTAATTGCAGCAAATGATTAGCCATTTGTTGAAAATTATTATTCATGATTAAATTTTTAGTCAACTAATTAAATGATTGAAAATTTAATGTTTCCATCTACCCTCTTTTATACTTATGGTACTATTTTTCTTTTTCTAAAACAGTACTGTTTCATCCATAGTCAATTTAAATTTTTTAATCATGAAAATGTCACATAGAGGCAACTTGCTACCAGCATTCATATTATTATTATTTTACTGTAAATTTATATTTTATTTTTAATCCACTTTATTCTTTGTGCTTGATTCTCTAACCTTTGATTAAAAAATATTCTGCAGTAAGCATGGTGTTTTTATAATAAAGAAGACTAAGTGAAATAAATTAAAATCAGACTTAATGCAAAGTTTATATGAAGTGGTTATATATTACCGCATGGGTGTTTTAAAAGGATTAAACCTGCATGATAAAATTGATTATAAAAAATATAAGATAAGTATAAATCCTACATCTTAAAAATGAAACATTTATGAGATAATCTAATCTTACTTATATAACTTGGAAAATTATAAAGCAAAGTTCTGTACATGTATGTTCGATTTTATCTCAAACTCAATTTAACTGCAATTTCATATGTTTTTCAGTCACCTTAATAAATACCTAACAGATATATATAAAAAAAAAGTATATAGAAGGAGATCCTCAGATGTTTCCTGGCCCCATCAATTGGCTAGAACTTGCTGAGAAACCTTGAATTTTTGTGATTTCATATTTTTAATTTAATATCTTTTTAAATTAACCTAGTTGTAAATCTCACTGCCATGCACATAAATATTTGCAGTAAATTTAAAAATTGCTGTATAATTTTTGCATAAACTTTTTTGAAATAAAAGAATACACTATTGTTGGGCTAAAATTACTATAACCAGATTCCTGTAAATAATGTTAAAATAAAACGAATAAAAATCACACACAGTATATATAAGACTAACTGAATTTCATTTTTATAAATTTTCATAACATGCCACAAATTGGGTGGTGGTGGGGGGGGGGGGGAGGAAGCCAAAAGTTATTACAAATCCTAACATTGAGGAGGACAAAATTTATTACATCATGTTTAAAAAGGTTGAAACATTATTTTCAAGAACACTAGAAAATAGTTAAAAAAAGCAAAAAATATTCCTTATTGAAGTTATGATAAATGCTCAAATCAAAACTGAAACTTTATCCCAAGCATCAACATTGATGCAAACCTCCTACTAAGCCAGTTCAAAAGTAGCCACTTCATCATAGAAAAATTTGAGTGGATATACAAATATCAGTCATAATTAACATATGAAGAAAGTAGCGCTTTTTTCTATACTGGTGCATGGCAAAAGCCAAATGATAAAACAAGCAACAGAAATTTTACATTACAATCATAAATCGGTGGCAACAATACTAAACTCGCATAGTTTGTAAATGATGTAGAAGAAAATCGTGATTCTGCAAAGAAGAGCATTTACATTGCATTTGTCTGATTCTACTTTATGAGCTGTCACTGCACAGATGCAAATAACTAAATCAGTTACACAATGTTATATTCGGTATGATTCATAATGTACTGATATATCCTACAGTACTAATGCAGAGCCGCAAGAGCTTTTATTTAAGGTAAATATCGTTTGAGGAACTCAATGAATATATATGTAGGGGTTGTATTAAAAATTTCAATGTTTATACATAAAAAAAAAAAAAAAAAAACATATGTTGTCAGTTTCTCAAGTAAACAACATTATGATGTAACAGAAGTATAAAAAATCATAAACAAAAGTTTTTATTGTAAACATTATTTTATAAACTGTAACACTAGCTTATTCAAACTTTTTTTTTATTATTCAATAGTTATAGTAGATTACTAATACAACATTAAAAAAGGCATTTTCCATAACATATTAAGTAAACATACCACCCAAAAATATGAGTATACTGTATAGTCTAACAATAAATAAATAAACATTAAAAGGGAGAAAAAAAATCTAATTTATCTAATGATAAAGGATACAGAATCAGTGGTATCTTCACTCTCAGATGAACTGTTTTCAGTTGAGTCAAATGAATAGCGTGTATACCTAAAATAAGAATTCATACTATTAAAAATTAATATTTTAAATAAAGAAGAATCATAAAAAAATACCACAGAGGCCATACACTGAATTTCAGGTCATGTGAATGACAAGTTTTAGAGTTATAATTATTTAAATTTTTACCTCTCTAATATTAAATTACTGTTAAATTTTTTTAATATCTACTAAAATTTATAGATTATTATTAATAATAAAAATTATTATTATTTTGCATGAACAATGAACCTGCTATTTGACAATTACAAATGAAAATTTAATAATTTTATACTATAAAATATAAACTATGAAGTTAACAATTTATTTATTTTAAATTTTAATGGATAAAACTATTATGCACTACTAATAATATAAATTTCAGTTTTTATAAAGTGGTTTTATGCTAGGGCAAAAAAAAAAAAAAAAAAAACTTAGGTGAGCTTAACTGGAAATGGGACTGACTTGAATTAAACATTTATATATTTTTGAAACATAATACCACCTTTAAAAGAAAAGAGAAAAAAATTAAAAAATCAATGTCATATTTATACTGGACTTTTGAAAAAAAAAAAAAAAAAGGTTCTCTACTGTAGAAAAGGTTATTAAAAACCAGCAAAATAACCACTAAAATACAGTGAAAAGCAATATTTATATATATATAGGGGAGAACCGTGTATTATGGACACCTTAAGCAAGAATGCTCATAAAACTTAAATTATTAAAATAAAAAGATTTAATTTGGTGGCTGCTCATTACAATTGCATAGTTACATGGTTTAAACTTGGTAAAGTACTCTGGGAACTATTAATAATTGCAGAAAATAAATATTTTATTTACGTATCGGTGGTCCATATTACACGAACGTATGTGTAATATGGACCAAGTGGTCTATAGTGGTCCTTGCCATTCCTCAACAATTGACACATTTGGAATTGTGAAACGAACTGTCCAGCATGTTCCCGCACGCACTTGTACAATAGTAGAAATGGACGAAAAAAAGGGGAGGTCTAAAGGTTATATCCAATAGGTAGTGTGCGAAAGAAGTGATAATTTGATTACCTCTGCTTCCCTGGCCTATTCTATAGCCTCAAGATTTTGAGTATGCGACATGTGTACATTGAGCATTAACAAAATCTCTCTGTTTTTATTATGGACCACTGGTCCATATTACACAACACAGCAGGGTTCATATTACACGCGTAAACAGAGCAATGTGGTTTCCAATCAAAAATCACTTTGCAAATTGATGCCCATGATATGCATGTCTAAATTGTTCATAAAGTATTGTTCATCTACTATTAACACAAAAATTATATTACAATTACCTAACAGTAGAAAGTAATAGTTTCATTTTAACATACTTGTTACATCAGTGATTATATAAACTGAAAACTCAATTTCATAATCGTCCAAATACAGGTACGCATGTACAAGTCACTTCCTGCTTTAGATAACAATAATATTCACTAAATGCAGTGAGATGGTTTCACCATCTAGTGTTGAACATACAAATTTCCTCATGGTCCATATTACACGATGGCTCATAATACATGGTTCTCCCCTATACAGTTGAACTTCAAAAATCTGGACATCCAAAATCCGAAAATCTCTAAAAATCCAGACATTTTTCCAATTTCAGTTATATTTTAAAAATAAAACTTTGCTACACCTGATTTCCACATTTCTTGTGGAATGCAGTTTAAAATCCTTTTAATTGAATCCCAAATGCATTAATATGGACATAATCTTACATATTTTTATACTGACTGATTATTAATTAAAGACTTTATTCTTTACAAAAACAGGAGAGTTCATATATATATACATACCTGCCAACATTTGAAAATTACAATTAGTAGCACACCAATTTAAAAAATAGATTGAATGGTTGATTGGTTCATTTTTATCATTCGACACACGAATCCTGAACAAATAAATGTATGTATATTACAGAATTTTCTTGCGCATAATCCGTGGGGTACTATTTTCAGCTCTGATGAAAAATTTTCTACAGATAATATGCACTGCCGGCCACCAAAATCCGGCCACATTATGTTTAATGTCCCCCCCCCCCCACTTCAGATTAAACATTTAAAAAAAAAGTTATAATTTTTACCTAAATAATTTATATTAGTGTTCATATATAATGAAAAACTGTTCAAGAAACAAACATGATTCATGAAACCAGGTATAAAATAATTTTATTCAAAATGCAGAATTCCTGTTTTTACACTATATTCAATCAGCCATTAAAATTCAGCAAAAATACTACCTATTAAATAAATATTTTTTGTTGTGTGTTTAATTATGTGTACAATTTTTAAAAATATAGATTATAATGATTGCAAAAAATTCTAATTTTAGCATTGGGATAATTGTTTTAAAAATGTTAAAATATAAATATTAAACACATTCAACAGTTTCTGTAGGTGTTTGATTATGGATTGGTAGGGAAGAGGGGGGGGGGAGGTAAAAAAAAAAAAAAGAGTAAGAAATATTGAACAACTCTACTACCTTATAGGTTCTAGCATCTAATAAAGTAAGTTTAAAAAGAACATTGACATTTATATTGCGGATGGAAAAAGATTAGAAATCCCAAGGCTTTCGTGAGGCGTTTGTTTTCCGATCGTTAGGGGGTGGGTGGGGAGCGAGGAGGGCACGAAAAAAAATACACGAATGAGAAATATTTAACAATTCTATCTCTTTATACATTCTAGAAGCTAATGAAGCAAGTTTAAAATGAAAATTGACATTTATGGTGTGGATGGAAAAAGATTGAAAATCGCAAGGCAAAAACGTCAGAAATGTTGCAGTTTTGGTGCTGGATAAAAATTCGTAATTTTGGGCCGATTTTCGTAGCGTCGTAGTTTACGGCCCAAATTCGTAGCAATTACGAATTATTCGTAGCAGTTGGCAGGTCTGATATATATATATATATACCTACTAGAGTGAAACAGCTTTCAATTATTGAAAATGTTAAAAAAAAAAAAAAAAAAAAAAAGAATAAACACAAAAAATACTTTGTCAATTTCGATAGTTTTATTTGAGTATTTTTTTTAATGAATAGATAGTTTAAAGCATTATTTATTGTTCTATTGTCTATTATATTTTAATTTATTGTGTTTCATATTATTTTAATTCAGCAGAAGTGTTTTTTTTTTTTTTTAAATTCCTGTTTTATTAATTAATTTGCCAATTTGACCATCGTTTATTTTCACTAGCATAAAAATTGCATTTTGATGTTATTATAATGGCATGAAAAATTAGTTTTTTAGAAATCTCTAAAATTTGGAGTCGCCAGAGTCCCATCAATTCTAGATTTTCGAGGTTTAACTGTATATCACTTATTTTTTATGATATAATATTATAGGGTACCCCCTCTAAATAGCCCAAGACAAAATAGTCCCGACGAAAGAGCCTTGGCAACAAAACAGCCTTAAGACAAAATAGCCCCAACAAAACAGGACAAAATAGCCCGGCAGCCTTCGGTAGCGTTTATATGATTCAACAGAAAATTTATTTAACTAACTTCCTGACTAGCTAAACATTTAAAACTTTTAGAATAGCTCAAAACACGATAACAATGCATTTTTTTAAAAATACTTTTAGCCAATTTTTTCAGGTACCCGCTGCGTTTGGTAGCATTTGTATGATTCAATAATCATATAACTTCCCGTCTAGCTAGAAATTTGAAACTTTTAGAAAAGCTTAGAACACGATGACAATGCATTTTTTAATACTTTTAGCCAATTGTTTTGGGTCCCCACTACCTTCAGTAGCATTTATATATTTCAACAATCATACAACTTTCTGACTAGCTAGACATTTGAAACTTTTAGAATAAATCAGTCAATGCATTTTTTTAGTACTTTTAGCCAATTATTTCGGGTCCCGCTGCCTTTGGTAGCATTTATATGATTCAACAGAAAATTTTAAAAACATGGTATATAAAAAGTTCCTTTTATCTTGTAATTATTTAATGTTAAACATAATGCATTTTCGTAAATTGTAAATGACTATATTTTAAAAAGTGCATTTGTTATTTTCTTTTATATACCTAAATAGGGAATAAAATATTCCTGAAAATATTTTATTTAAGATTTTCTATGAATTTGCACATTTTGAGATATCTGTCTGTGTATGTCAGCAAAAGTTCTGGTCGCTATAACTTACAAACCAATAAGCAAATTTAACAATACTTGATTTTTTGTTGTATCTTGAGATAAATTTGTGCTGATCAACTTTTGTGATATATCGCCAAGCGGGTGAGCTCTCATGCAGCGATTAAACTCATTTATTCTAAGGCAGCAAGATTCAATACTATACCATTCTTAGTATATAAAATGTACATTATGTAAATCCCTGCTAATACAATTTTAATGCATATCGACCTCGAGATTGCGCCACTATGATGCATTTTATTCCTATTTAAAGGAAGGCAATATCTCGGTTCCTATAGCAGCGTACAGGCCCACAAAACTTGACATGTGAGATTGTTGATTCAATTTAAATGCATAACGCCCCCTCACGTCCTGTGTGCTACCTCAAAGTGGCGAGGAGGTGTACCTGGGTGGAATAGGCGATGTACGTCAGGAGCTTTTTGCTCCTGGTAGGATAACCCATAGCGAGAAGGCCATTCCGCTTTACCCACCTAAATGCATACAGGCACCCCAGGTTAAAATTCTTGCTGGTATTTGTTTGCTAGTCTAGCATTAAATGCTGTATCCCAGCAAGCAAAATAGCATAAAATACCAAAAATATTTGCTGGTTCCACCAAAATTACCAGCAAGTAATGGTGTGTATTGGCACAGTTTATTGCTTGTCCAGCATACATAATCCAGCTTCTGTTGCTTGAATAGTATGTTGCTAGTCCAGCAGTAATTATGACTACTATTTGCTTGAAATTTCTGCTATACTAGCAGTAATTCACAACCAACAGATGCTTTTTTGTTGCTATTTTCTCACTTCTCACTGGCATCTAGCATGCCATGCTATTTCTACTTAAGCTGCCGACATAACATATTACGCTGGCAAGCATAGAAAAGCACATAATAGCTTGTTAAGGTACATACCTCTCCAGGCTTTGGAAAAGCTTAAACAACAAATAAGCATAAAATGCTTGTATATAGCTTGTCGTGCTATTGCTGTGTAAGCTAGCTAATATAGCATTTTATGCTGGCTAGCATTATAAAGCATATAACAGCATGAAAATCTAGCAGACAAAGCAAAACATAGCAATAACTAGCCTATTTTCTTTGCTGGTACTAGCATGGATTTTAACTTGGGACCCCAATCCAAGGTGTTAGGTACCGTGCTGATGGATGAATGGCACCAGGGGTTATGGTGTCGTGTACGGTCCCCTCGAGGAACCAGGTGAAACCTCATTGTATTTAGCCTTACACCTGTATTGAGAGGCTATGCAGGTGTGGACCTCTCTTTCCTCCCAGTTCTGCGGTCCTGTATGGATACATCTTTTACTAAAGGACTGCCTATGCAGTCAGACAAGGACGATGTTCCTTTGGGAACTCGTCATATTCAGGAGGAAACCTGTAAACCTTCTGGATCTACTATGGGGGCAGCAGGCTCTGGCCAGCAGCACCCTGGTGGACCCGCTGGTGAGCAGAAAGTACTCACAAAATCACAACTGAAGGAAGAGGTTGCAGAAGGGTATACCATCAAATATGGCTGGTGACCAAGATAAGGATGGTGGACGCAAGAGGCTTCGGTCACAAGTGTCAACTCCTTCACCCAAGGTCTGTGAGACGACGAAGAAGCCTAAGCTTCAGTCATTTGCACAGGTAGCAAAGTCAACCAGGATGGCAGTGGTGAATGAATCTTTTCCTTCCCACAGGCTAAATTCTTCGGAGGCCTTTGCTATCCAAGAGGAAATTTTGAGAAAGGGTGATTTACTTCCTGTGAGTGAACACCTTCCAAAATTAAGCAGCCCTACACTTGTCGATGATGCTCATCTTTCAGTGTGATGACGCCTGGACAGTGGAGTGGCTGAAGAAGGAATTCGGTCAAAACAAGAATGTCCTGAAGGAAGAGGCCCTGCAAGTCATTCTAGCGAGCGAACTTCCGAAGCCTGTGAAGGTAGCCTTCAAAACCAAAGATGTAGTTAATAAGGAGCCCAAAGATCTTCTGAAGCGGATTTCTAGGTACAACCCAAAGTTGAAGTCTGAGGACTGGCGTGTTCTGCGCAGGCTTGTAGAACCACAGTCCATTAGATGGATCTTTGAGGTTGGTATCGAGTCTGCTAGGGAAATCAGGGCTGCTGACTACAAAACCTACACTGATTTGGACAGAGGAGCCTTCAAAATTTTGAAGGATCCAAATGTGCATACACTTGCTGTTGCGCAAGATGCAATGCAGGTAGAGGTAAGGAGGATGAAGAGGATAGTGTCACCACTGGTGAAGCATCCTCTTCCAAGGTAAGTGAAGCTGTTATTCAAACTAATATTGATTCACTTACTTTAAGTGAGCTAGATATTGAATCTAACTCTGAAGGCACACTTACTCCCTCATCACCTATGTCTTTGACTGAGATTGAGGCGCTGCTAGGTAACTCCTCAAAGGAATCTAGTGCTACTCCATCTGAGGGAGATTTAACTGGCACTTAGTTGTGTCTTTTTCCTCCCTGATTTATAGATTGCAGCATTAAGATAGTGCAAATCAATCTGCACCATAGCCAATCGGCTTCTGCCCTTCTTGGCCAAAAGCTGGCTAGTGGTGCTGTGGACATAGCACTTATCCAGGAGCCATGGACTAAAGATGGTAAGATCCTTGGTCTTGGTATAGACAGCAAGAGGATCTTCTTTGATAGAACCTGTTGTAGGCCCAGAGCATGCATTTATGTTAGCTTTAAGCTACATGCTCTGCTCCTGGTAAATCATCTTAATGGTGACAATGTTGCTGTCAGGGTGAAATACCAGCATCAGGATAACAAAGATAGTTTTACTTTTGTGTCATCTTATCTTCCATATGAGGATAAGGACACTCTCTCAAAGGAGATTATTAATCTTATTGAGAATTGTCAGAATCTTAAATTCAAGCTCATCATTGGCTGTGATGCGAATGCTCACCACATATTGTGGGGTAGTAGTGATTGCAACAAGCGGGGTGAGGACCTTTTAGAGTATATTTTGCATTATAATCTGTATACTCTAAATTCTGGCAATGAACCTACTTTTGTTACTTCTAACAGGAGTGAGGTCATTGATATTACGTTCTGTAATAGTATATGCTATGACAACATCAGGGATTGGAGAGTCTCTGATGAAGAAACTCTTTCTGATCACAGGCTAATTTGTTTACTGTTACAGGTCTAATAAGACTTGAAACCAAGGGTAGGAATCCACGTCATACTAAGTGGGGTTCCTACTGTGAAGATCTAAAGAAAGCAGATTTTGGCCACTTTGGTAAGTTGTCTTCGGTGCTGGATCTCGAACTGGCTGTTGACCAGTTGCAACAGGTCATTTTAGAATCCTACCACCAAAATTGTAAGGTTATGCACACTAGCTTACCAAGGATTGTTCCTTGGTGGTCTAAAGAGCTTAGTTGTATGCGTAGCAATTGTAGAAAACTCTTTAATAGAGCTAAGAAGAATGGTGAGTGGCAAACCTATAAGGCTGCACTTACCTCTTATAATAAAGCTGTCAGGAATGCCAGTAGGGCATCCTGGAACAGCTATTGTTCTGGCATCAGTGATATTTCAGCCACAGCTAGGCTGGTTAGGGTGATGTCTAAGGACAGGATGTGCAATTTTAATGCTGTTAAGTTGCCTAGTGGTGATTACTCTGAGTGTGGAGAGGAGACCCTGGCAGAAATGTTTAGGGTCCATTTTCCGAACTCCAGTACTTGCCATGAGACAAGTTTTTCTACTCCTCTTAACACTCGTGCTTGTGGAAGAGAGAAATGGAATGCTGCCAGGAAGGTTGTTACATATGAAAAAATTATTTGGACTATTAACTTCTTCAAGTCTTTTAAGACTCCTGGAATTGATGGTATCTTTCCAGCACTTCTGAAAGAAGGCGCTGAGGTTTTGACACCCATCATTTGCAGGATTTTTCGATCCTGTTTGGCACTTGGTTATACACCAATGGCTTGGGGAAATTCCAGTGTTATCTTTATCCCTAAGCCTGGTAAAGATAATTATTTTGAGGCAAAGTCTTTTAGACCTATTTGTCTCACTTCTTTTCTCTTAAAGACTCTTGAGAAGCTTGTTGATAGGTATTTCAGGGAAGAGGTCTTATGTGTTCGGCCACTTTCCAATTTTCAGTTTGCCTATCAGCCTGGCAAGTCAACTGACAGTGCGTTGTATCACTTAACTCATATTGTTGAGAAGTGTTTGGTCTCTAAGGAGGTAGCTCTTGCTGTCTTTCTTGATGTCGAGGGTGCCTTTGACAAGGTTCCTGTTAACACCATCATTGATGCGCTTTCTAATAAGAATATCAATAGTACAATTGTGAATTGGATCAAGAGTCTTCTCACCAACAGGTTTGCCTCTGCAACACTGCTTGGTGATTCTCTGATGATCAAAGACAATACTGGATGTCCACAGGGTGGTGTTCTTTCTCCACTGCTGTGGTGTCTCGTGGTTGATTCACTTCTGAATGAGATTGGTCACTTGGGGGTGGATTGCATTGGTTATGCTGATGATATTGTCATTGTAACCAAGGGGAAGTTTCCGGATACTGTTTGCTGTATCATGCAGAATGCCCTTAAGAAAGTTGAGTCTTGGTGCTCTTCCAGGGGTCTTTCCATGAACCCTGCGAAGACACATATGATTGCCTTTAATAGAAAGAGGACCATTATCTTAAAAAATATCAAGTTTTTTGGTCATAACCTCACTTGTTCAAGTGAGGTTAAGTATCTTGGTGTCTATCTGGATGAGAAACTCAACTGGAAGAGTCATCTTGATTATTGCATTTCTAGGGCTAAAAGGGCTTTTTGGGCCTGTAGAAATGCTATTGGTAGGTCATGGGGTCTTAGTCCTATGGTTATCCGCTGGATTTACTCCATGATCATTTGTCCAATGATCACTTATGGTTCTATTGCCTGGTGGTCTAGGACTAGGCTTGACACTGCTAAGAAGAATCTTAATAAGATTCAAAGGATGGTGTGTGTCGCGATGACTGGTTGTTTAAGGACAACACCAACTGGAGCTTTAGAGTTACTCTTGGGCTTTATCCCTCTGCATATGCTCATTGAGGCTGAGGCTATCTTATGTGTAAAGAGGTTAAGAAGTTTTGGGCATTGGAATAATTATTCCAATTATCTGAACTGGAAGCATCTTAATAAGGAGATTTCGGATCACCCCCATTTTATTATGCAGTGTGATAAGGTTCTCCCTAGGTATGCTTTTTCTAAGCTGTATATTATCCACTTGCCTCCTAGGGACATTTGGATGAATACTCCACCTTGGGGTAATACGAATCACATTAAGTGGTACACTGATGGCTCCAAGATGGATACTGGTGCTGGTGTTTGCTGTCCTGAGGATGGTACTTCACTTTCCTATCCTTTGGGGAGGTATGCTACTGTCTTTCAGGCTGAAGTCTTTGCAATCCTTATGTGTTGTAGGACTTGCATGAATAGGGGCTATAAGAATCGATATATTGACATTTATTCTGATAGTCTGGCTGCCCTGTTGGCTTTACAGAAGTCAGTAATGACTTCTTCTCTTGTTTGGGAGTGTTATTTCACTCTTTGTGCTCTTGCTGCTAACAATAAAATCTTCCTATATTGGGTACCAGGTCATACTGGTATCCTGGGAAATGAGTTAGCTGATGAGCTGGCTAGGAAGGGTTCTGATACACCTTTTATTGGTCCTGAACCTGTCCTGAGTATTTCTGGTAGTTTGTTGAGGGGTACTATTTTCTCCATCATGAGAAATTTGCAGTACTCTACTTGGCTCAAGACTGAGGGGAGCAGGTAAGCTAAAGAGCTTAACTGCGGTAATCCTAGTGCAAGGGCTAAGGAGCTCATGAAGATTAATAGAAATGGCATCAGCAAGGTGATTGGTCTCCTTACGGGACACTGTCGCTTAAAGAGACATCTTTATGTCATGGGTATTGCTAGTGACCCATTTTGTAGGGGTTGCAAGGAGGAAACTGCAACACATATTTTATGTGAATGTGAAGTCTTCTCTGCCTATAGGTTTGAGCACTTGGGGCGGCATATAATTGAGCCTTGGGAGCTTCAGGATATTCCGGTCAAGTGTCTGCTGGGTTTTCTTTCTACCACAGGTCTTTCTAAAGATTAGGTTTTGTGGATTAGTACAATAGACCTCTGGTCGCAGTGCTTGGTTTCTTGTAAACCACCCACTTATAATTCATAATTCATTCATAAATGCATAACGGCCAACTGCTTGCAGTACTACTCTGCAGTATTTTCCGTTTACTGGAAAATTACATTTATGTTTCTGTGTTATAAAAATGCACTAAATTGGTGCGTGGCATATTGTGAAATATTCTGCTTATTGAGTTCTGGTGTATATCACCCGACAGATAGAGCTGCTTTTAGTCTGTGACTTTTCAGGTGTCTATATCTCAAAATGTGTTGTTAAAATTTGTATATTTAAAAGTTTAATTGTGAGAAGCTATGTTAATTAAAATTTGATGATAGTAACTCGTAGGTGGCGCTGTTACTAAAATGATATAGATGAAAAGTTACTTTCTATACGCAAGAAGAATGTAAAGATTAGTGAAGATTTTCGACTTCCAGTTTTTACTGAATTTACACATTTTGAGATGTTCTGAGCAGGAATCATCCATTTTTTGAAAATATATATCTGCGTTTGTGTGTGTACGATGAGTTTGTAAAATTTGAAATCACACAAAGTAATAGGCAGAATTCAGCTCAGCTTGATATTTGGATATAGATTGACTTAAGCTACCTCTTATTAGTTTTTAAGGTATGTCACCCAACAGGCTGCACATTTGTACTGAAATTACCTCCATTTAAAGAAAGATTATATCTTTGCTTCTGTAGTGTATAAGCGCCCCAAACAATATATTAGATGATTAATATTAAATAAAAGCTATGATGCTTCAATTTGGGTACATATCGGATGACAGGTTGCGCTCTTGTGCTGCAATTTTATCACGTTTATGAGAAGATAATAACTCAACTTCTATGATAAATATTTATTTACCAAACTTGATATGTGAAATGGATATTGTAAAAAAAATATACTGATATAATTTACTTACATGTTGGAAAAAGGGTGGCACTATTTCACCACAATTTAATCCCGTTAACAGATGACTATATCTCAGCTTCTATGTTATATAAATGTACCAAACTCGGTGTGTGACACATATAATATATGAGTAATTCTCTGAAAAGTGGTCGTTTCATGTCCCAGTAGTCTTGAGGGCATATTTTTAAAAGCACAAAAACAAAAAGTGGTCCAAACTATCAATATTAATTGGTTTTGCATATAAACTGTTATTCTTTTGTTATTGGAATTCAAATATAATTTTAAGATATTTTTTTAAATGCAAAATATCCTTCCCTCACTGTGTCCCCATTCCCACATGTAAGTAAATAAAATGGTTTCTATGGCAGTAAAGCATGTATATTTACATTATTTGAATTGAAAATTTATTAAACATACTTTAATAAATATGTATCCATTATACTATATTTATATATTATGCAACGAAAAAAATTAGAACACTTTTTATTGTTGTACCTGGTAATAGATATCATTCCCTCACCAAACTATAATTGCACCCCTACTTACTCCATTAATGGCAGCACATGCTTTATATAAGTCAAACTTAATTTGTATAGTAGCAAGGTAAAGAAGCCATTCTGTGTTCTGTTGGCTGCATATTACAATGAGTGGCATATGGCTCTCAAACGTCAGATTGAAATACAGTATTTTTATTATATGTCATTCCCTCATTCATTATAAAGTAAAAGAAATCAAATTCAAATTACATTAATAAAAATATGTTTTAATAAATATTTAGTGTTTGAAAATATAACTAAACCTAATCATATTTTTATAAAGTAGTTTCTAGAAGAAATTTGTCATTCCCTCATTTTTCTAATTAATAAAAATAATTACTATTTCAAAAATTATCAGATAGAGTTTGGATTATATTATTTTTTATTAACTGTAACATATGTGTACATGTACAAAAATTAAAAAAATTTTGGAGCAATTTTATTTCGGCTAACTTAAAAAAAAAAAAAAAAAAAAAAAAAAAAAAAAAAACACTTTTTAGAGAATGGCCCATATACAATTATGCTTAATGAATTTAGGCATATGTTGTTCAAAGGGTGGCAGGGTGGCACTGTTTATTACTTTCTGCGATTTTCTCAATGGGTATATATTCGCATTTATTAGAGAAAATTGCAACAAATTTCAGGCATAAAGGGTTAATCGTGAGAAAAGTAAAAGTAGCACCACCTTTTAGTTGATATACATGCAAACTAAATCAGCATAATTGTTTATAATATATATATTTCACTTACCGAGTTTGGTGCACTTATATAATGTAGCAATCGATATATAGCAGCCTTCTCGTAAACGGAAAATATTGCAGCATAGTGGCACCACCTGTAGTCTGATATGAACCTAAATTGAATCATCATAGTTTTAAACAACATCTATGTCACTTACCAAGTTTGGTGTATTTATATATCATAAGAGCTGATATATTACCTTTCAGTGAAATAGATTAAACTGCAGTATAGCAGCATTACGTCGACTGATATGCAGTGGTGGCGTCAGAAATTCCCCGACGGGGGGGCACCGGTTCCCCGACAGGGGGGCACTATATGTAGAAACATTTTTACAGGCATATTTAACACCATGCTCCTTCCTGTCAGTGTCTATCCGCTATGTCAAATATACAATGGTACTTTTCTTTTTGTTTGTTTGTCTGTTTTTTTTTTAAGTGCTTCCGTATTATTTTTTAACACCGACTAAGATAAGAAAGAGGAGGGGGTTATGATAAGTTTGAAGACTTTGTGTGTTTGAGGCACTGTAACGTCCAAACGAATAGACCGTCTTTAATGCAATTTTTCCCTTATTAAAAAAAAATAATAATAAAAGGCTGATTTAATCGGGATGGTTCTTAGTAAAATTCTGTTTGATAGATTTTTTTTTAATTAATTGATTAAAATCTAATTTTTCAGGTCACTTTGCATTAAGATTTTAATATCTGCGTGCTATAGCAGTATTCCTTTTTTTTTCATATTATTCGGCTAAGACATGCGAGCTTGCAATCTTCCGAATTTAAATCATGTTAGATTATAAATCCCGTATTTTATTTTTTTTTTTATTGAAGCTGAATAACAAGTATTTTAAAAATCTTGAATTGTAAACTGATTTTGGCAAGAGTTAAAAATTGGTTAAAAATGATATGAGTTCACTGTCAAACTTTTTTCAATTCATTTCAAAATTATTGAGTTTTAAGATATTTTTAAAATAATTTAAAATGTGATTTTTTTTTCCTTTCAAGCCACTTTACATTGACATTTTAAATTAATTTTACAAGCTGCCAGCCTTTTAACTTCCAATTCATGTTAGATGATAAATCACGTTATATTATTATCATATTATAGAAATGTACCGTTTTTAACAAAAAAGAAATTTTTAATTGGTTTTGTCAAAAATTAAAAATAATGATTATGATTTCACAGTAAAAAAACTTCTAAATTCAGTTGAAAATTGGAGTTTTTAAAGAAAAATTATATTTAATTAAATTCATCACCAGTGCCACATTCACATTTCATAATTTATGAGCTAGTGTTCTTCCAGCTGAAAATTAGAGATTTTATGGAAAAATTAGAGTATTAAATTCAAGGTAGATTGTTTTTATAAAGTTAGCTTTTCACTTAAACGCCGTGTCATCTCGTCAATGTATCGAGCTATTCCCTACCTTCCTAAAATAATATATATGTAATATGTATATTTAAAAAAAAAGTAAATCATGCATATTAGAGCATGAGCATAGTTGTGAAAAAATAAATAGAGTCAAAGACATCCAACATATGTCAGATAAAACTTTCTTCTTAACATGGAATACATTTCATTTGTAACCAAGTATATACATATTACATTTCTCTTAAATGTTCAAATTTTACTTACAATATGCTGATTTAAATATGCACTTAAGGTATAATTTTCTCATAATCATACAACATCAATATTAAAATTACGTTATTTAATCTTCATAATGTTAAATAAAAATACTTCATGAACAAATGCAGTAGACTTCCAGAAATCCGCATGTTGTAACCAATGTAACTATCAAACTGACAGTAAAATTTTTAATATGAAAAGTTCAAGATAGCACTGATACTAACAATGATTCATCAGAAATAACACAGAAAGTCAATTTTATGCAGATTACTTTCTGTTGATGATAAATTTTAAATGCATTAATGCTATAAACAAGAAATAATAATTGTTCATAAATAACAATAAATAAATAAAATAAAAAGCTATTTTTGACTGTATTAAAAAAAAAAAAAAGTAATAAAAGGTAATATACTTGTAGTAGAAGCTTATATTGTATTACATGTTGTGTAAAATTTTGTATCTTACTTTATTAGATAAATTTTAAGTTCTTAATTCAAGAAAAAATTAAATTAAACTTCATTATATGCATATTTTTTACTAAGTTGCTTATTCTCTTTAATCTTTTCTTTAATTTTTTAATTATGTTAATTATTTTCCAAACATACTTATTTGTATTTTTCGTCATTTTTTATGCATTACAGTATCAAAATCTCGTTTCATAAATGCTAATTTTCACAAAATTTCAAAATACACATAATTTTTTTCCAATTTGTGTGGATTTCTGGGAATCTCCTGCATACACATTAAATTTAAATTTAAAATTACAAGAATAAAATCCATTTACGTATTATTATAACTGAATTCGGCTTTTGGGATAGGTTTTATCAAATATTGTTACTATTCTTTCTAAATCTAATTTCTTTGATCTTGCACTGTGAAGCCCTAAAATCATCAAATTTTGCAACCTGCTTTCTGCACTACAAGTTCTGAGGTAGTTTTTCACTATTCTGACATTTATAAATTGAACCGACAGATGTTTCAGTCGTTGGCTGAATTATTTCATAATTATTAATGTATTTTATAGTTGGTTGGGTTTTAACGTTGCACTAGTGCTGCTCAATAGACAATTGGCGACGGTCTGGGATGTACCCTATCCCTAAGGATAGCCCGGAAACATGCCATCACAATTTTGATCTTCCACGGAGGGGATAATATTTTTGTTATGAAAAAAAAAAAAAAAAAAAAAAAAAAAAAAAAAAAAATGCTGAATGAAAAATTGCAATATGACTTTTGAAGATAATAAAATATAAACATTCATGAGCTGCTGAATTGATAAAATAGAGCAAGAACATTCTTTACTGTTTCCGAAATTTTTGATTTTCATACAAACAAGCATTAAAAATCGGTAAAAGTTGTATTGTTCCCCGATTGCCTTTTTTTTCTTCCCTTTTGTTCCCTGACTCTCTAGCAAAAAATAATTAAAAGTAAATTTTAAAAAGAGAAATACATTTTTAATTTGTTGGTGATGCAGACTGTAGCGATGTAAAATAAATATAACAATTTTAATTTAATATAATTATTAAAACGACTCTTAATTACACGGAAATATTTTAATGCTTTCAATTTGACAGATATTAAACAAATTATCGTTATAAAATTTCACAAATAGTTAAAAGAATTTTCTCTTTAGAAATAGAATGCAAAAAACAAATCTTATTAAGAGGTCTCAATTATTTTACTTATTTCATTTCTCATTGTTAAAGCTGTCTTTAAGTTCCAAAGCAAAAGCGACAAATTTTCATCTTATTTTTTAGATATTTTCTTTGGATGTATCATCCTCCCTAAAGCTACAGCCGACATAGACACACAATATTTGAAAACAGTATCCTGAATAAGAATTAGTAGAATTAAAGGAAATGTGACTTAAATCAATATGTAAATTATATTTTCGTGATCTATTTGAATGAAATTTCGTTCTTTTTTGTCTTATTAACGGGGGGGGGGGATTAAAATGTACCTTTTTTCCGATGTACTATTTAAAGAGATATCTTATTCTTAAAAATTTCCAGGGAAGAAAAAAAAAAAAAAAAAAAACGTGTGTGTGTGTGTGTGGTCTAGTTGCTGTTCACAGAAATGGAAACATACGTAGCCTACATGCTTTTTGTCCATTTCAAAAAGAGCTGGATAATAGGCAATAAAAAACGACTTCTTCACAGAAGCATCGCAAGTGTGATTTTAGAAGATAAGGAATAGATAAGGAATGGGTCAATCCTTGTAGTAATAATACTCGCCGCTTTCTTTATCCTGTTGTTGTTCCCACCAACTGACATAGAAGAGGAATACATAGTATATCAATCCTAGCAAAGCCATCACAGTTGCATGCCATTAGTTTTACTGGGAAAAAAAAAAAAAAAAAAAACTTCTCTAGAAAGACAAACTCCGAATGATGAAAAGGAAACAAAATATTTTGTTGCTGAACAAAGGGGGAAAAAAGGGTATTTTTTCCCCGACAGATTTTGGAAATCTGCCCCGATGGGGGGGCACGAACTCCCCGACGGGGGGGCCTGTGCCCCCCCGGCCCCCCTTCTGACGCCACCCCTGCTGATATGCACCCAAATTGAATTTGTAAAGCTTTACACAACATCATCTCATATATCCCGTTTTGGTGCATTTATATATTATAAAAGTTTAAATATAGCATTCCTTTAAATAGAGAAATCCGTAGTATAGAAGAACTACATGTTGTATGATTTATTTCAAAAGTTAATCAGCACCAGTTTAAGTGAAGTGTGAATTAAACATCAAATTAATTTCTAATTATTGATTCAGGCGAAACAATGTTTACATAAAACTAAATGCAAAACTGGTGTACAAACGATAAAAAGACAATAAGACTTCTTCACACACCATAAATTTTAAGCCAGCACAACCGGTTTCGAAAGGACGTAGCCTTCCTTCATCAGGTGCAAAAAAATACGTGCTACTGCCTTGGAGGCAAAATCAAGACTGTGGCTTAAAATTTATGGTGTGTGAAGAAGTCTTATTGTCCTTTTAATGTTTACATAATTTTGATAACACACCCCCAGACAGGAATTTCCTAAAAATAGCCAATTCATGTTTAAAACATCTTAGTATGTGTAAATTCACCAAAAACTAAAAGTTAAAAATTTTCAAGAACCCATTTTTTTTTTCTTTTCTTATTTTTTTTTTTTTATATGTGTATAAAAGAAAGTAAACATTTGTGATAAGAAAAGAAGTAGATGAAAATACCATTTTAGCATTCACATGTTTTCTTATACTTAACAATTGTCTTTTGGCATTTAAATCTTTACATTTAACAAAATATTTTTTTTTTTTTTGTCTTCGTATGTGAATCAGTTAAATGTTACCTGCAGCAATCGATACGCTATGTGCCAGTGCCCTATATATGCGCTGATTGCACTTAAAGGTTTAATAACACTTAAAGGCCAAGGAGAAAGTTAAATGAAAAATATGTTCAGTTTTAATTAAAAATACCTTCTGTTCTTAAATCCAAATATTATTTATTCTCTTCTTTAAAAATTGTCTGTGAGAATTCAGTAATAAAGCATACTGTAGTGAAATCATTTAATTACAGAAGAACATAATATGAATAACAAGTATATGATTTGAATAACTAGAATATGGTGTGCTGCATTTGGTTTGGTGGCAGATCCGTATGAGGCACTTGCATACAAGATGGAATTGGTGACACTTGCGTACATGACCAGTTTTTTCAAATGTCATAGATGTATTTTCGAAAAATTTAGTGCCACTTCTATACAAAATTTGTCTCATTGCATTTTAGTTTGTAGCACTAAAGGGTTGTATCAATACGATAAGCATGATGAGAAATAATCTTTTATTAAAATGCACGAATTTCTCCTTACACAGCTAGTCCTACAACTGACAATGTTATAATCGTAACGCATTTAAAATATAATAGACGTAGTTATTTTCTGGAAGAAACATACAATTATTTATTCACTAAATCAAGATCAATAACAGTTCTTATAAAAGGTTCTTAAAAATACAAATATTAATAATATTTGTAAATAAGTTTTAAAAGGTCCAAAAAAATATTTCTATTTCTTAAACACTTATTTACTTTTGGAGTAGGTAAATTCCAAATCAAAGTAATATTATAGTTTTTGCTATAATCAATCCCATAGGTGAATTCTGGATGAAATGTTGGTCCGTAATTTACCGATGCTTTCCACTTCTCTTGAAAACTAAGGGGTTTTCTACTAATGTAAAATGTATCATAAATGTTGCAATTGTATACTTTAACGGATGATTTAACAAATTATACTACCGCTTGATATTAGATTAATAACTGCAATTAAAAAATAACTAATCCATATTAATGGATTTTTTTAGAGCAATTACTGTTGTTTAATAAAACTAAATATAATCATCCCCCATCCCCTCAAAATAAATAAATAAATAAATAAAATAACTCCAAAAATATTTTTTTTAAGAGTTGCAAATTAAATAAATATTTAAAATACATAATTACTTATTTTAACATTAATCTTAACACATTATAAAGATTTTAAATAGTTTTATTAAAAATTGAATAATAATTAACTATTTTTCTTAAATGTGTAAAAATAGCTTAAAAATATTTCCCACACTTGAATTCTATTAAGTATTATATTTCTATAAAATGTTTAATTTTAATTTGAAAGAACATAAACTCACAAAGTATAAAATACCAATGCAAGGGTGACCTTGAATATAAATTATTTATTTTTTATTAATTTTATTAATTTATTTGTTTCTTTTTTCTGTCAAATCTCTAACTTTCAACCACACTTAATTATTTTTGAGCTGTGAATTCATAATCACTATTTTTTCTAATATTTATTTATTTTTTAGCCGCCTTTAGCGACCAGATAGTTCGTGATTCTCTAAAAATTTGACTGTAATAAACTCCCACTCGGTGGTGACTGCAGTGGAGACTCAAAACCAAATACATTTTCTTCTCTGGTAGTGCAAAATGCTGTTTAAAATTCTCACTGTAAGAAATTGACATTCACTGACGACTGGAGCTCACTCTCCATGTTACATGATGTGAAACAGCCTGTTCGCTTACCATCCAAATAGTTATTGAAAATTGTGATTGTAGCAAACACCCGCTCATTGGTGCCTGAGGTGCTCTAATCTGTCCTATCTTTGAAATTTCCTGTTCGCTCACCGTGAAAACGATCATTGAAAATTCTGACCGTGGTGAACTTTCACTTGGGGTCTACAGTACCTTAATCTATCCTCCTAATAACTTTACGCTTTGATAATAAAATAAAATTAAACTTGTATAATTTTATTTTAAGACAAAAATGATTTAATCAGCAGTCACTTCAACTTTATGTGTACATTGACGCAGACGGTGCTGTTATGCTCCGCTGAAATAATTTAATCTTGTGTAATTTAAAGCAAGGGGGAAAAAAAAAAAAAAAAAAAAAAAAAAACAGAAACTGTTTAAGCTTTGTATGTATAAAATAAATTATCTTTATTGTATTTTGGTGTTTATCATTCAGAAGGTGGCATTGCTCTTCTGCTTATTCCACCATTTAGAATAAAACTATATCTCAGCATCTATTGAACATTATATACTGTTACAAAATTGTAAATAATTGTGTTTATTTTGTATAAATTCTTTCAAAGAGGCTTAGTAAATTGATAAAGTGCTAATTTTGTGCATTTCTAGTCGTTTTAGCGTTAAAATAACCTTATTTTCTCTTAAAAATGCATTAAAAAGCCCCAATAAGGCAGGTAATGGATTTGGCACCAAATTTGGTGACTTTCTCCCGCCTTGGCGATTTTTTTGGCGACCTTGGCGAGAAAATCCTTATATGGGATATACCAAATATGGAAGCTGTAAGTTGATTGGTTGACCACTTTCTAGAGTTTTCTTGAAAAATCTGGGTTCCATGGAACAGTATATAAGGAGCGCTTCCTCGCCAAGGCAGTCAGTTCAGTTCAGTTTTCAGCCAGCTTCGCTAGTACTTGTATTGCTCTGAGCCTCTTTGAGAGAGACTTGCTTCAAGTGTTATTGCTATACAGTTTGTACTGTGGATTTGCTATTGACAGCTGTTGTTTAAGCTGTGGTTACTGCTTGAATTGAAGCTGATAATTGGTTTATTGACCTGTATTTTTCTGGAACTTTCTGTGAATAAATTACTGAATTTTTTTGTAAGTTTGGCCTTTCATTCTCGGACAACTCACGAACCCCCCAAGTACACAACATTTCTGGTGTCAGGAGCGGGGTTGTCTGTGAATGGTGATAACGAGAGCTATGGAACAAGAAATGAAGAAATTTCTAGAAGGACTCACTGCTCAGATGAATGAGTTAAGATCTGGATTGATAGAGGAAATGAAAGCCGGACAGGAAAAGATGGAAACCGGATTGATAGAGAAAATAGAAACAGGACAAAGAGAAATGAAAGAAGGACAAAAAAGAGTTGAAAGACAGTTTGGGTGAAGTTCAAGGAGAAATTAAGTCAATCCAAGAAAAAGTTGAATGCAATCAAGAGGAGATGAAGGTAGAACTTTCAGCAGTAAAGGAAGTGATTGAAAGTAAATTATCGGATATGGAAAGCAGAGTAGATGGAATAGAAGAGAAAGTTTTAAAAATAGAAGAAAGTTTTGAAGAAAAAGCTATGAAGATAGAAGAAAATGTTATGAAGGTTGAAGAGAGTGTTACGAGGATAGAACGGAGTGTAGAGGAGAAATTTAAAGAAAACTTTGATCAAGAGCTGAAAGGAAGGTTTTCAGAGATAGAAAGCAAGTTTAAGAGAATGGAGGAAGATCTTGAAAGAAAAATGAAAGAAGAGTGGAACAGAGAGGTAATAGGGAATGAACTGCAGAGCAAGATTCGGAATCTCGAAGAAAAGTTAGAATCCATGCCGCAGGAAACTGAAAAGAAAGAGAGAAGAAGCCAGAATCAGGAATTTATTAAGCTATCCACCTACGACGGTAGTTCCTCCTGGCATGTATATAAGACGCAGTTTTCCATCGTAGCTGAAGCTAACGGTTGGGACTCTGTTGCAAAGACGGCTCATCTGGTAGGGTCGTTGCGGGGCGACGCCGCAGATATTCTGGAGACCCTTTCGAAGGAACAGCGATATGACTTCGAAGCTGTAACCAGAGCACTAGAGCTACGTTTTGGAGCGAAATGGTCCAAAGAATATAGTCGACTCCAGCTAAGGTCCCGTCATCAGAGACCAGGGGAAAGCTTACAAGAATTGGCATCAAACATCCAGAGGCTTTCACATTTGGCTTTCTCAGACTGTCATCCTGAAACACGCAATGATCTGGCTCTAGAATATTTCATTGATGCTGTCGGAGATCCAGATATTCAAAAAGCCCTCAGACTCTCCGGCGTGAAGGATGTGGAGTCAGCCTTGGTGTATGCCCTAAAGCTCGAGACAGCCCAACAAGCCTCCTGTAAGCATCGCCAGAACAGCACAGCAGACAAAGTGAACGGCTCTCAAGATGATCTTAAGGAGATTCAGGGAATGATTGCAGAAATTAACAGAAGACTACGCATTCTTGAGAGTAAGAAAGAAGGGAAGACTCCAACAACTAAATGCTGGGGCTGTGGAAAAGACGGGCATATCAAATGAAGCTGCCCAGTAAGAACACCTAGAGACGCAACTAACAATGTCTCTGAAGTATGCCACCCAGGAGGAGCTCTTCGGGAAAATCCAGATGCCTTCTTGCGGAAGCCTCCATATGAAGATCATAAATACAGCAGTAAAGCCGATGATAGACCCCAAAGAATACAGCCAGTTGCTCGCCAAGTTACTGTCTCCACACCATCAGAACAAGATCTTGATCCATAGAGTGACGAAGAACTTAGACAAGCCCAGTTGGAAGATCCTGACATAAAGCCAATATTACAGCTGAAGGAGATGACCAGCAACAGACCTACCTGGCAGGACATTTCCAGATTCAGTCCCATTACGAAAAGTTATTGGGCACTTTGGGACTCTCTTCATATCAGAAACGGCGTATTATACAGAAAGTGGGAATCTGATGATGGGAAAAGCTTCAGATGGCAGATTTTATTACCAAGATCAAAAATTCCAGCTGTTTTAGAACAACTGCATAGTAGCTCTACCGGAGGCCATTTTGGGGTAATGAAGACTCTGCAGAAAGTTTGGGAACGCTTCTACTGGTGCAAGGCAAAGAAGGATGTGGAGAAATGGTGTAAATCCTGTGATGCTTGTGCGGCACGTAAAGGCCCGCAGAAACGAAGTCGAGGAAGACTGCAACGGTATAACGTGGGAGCACCATTTGAACGGATTGCAATCGACATCTTGGGTCCTTTGCCACGGACCTCCAGTGGAAATAAATACATCCTCGTCGTGATGGACTATTTCACCAAGTGGCCTGAGGCATATCCCATTCCCAATCAAGAGGCATGCACAGTCGCAGAAGTCCTAGTGCAGCAATGGGTGTCAAGGTACGGCACGCCCCTACAACTTCATACCGACCAAGGTAGGAACTTTACCTCTGATGTTTTCAAAGGACTGTGTCAACTACTCGACATAGACAAAACCCGGACAACACCCTTACATCCCCAGTCGGACGGCATGGTCGAGAGGTTCAATCGTACCATCCTGAATAACCTCTCACTTCTAGTATCAAGGAACCAGCAAGATTTCGACTTGAAGTTGCCATTGTTCCTGCTGGCTTATCGAAGTGCTGTCCATGAAACCACCGGCTATACTCCAGCCCAGATGCTGTTCGGACGTGAACTTCGTCTCCCTTGTGATCTCCTGTTTGGTTGTCCACCCGATGCACCTTCATCGCCCGAGGAGTACATCCAAGATCTCCAGGCACGATTTGAGGACGTACACAACTTTGCTCGGGAGCGGATTAACATGGCAACGGAGAAAATGAAGACAAGGTACGATCTAAAGGCTACACAACATGAGTTTCAGGAAGGAGAGAAGGTCTGGTTGTGGAATCCTGTTCGACGCAAAGGACTCTCTCCCAAGTTACAGTGGAACTGGGACGGACCGTACACAGTCTTAAAAAGGCTGAATGATGTAGTGGTGCGGATCACTAAAACACCTTCATCAAAACCGAAGGTGGTGCACTATAACAGGCTAGCCAAATACCACAATTACCGGTAATATTAAAATAAAAAATGTAAATACTGATAAAATTTGCGCATGCGCACTGTAAATATTTGTATATAAATATTTGTACATATTTGTGAATTTTGTAAATATTTCCCACTTAATTTATATTTCTATGTTATCTTTATGTGCAACTTAGTTCTTGTATTTTAGATTGTGTAAATTTGTTTAGTTTCGCCTCTTGACCAAGGGTTGCACTGCCCGGGACGTGCAGTCCTTGGGAGGGGGGCAGTGTTACAAAATTGTAAATAATTGTGTTTATTTTGTATAAATTCTTTCAAAGAGGCTTAGTAAATTGATAAAGTGCTAATTTTGTGCATTTCTAGTCGTTTTAGCGTTAAAATAACCTTATTTTCCCTTAAAAACGCATTAAAAAGCCCCAATAAGGCAGGTAATGGATTTGGCGCCAAATTTGGCGACTTTCTCCCGCCTTGGCGATTTTTTTGGCGACCTTGGCAAGAAAATCTTTATATGGGATATACCAAATATGGAAGCTATAAGTTGATTGGTTGACCACTTTCTAGAGTTTTCTCGAAAAATCTGGGTTCCAAGGAACAGTATATAAGGAGCGCTTCCTCGCCAAGGCAGTCAGTTCAGTTCAGTTTTCAGCCAGCTTTGCTAGTACTTGTATTGCTCTGAGCCTCTTTGAGAGAGGCTTGCTTCAAGTGTTATTGCTATACAGTTTGTACTGTGGATTTGCTATTGACAGCTGTTGTTTAAGCTGTGGTTACTGCTTGAATTGAAGCTGATAATTGGTTTATTGACCTGTATTTTTCTGGAACTTTCTGTGAATAAATTACTGAATTTTTTGTAAGTTTGGCCTTTCATTCTCGGACAACTCATGAACCCCCAAGTACGCAACAATACTTTTTTTAAAAGTATCCATCGCTCAATTTTTTTTACTCACGTTAATATTTGTATGAATACCGGCCGAAAGTTGGTGCTGCTATGCTGTAATTTTTCTTATTTCTCAAAAAGCCATGACTCAAAATCTAATGTGCATAACAACATCATAGTTTTCCTTACTAGATTTTAAAATTGTGTGTATATGTACCGAAAGTTGGTGCAGTTACTTTATAAATTTTGTTTAAATTTGTGTTTATATTGGCCAAAAGGTAGCGCTGATGCTGATATGTCATTCTCTTTGGTTATGAAAAAGTTTATCTTAAAATCTAATGGGCATAACTGCATCATTTTTTAAATTCTGTGAATATTAAACGAAATGTTTTTTGTTATCAGTCAGAAGGTGTTGTTTTTATGTTGTAAATTTCTCTAAATTTTTCTTGCTTATGAAATACTACACACCAAAATCTAATGTATATAACTACAATATTTTTTCCCTACTCATGTTTATGAGCATATCGGCCAATAGGTGGTGCTGATAGGCTGTAATTTTCTTTGATTCTAAAAAAGCTATATGACACACTTCCGGTTATCCAATTTTCCCCAAAAGTTCGAAAAATTATATGTACATAGTACACCAGACCTGCTTCAATTCTGAAGTTTCGTAGTTCTATCTTTTTTTTTTTTTTTTGGAGATATGATAGTCAGAAGATTTCCCACATACAGAGATACATACATATGAAAACAAACATTTAAAATACCATATAAAATCCTTTCCAATTACTAGCTAATTAATTTCAGACACTTCGTGTCCATCATCAGAGCTAAGTAATCTTTCTCGACGTCGTTCTTCTGGAGGAAACCTCATTGTTCACTTTGCCGGGGAACTCTTGCGGTCATTGTTTCGCTTCATTTCATTATTCTGTAGTCGTTGTTGCCAGGCGGTAGGGTTGAGATAGTGCTCTCGGTCATTCACAGCGTTGTTGTTGGTTATAATTTCGAGGGCCTCCCGTTTTAGTGCATAGTCATGGTTATTGTAAGGGGCTATTTTTTTTTATGTCAATTGAGTTAATATTTATAGGGTTATTGTTGTGGGTAGTGGAGAAAGCTGTAGAGGATTTTCCTAATTTTAGATCGGTTCGGTGTTCTTTTCGCGTTCTGAAATTTTACGTTTTGTCATTCCGATATAACAGGCTTTATTTCCGTTGGTGTGTTCAAAGTCTATTTTATAAATGCCAGGGGTAGAGTTTTGTTGAATGATATCTTTTTCATTACGGTTGTATTGAAAGATGTTTTCCAATAAAACCTAACAAAAATTAATTTGATGAAAAAAATGATAATAAAATGTAAAAGGAATTGATGGTATTTTTGTGTCAACAGGTGATTTTTATATATTGTCTACTTAATGCAAAGTCAACTTAAAGTGAAAGTTATAATTGTAGTATAGCATTTGATTAATAATTTGCACCAAAGTGGACACCTATGGTATTATGAATTAAATCATGTTTTATTGGACCTAGGGTTTGAAAAATTTAATTGGTGCAATTGCACATATAAATTTAAAGATTTTATTGTTTTAGTGGTCTATGTTGACGACATAGTAATTTTTGGTAAAAAGCAGGTTCAAATAGACGATATGATTAAACAATTGGAAGGCAAGTTTGATTTGAAACTTTTGGGACAAACTCAAAAACTTTTGGGGGTTGAGTTTTCATATGATAACGGTGACGTGCAGTTATATCAGTTGTCATATATTAAGGAAGTTTGTGAGAGATTCAGTTCATTCCATATTCCTGTGTCTTCCCTCCCAATAGTTAAAGGGATTAAATATTCTAAGAAAGACTGTCCAACCAACCAGCAAGAAATTGACAAGATGACTAAACTTCCCTATAGGAGTGTTTTAGGATGCTTGTCATTTATTTCGAATAGGACTCGTCCGGATATAGCTTACGCTGTCAATATTTTTAGTCAGTTCCAAAGTAACCCAGGTCTACCCCACTGGAAAGGTTTAATAAAACTGCTAGGATATGTGTCATATACCAAGCAGTATAAACTTAACTTAAAATGTCATAATACTAATTTAGTAGCTTTTTCAGACGCAGACTTCACCATGAACCGGGATGATTATGTGTAAAAGGGAGGACAAATTGTTTTTATTGATGAAAGTCCTATTTCTTGGAGGACATTCAAAGAAAGTGGAGTAAGCCTTTCCACTATGGAGAGTGAGTTCGTAGCTATGTGTGAATGTGTTAAGGAATTGATGTGGCTGGACCATATATTAGAGGACTGTTATAAGTTTCGTATAATTCCTGGTTCACATACTCCTCCACTTCTCCTAGCAGATAATCAGCTAGCTATAGATTTCAAGTCCCCTATTGAAAATAATCGCTCTAAGCATATCAATGTAAAATTATTTTTCAGACGTGAGTGGCTGTTTGAATGGTTGTTCAATCTTGAATATGTTTCTAGTCAATCTAACTTTGCCGATCCATTCACGAAGTCCATTACAAAATTTAATTTGAATAAATTTATTGATAAGGTATTTTTGAGAGCTAATTAAAATTAAAAGTCAAGTTTAAATTGTATTGAAATTGAATTTAAATTTTTCCTTTTGCATACATTATTTATAGGTTTAAATTTCAGGTTTATGGATCCTATAAAAATCCATGTTTTTTTTTAGAATTGTTTCTTGAAAATAGTATTTAGGGTTTATGGATCCTATCAAAACCATATTTTTTCCTTGTTTTTTTTTCTATTTCTCATTGCCAATGTGGTGTTTTGTATTTGTACATTTTATATGATTTGGTGAGAATGGTGAAGCATGGGTGCTCACGTACGTATGTGTATGTTTTATGTGTTCGACTATATCATTGTATATATTTCATCTAAATGTTTATTGTATGTTAATTACATATATTTCATATAAAATGTTTAATTATGATATCCATGTTTTTCTTAAGTTTGCAATGAGAGAGGGAAAATTGTATATACATATTGTTACTAATGTTTTGAGAATTATTTCTAGTGCATCCATGTTAAAACGAACTTTTGGAGTGAATCCTACTGGAGAACTGCTACTATCTTCTTATAATTTTTGTATATATGTATAGTATTATTAATGTTTGAGGATTCTTTCTAGTGCATCTATGTTAAAACGGACTTTGAGAGTAGATTCTACTGGAGAACTGCTATTGTTGTCTTATGATTTTTCTCAACTGTACTGGTTATGGTAACAATTTTTTTTAATGAAAATCCTGGGCAACTAATTGCTTTCTTGAAAAAGCAACATGGAGGGGGGAATTTGTTGTAATTTTTATCCATGTTGCTTTTTTTTTTCTTCATTTTTTTTTTTAAATTAAAAACTGCAATATTTAATTATAATTAATTAATTAATTTGATGAAATAAATGGTAATAAAAGTTAAAAGGAATTGATGGTATTTTTGTGTCAACAGGTGAACGTTTATATATTGTCTACTTATATATTGTCTACGTTTATATATTGTCTACTAATGCAAAGTCAAAGTAAAAGTTATAATTGTAGTATAGCATATTTATTTATTATATGGTTTAAACTTTTTATTGAAAACATTTCTTATTAAAGTGAAACATACTTACTTACGTTTTTGGTCAGAAACTTTATTTTTAATAAGTTCCGTTTCTGTTTACCTTGGAATACTTTAGCTAACGATGACCGGTTGGTTGCTCACTGGTTTCCAAACATCTTTTGCTGGTCTATATACTTAACTGCACAGTTGCCGATTGCTGACTACTAGATGGCAGTGCAGTCACTTGTTTTAGCAGGCTGTCATTGGGTTATATGCTCTGATCCGTTGGTTAGTATTTAAGGACTTGCTGGTGAACGATGCAGGGCAGTTCTTCAATGTTTTGGTTTTGTGAAGCGGCCTAGTGGATCAGCTTTACGATGTCCGTTGTTTTTTTTAAAGGCTAACCAGTAATGCTTATAGTTAAATGAAATTTATTTAAAGTTTTTTTTACTCCTGTCATTGTGGCTTCGGGCAGAGTTTTTCCGGTAGTTGCAAGTTTAATTGAAAAGGTCGTAAGTTGTTTTACTCTTGTTAAGTTTTCTAGTACAAATGTTTTCCAGAAGAGATGTTTAGTATCTCGTTGGCTTTCATGACATGTTGAGTCGGATGTAGTTCGTTAGACACTGGGCTAATGTCGTTGTGTTTTTTTTTACTCTGTTGTTTGCCAACCTCGGCTGACATCGTATTTTTTTTTTTTTTTTTTTGGCTTTATAGTACGTTAAGTTTTGTGAATATATATCGTAGTTGACTTTTAAATATATATAAAATGTTGAAGTTGAGTTTGAATTCTATTTTCGTTGATTTTATTGAAAGTTTATTACCGTTGATGAACATTTCTCATATAAAACTTTACTAATTGTCAAGACCATGTTTGTATTCAATGATTAGTTTACTATATTTTTAATATTTCAAAGTATTGAAAAAAATGTTATTGCTTAATTTTTTGGAGCTTTATTAATATTTTCAATTAATTTAGATATTCTATTAAGTGTTTGATTGGCAAATAAAAATGTGATAGTAATTTGTTTGCCTTCATTTCTTGAAGTCATAAGTAATTTTATATATTTATTTCAGCATAGAAACTTTTCTTTTCAGATTAAAAAAAAAAAAAAAAAAAAAAAAAAAAAAAGATATTTTAAGTAAATTTAATGATTATTAACTGCTTTCTTAGGGATTATTGGACACTAACATAGTATTTAAAAAATTGAATATTATCATATTTAATAAAAATTAATACAGTCTTCAGGGCTTTCACTCTTTATGAGAAAAAATTCATAGACTTTTCAAGATCTATTTAAAGATTTTCAAGGATATGGTTAAAACTGCAGAAAGGCTCACAACAATTCTCTTTAGTAGCAACTCTTATCATTATACAGTGGAACACTGTTTAAACATTTTCAAAGGACCATTCCTGAAAATTGTATCTGAAAAACTACAAGTAACTCTGTGAAGTCCATAACAGAAAATATAGTTTTTCAAATTATATGTAACTTTTTCTTTCTTTCCTTTTTTTTTTTTTTTTTGGGGGGGGGGGGGGTAACATTTTAATATTATGAATTAACAATTAAAGTAAAAGCTGAAGATTATCAAAAAATAAAATATATTATGCCAGTATTGTTTAATAACATGAAAAGTATTTAAACATAACCTTAGTATTTAGCTTACCATTCAATTCTCTTAAATAAAAAAAAAAAAAAAAAGAAAGAAAGAAAGAAATCTCTGAACACTTTTTCCTCTAATCTAAAAATATGCCCAGCTATTTGCACATTATTAAAAAGAGAAAGAATAAAGAAAGAAAAAAAAGACACATGGACAGATATACCATAAAACTTAAATAAAAGTGAAATGAATTTTTTTAATATGGCTAATCAGCATTTGGATTAGGAGAGCAGATTTTGATTTCCATGTAGGATCATTAAGTTTCCAAGACATCTTTATATATTTCAATTTCTGATTAATAATTTATATTGATTAAAAATGATTTTAAAATTTTATTTTTAAGTTTTTCAGATAATTAAATGTTTAAATTTGATTAATTAATATCAAATATTTAATGACTAATTAGAACTATGCACATTGCACAAGTTTGATTAATGGGAGCTGCTTTGATGAGCAAACATCCAGGATAGTCTTGTCCCAACTATTCCAGATAATTGGTTCATGGAAAGGTTGATTGGTTCATGGAATAATTGTGTGTATGTGTGTATATATATATATATACACATATATATTCAGTTTCTCTTATGATTTCACATATTTTAATTGCAAGAAAATCAAAGATATTGATTTCAACCCCTCTGTCTATCAGGAAATTAATTTGGACTAATATATGTTTTATATTTAGACTTAAAACATATATTATATATATATACACATTTAGATAAATTATATAGTATGTATTTGTTTATGGGACTACTGTTTATTTTATTTGCCTTGGTAACATGTAGAGGGCTATACCACTTAGTATCATACTGATAGTATCTTGAAACATCTTATCTTTCTCTAAACAATATTCAGGGGCTTTTTCTGATAATGGCTTTAATATACATAAATGTACATGTTTGGGGGAGGAGGGTAATGTTTTATAAGTTTTTCTATTATACGCTTTTTCACTTTGCATTTCTTTTTCACAACTTTTTTTTTTTTTTTTTTATATTAAGTAGATAAATATGTTTTTTAATTTTAATGTTTTTCTTTTTGGAAGTAAAATTCATTTCCTTTTTCCTTTCTCTCCCTCTTATAAATAAAGCCCATAAGTTTAATGGCTTAATAGTATGATTCATTAGAAGCTAAAGAATATGGCTAAAAGAATAATTTAAATTATGCAGAAAGACTGACAGGTATGAGTCTTTTAGGACCACTATTAAACATTATGAGATACCAAATTTTATAATTAAAATAAAACTTACTTGTATAATTGTTGGTATTCATGAATTTCTGATTTTAATCTATCAATTTCCATTTTTTCTGAGAAAACTTTTCTCCTCAATTCATCCCCCAAAAGCATCAACTCTTCAGTCTGTATTTGTAGCATTCGTTCCTCTTGTAAAAGTAATTGCATTGTAGCTTCATCTTCAGTCAAAAATGGAGCTTTTATTTCTGGTGGAGGTGGTGGTGGGGGTGGTAATACAGGTGGTACTAAAGTAAAAATAAATAAGCATGATTAATTAAAAATTCTGAATTTCAGGGTGTTTTTTTTTTTTTCCAAGTTATTGTTTTAATTTTAATAAATTGGTCTGCCATATAATTTTGTTGAGATTTCTCAACAAAACATCACAGCTGGTAGGATTCACATATGAAAAACTGTTTATATAGACAGAATTACTTTGAAAAGGAAATGTTTATAACATCTAATTTATTATTTTTATTGGAATCGAATATAGTTAGAAGATCTTTATAATGTAAACCTAAAAACATAAAGTTGTGCGTTATATAGAATTTTGTATTATATAGATCACACTTTACACATCATAAAACTTACTTGTAGTAGACATAGAATTAATTTGTCAAAACTCCCTGACTTTACATGAAATTACCTGACTTTTTCAAGACTTACTTAAATTCCTTGAGTTCAATGACCAGGGGTCATCCTGTTTGTTGGGTACTTTTTAATTTTTATTAATAAATTGCTATAAAAATAGTATTTTTACAAAAAAAAAATAATTTAAATGTAGTGACCAGCAAAGTAGGTAAAGAATGGTCAAATAAATAAATAAAAATATTTAATCTCAAAATAAAAAATGGTGTTATAAATCCTAAAAATTAATTCTAAAAAAATAAATAAATAAATAAAAAAAGAGGAAGAATGCTTTTTATATATTCATATATAAGCAATAAGAAAGAATTAAATATCATTAGTGATAATTTTCAGGTCCTCGACATTGAAAATTTTAACTGTCCAAGGATATACATAAAAATATTTTAGAAAAAATTACTCAAAAATCAAAACAATCCCCATACTTCAGAGTTTGTTTTAATAGCAGATGACATTAAGATTTAAAGCAATGAAAGATGATACTTACAAGGTGGTTCAGGAACTTCTCTTGGAGGAGAACTGTAAATTTCAGTTTTTGCTTTTTCATTATGAGACAAATTAATAGCAGGAGGTTCTTCCTAAAGAATACAAGATGCAATATATAAATAAATAAATATTTTCTTTAGTAGCTATTATACTGAAAGAAGAAAGAACAATATGTTTAAGACCTTTAAATTATAAAACCAAATAAAATTTATATTATAATTTTATATACAAAGATCTCACCTATATATATAAGATCTTACAGTAAACAATAACGGTAAAAAAAAAAAAAAAAAAAGCTACATTTTTAAAGGATGAATAATATTTTCCAGTAAATATTTTTTTTCAAAAGCTCTTCATAAAACCAGTATGATTTATAAGTAGAAATATATAAAGAAAATTTATCAGAAGAGCTATATTATAACATGTGTATGTAGTACATGACTTGTTACGTAATACAAATGCACATATGTATTTTAATTAGGTAACAAATTAGGATGAATAAGATTATATACATCCCTTAACCCATAACTGCACACTTTTAATTTTAAACCATGGGCAAAATTTTTTTTTTCTTTTTTTTTTTTTTTTTTTTTTTTTTTGGGGGGGGGGGGGGCTTTATGAGTTACAAAACTGTTCCCATAAACAAACAACAATTACAGTGTTAACTGGTAAAAATATTTGTTTTCTGTTGCTAACAGTTTTATGTATTATTGACAGATTAAAAGAAAAAAAAGTTGTGACTGGAGATGTTAAATAAATATTTTCTTGTTTGGTTTTGTAGTCTTATTACTATTTTAGTTTATCTGCATTTCGTACTGTTGCTCCAATTAGGTGACAATAACTGGTGACCTGCACATCCAACTTGATTATTTATATACCTATGGATAGTTGAAGTATATAGGGTGTCAAAAAAGATTTAAACACCATTTTAATTTTTACTTATCACAGATAAGTTGAAAATGCAAATTGCAAAATTTCAATCTTTTGGCAAGTTTAGCAAATTTCGATAATGTAAGCAAAAAGAAAAAATGGGGGGGGGGGGGGGAGAAAGGAATATTTCAGTATTTTTTTTTTTTTTTTTTTAATATAAGAAACACTTATATATATTAATAAATAAATGTGCATTGCAAATTAAATTGGATACAAATTTTGCATATAGCAAAAACAATAAGAAGTTTTAAAAAGTATTTTCAAATTTTACTACACATAATAATCAGAAATTTTTATTTTTCAATTTGTTATTGGTTCCTTAATCTTGCAAAGATTGTATTGCATTACTATTTAGAAAACTGTTATAAAAGTGGCTTTCTTTTTAATTAATAATAATAAAATCATAGTAATTTTAAATAAGAAATCTATCCCCCATTACAAAGTTATTTATTAACCTAGTGCTTACAATCTGGTATATATATAAACATTCTGGATATGAGATATGAATTATATTTAATATTTTTGGTGTGCAATGTTTTAATGCTTCAGCCTGGAAAAATCACAGGCAAGAGAAATTGAGAGTAAAATATTACCCTGTGATTTTTGATGAGAGAAAATGGGGGGGGGGGGGGGGAGGGGGGAGAAAAAGAAAGGGTTAAATGCATTTTTGACAAGAACTTTATTGGAAAATGTGAATTCAAGCTCCTTATGAGTCTAAATTAAAGGAAGTCTGAAATTTAAAATGCCCAAAGACTTTTAACAGTAAAGGATATCATTATTCCTGGATTTGCATCATTATGTGTCTAAATAAATTCATATAAAATGCTTACTTTTTTCAGTACAGGTACTTGAGATAATTCAGGTACAGATATTCTTTCCTGACTAAAATCAATATTTTGCCTTGTTTGAGATGAATTAATGACTTTACTTTCAGTATTGTTATCACTTCTGTTAGGAGATTTTGCTGGAATTTCTGGCAACTTTGGAATAGTTTCTGCCTTATTACGAACAGGTGATGTTATCTTTGAACTTTTTTCAGAAACTTTATCTGGAAGAGGTGGTGGAGGAAGAGGCTTATTTTTAATATCTTGAGAAGGTGGTGGAGGAAGAGGTTTATTTTTGCTATCTTGAATAGGTGGTGGAGGAAGAGCATTATTTTTATTATCTTGAACAGGTGGTGGTGGAAGAGGACTATTTTTATTTTCTTCTGGTGGTATATAATTAACATTATTTGAAACTTTTGTCTCTTTTGATTCTTTATTTGTTGTTTGAGATTCATTTATATTAGAATTCGATGCATCTTGCACTTGTCTCAAGAACCGGAGCTGAAAGAAATTAAACAAATTACATATTTAAGCAATAAAATGAGATTTAGCAATACATTACAATAAAATATAATAAAATGAATCGCTAAAGAATTTCAGTGTTACAAAAAATTATGACACACAAACACACAGAAGGTATTTTAATTGCTTTTATTTTATTTTATTTTCAAATCTGATGCTGGAGAATACATATGCAAAATAATTAAAAACATTAAAACCAATATTAACACTAGAAGAACTAAACCTAGTATTATAATGGGCACATGCACATTTAGAATAGCTAGGGATGCTGCTGATATTCATGAAAAAAAAAAAAAAAAACACATTTTGAAAATCCTGGGTTCTTAAAAATAAAGAAATATTTTGTTCTGGTAATATTAAAACATTATCACAAAAGTTACTCTTAATAAGAGTAAATATATATGACTGAATAATACAATATAAATTAATATAAATAAAGTTACAAGTAAATAAATATATAAATAATACATTTTATTTTTCTAGCAGAAAGTTCTAAATACTTCTAAAAACATCATTGTAAATGATATTATTATTTAGTATTAATGGCAATTTATTTTCAAGTCTCTTTATCAAATATAGAGAAATGAAAATGCATATATTAATATCCTAATATATGAAAGCTGAAGTACTTGCTTTTGTACTTGCAGTTATTTATATGAAAATTTTAAAAATAACTGCAATGAGAATCATGGGCAGTGGAGCCATATGGCAAGAGGGAGCATCTATCCTATCCCTCCCCTGCCTAAGTTTTAAGTGCAGGGGCAAAGCCTCCTTTAAGTTCACAGAAGAGGATCAACATTTGTTGTACTTTTCTCAAGCTGTATTTAGAGCATTTTTATCTATTGTTTCAATTTTTGGAATGATAAATAGAAGTTTTTCATGCAACAAAAATGTTTCATTTATTAATTGATTCATTAGCCATAAATACTTTTTTTTTTTTTTTTTTTATATATATATATAATTTATGCACATAACATTGACAGTCGAGTGAAATATTTACAAGTAATTTAAATTAATTTTCATAATTAGGAATTAAAATTTATGCAATAAGCATTCACCAGGAAACATTTATTTAGTCTAACTTTAGAAACTGCATAAAATTTCCAAAGTAATTTTTAAAAATTTATAATGACTAGAAAATACCTAACTTAAATAAGAAGTACCTAAAAAATTCTGTTCCTATCCAAGACAAATTTAATGTACTTTACTTTTTGATAAAAGCAGATTTTTAAAACTTTGATTTGCATTTCCCCCCCCTGAATTTTATTAGTGACGAGAATTTTTTTAGAGAATTTTTTTGCTCCACCACCTAGGATGAGAATAAACAAATTAACATTTCATTTAGATGATTGAATTCACATACAAATTTAAACTAATTAACGGGTTACGTGGGTTTTGAAGGATTAAAAAAAAAGTATATTTTTCTCACTTTTTTTAAAATGTAATAAATAAAAATTTTGAGCATAAAAAAGAGCAATATTTTATAAAATTTTCATTAAAAAATAATGCAACTGGTAGACCCTGGTTTCCAGAAAACTCTTCAGAAAAGCCTTGGGCACAATTTCTCAAAATGTAATGTCCCGATCTCATTGCAGTTTTGCACACTTCTTCAAAATAGTGCTTGAAGAAAAGATTAAAAAAAAAAAACTGAAATTTGAATTTTTAACAGAGTTGTATGCAAAAATAGTACAATTTTGATACATTTTACCCCATGTATAGAGTTGTAAATTAGTTGTAATAAAAAAAAAAAAAAAAAAAAAGGAAAATCCTCCATTAAAGCACTAATTATTTCTGTTTTGAAGAAGTGTGCATAATTCTGATAAAATTGGTGCATTAGTTTTTGAGAAATTGTATACACTGAGCTTTTTGGAAGGGTTTTTGGAAACCAAGACTCACCTACTAAATTTTCTAAAATTTTTAATGAAAATTTTATAAAATAGCATTTAAATGTTACACTTTTATATGTTGAAAATTTTGAATAAAAAACTTATTTTATTAAAAAAAATAAAGAAAGAAATAAAGAGAGAAAATGTCTGGGAAAAAAAAAAAAACCTTCAAAACCCATCTAACCCTTTAAAAAATATTTTAAACCAAAAAACGGTCTTTATATTCAGTTTAATATTTTACCACTGATCAATAAAATTCTCTTTTAAAAAAAAAAAAAAAAAAAAGCTCATTTAAAAAATTTATGATATTTTTCTACTGATTGATGAAATATGTGATCCTTTCATTACTAACTTACAAAATTCATGCATTTTTCAAACAGATTCTAGAATTTGTAAATAATTTTGGGATCAATTGCTGAAATACCTTATCATTTCACTGCAAACTGAAAAAATGTGTACTTTTTTCAAATCAGATTCCACAAAATTTATGATAATTTTTTGACCAATCACTGAAATATACAATCATTAAAGTGCTAACTTATAAAATTGGTACTTTTTATAAAACCAGACTCCCTAAATAGGCACTTTCGTGACTGATTGCCAAAATATGCGATCATTTATTTCACTGTTAACTGATAAAATTCATCCATTTCTTTCTCAACAGATTTCTGAAATAGGCAATGATTGTTGAAGTACATGATCATTTCCCCACTAATTGGTAAAATTCATATTTTTTTCAAAACGAATTCCGGAAATGTGCATTGATTTTGTACCAATTGTTGAAATATACAATTATTTTAGTGTTAATTAAAATTTTTTCAAAGCAGATTTTTAATATATGTGATAATTTTAAAATTGACTGCTGAAAAACAGGATCATTTGCACCTTTTTCCAGAGCAGATTCCCAATATATGTGATAATTTTAAAGTCGGCTGCCGAAAAACAGGATCATTTCACTACTAACTGGTAAAATTCACCCCTTTTTTCAAAAAAGATTCCCGAAATACATGATGATTTTGAGACCATATGCTGAAATATGTGATCATCATACTTATAATAGATAAAATTTGTAATTTTTTTCAAAGCAGACTCCCAAAGTACATGATAATTTTCGAACTGACTGCTGAAATTTATGATCATTTCACAGCTTAGTGGTGAAATTCAAACTTTTTTTTAAACAGATTCTTAAAATATCTGATCATTTTACAACTGATTGCTGGAATATTCGAACGTTTCACTGCTAATTGATAAAATTCATACATTCTTTAAAAACAAATCCCCAAAATACAGGATCACTTTCATTGCAAAAGTTTTCTTTTTTTTTTTTTTTTTTTGTCTATTGGTGAAGTAAATAATTATCTTGCTGCTAATTGATTGCATTTCTTTTTCAATGTATATTTCCTAAATATATGATTAATTGCATTAAAAATTAACAGATTTTCTATATTTTTGTTGCTTGACTATTGAATTAAATAATCTTATGGACGACTGCCAAAATATAGAATAATTTCGTTTGCTAATTGTGAAAATTTGCTTTTATTTGTAAGTAATGGTTAAAATAAGCTGTTATTTCGTTGTTAATTGATAAATTTCAAAACAAATCACCAAATATTTTTATTTTTTATTTATTTATTTTTGAGTGTATGTGTGTGTTCGTCTAATTGTGGAACAGGACAATATTCTAGAGGTTGGATAGCTGAAATGAGAGATTGTTACACCAATGATTAATAACCCATAATCACCGATATATAAATCCCACTGAAAATTTATGAATTTTCGTATATTTTGGATTTCAATGTGCATTTTTAATCATATGTAGTTTAAATAATTTTTAAAAATATATTTCGTTTGAAGATATGATATGTTTCCAAAATGGGAGATTTGACACCTAATTGGGGTAGAACAGATGTTGAAAAACTACAAAACCCTTTTAAATTTGTTTTCTTGATCCCTGTTTGTTATAATTTAAGAAAAGAATTGTTTTACTTCATATTCATTGTTTTAAACCCCTGTACTCGAATGAGTTATTTTTGCTCATTTTTTTTCTTTGCTGATGTTTTGCAGAAAAACATACATCTTTGTTTGAATAATTGAAAACAAAATAGAAGTTACATTACAAACTTTTTGAAAAAATTACCAATGAAGCTAGCGTTTCAATATTTAATGTAAAATAGAAAAAATATATTTATCTTACTTACTTGCAGAGAAAAATTTTTTTTTAAAAATTGTTCCCACAGTAGGAGCTTTGATGCCTAATGGGTTAATCTCAGCTAATTGCTCAAATACATTATTTTAGAAATTATATAAATTAAACGAGGCATTACTATAACTAATTTAAATAAAAACCTTGTAACACTTGCCTCATTACTGTGTCGTAAATTTTTCACCTGGGTACCCAGACCTCCTTGGCGGCTTCATCTGTCGTGAAGTTCTTGAAACTGATTTACTTATTTGGTCTTTTCCATAAGGTGGCACTACGCAGTAGTGCCACAATCAGTATGGTAAGTATGGCCATCACCATACCAATTTATAATTTGATGTGGCATACTTTTTTTTTTAATGAAAACGATTTCAACTTTTGTATTTTTTGGAGAAAATTTTACTTCCATAAATTTTAATGCGAACAAACTATAAATTCAACTTTTCTCTAAAACTTTCGGGGTGGCTTTTGTTTTACCCTTTTTTTTCTCTCATCATTATACTTCAGAATTCTCTTTCTGTTTGCCCTTTTATTTATTTTTAAGCGAGCAAAATAGCATAAAAATAAATTTGGAATCATAACAACGAATTATCATACAGAAAAGTGAAATTAAGTTTAAAAACGTAGGGGCTGAGTGATTACGTGTCTGCCATAGGCATCGATTATGGAGAAAGGGGGGACTTTTTGGGGCTATTGCCCCCATGGAAAATTTCCAGGAGTCGTTGCCAAGTGACAGCCTCATGCGAACTTTAAACAACCAAATTTGAATTTTCTGCAATTATTTGTTCTTAACTTATGCTGTTAAAAGATATTCATAGAGATCAACCACAAAAATTTGACTTTCATATTCAGATCACCTCGAAACGTGATATTATTCAAATAATTAAAGTTTAAAATCTAACTTCAGAAAATACTCTGTTTGCAGTACGAGTATGAGAAATTAATGTTTTTTCTGAGCAGTGTTTGTCGATTTAGTAAAATGTTGCAAAGCACTTAAATCAATTATAATCAATACAAAAGAACGTTTAGCTAAATTTTGCCCTGTATATTGCCTGTAAACTATATACCCAGCACACTGTTTACTTAAATTTAGTTCTTTATGAAACACGCATAACACAAAATGAAATACATTTCCAACAATTTCTAATTTATAACCCCAATATATCCAAATACTTTGAGTAGTCATAATTTATTAGCCAAATTTATCGTTTTATTCTTAGGGAAAAAAAAGAAAAAAACCTAGAAAATATCGTTAACATTTAGAAAAAGATATTGTTGCTTGAATAATTTAATTTCAAGTGCTCTCGTAGGAAGCAAGTTGTGATAAGGGGCTATTTACAATTTATACACTTTTATTTGAAAGCAATGAATAGTAATGTAAGTTTATTGATTCAAAATAGCTACATACTACCATTTTGCTTCTCTTTAGGCATATTTTTTTACACGATAAATATTGTTACGAATTTGTAAATAATTCATAGTTATTTTTATATAAATTCATTGAAAGAGGCTTAGTCAGGTGATAAAATATTAATTTTTAGAATTTCTAGCTTGTTTTCGAATTAAAATAGCTTAAAACCCCGTTAAAAAGCCTCATTAAGGATGGTAATGGATTTGGCACCAAATTTGGTGACTTTTTCGCTCCTTCGCGATTTTTTGGCACCCTCAGAGAGAAAATCCTTACCATCGATATACCAAATATGGAAACTGTAACTTGATTGGCCGATGAGTTTCTGGACTTTTTACACATTTTTCTACACGGGTATTTAAGAAGTTGTTTTACACCAATAATCAGTCTCTGTTTCATTTTCGACAATGCTTTCATTGCTACTGAAAGAGTTCTGAACCACTTTGAATTGCAGTCGATTGCTGTATGTTAATGCTCTGATACAGTTTATACTGTGAATTTGGTGTTGTTATTTAAGCTGTATTTACTGGTGAAAGTGAAGTTGATACTTCATTTACAGATCTGTAACCTTCCTAAATTTTCTGTAAATAAAGTTTCCAGCCTCTGCAAGATTCGCCTTTTATTCTTGGACAATTTGCGAACACCCAAGTACAAGCAACAATATCTTTGAACATACTAAATGAATCTGAGAACTTGTCATAATAGTATTTTATTGTATGTATCCCATCAGTGGCGTAGAGGTTTTGGTTTTGATCTCCTATCAAACAGACAGGAGGTGCTCGCTTCGAACTCAGATTGCACACTTTGGTCTTAGCCGTTCAGAGTTTTCCATGATTTTCTAAAACTCCCATAAATATCAGCTAGGTTTTCTTAGAAAGACACTCAGACCTAGGATCCATTCGTAGTCAACTGTAACTAATCTTAAACATCATTGGGGGCCACTGTAGTCCAGTCGGTAGAGCACCAGGCTCATAATTGGAAGATTGCAGGTTCTTTACTCGAGCTGGCCAAAGACCGTCGTGTACACTGATGGTGGCTGGTGCAAGTAAAATCTGTCATGGCCGCAACATCCTCCATGTTCCCATCAAACTTATACCTATGGTGGGTCACGGGAGAGCCATCCCTTCGGACCACCTCTATGGTTGAGTCCCACACTGTCGCCAGCTGCCCATTGCACTGCAATAGTGTAACGTAAAACCCAACCAACCAACCAACCCAAATACCATCGAAGCGGGAAAGCCATCCCTTCCATACAGGATTAAAATTGTGATGTCATGTCTCTGGACCACCTCTACGGGGGAGTCGCATACCGTCGCCAGTTGTCCATTGCATAGCACTTGTGTGATATAAAACTGAACCAACCAACCCAAATACCATCTAGGTAGAGAGTACTAATTTCCAATTGGTTTCTTCTGCTGATTTTTGTTTTTCTTGCCATACTAAGTTTAATTGACTTCTGGCGTCACTGGCACCACGCTCCATCCTGAGCCATTGCACCGCTGTCGTTGCACACATTTAAATTTGTGGCGATTTCTATTGATACACGGAACATTGCATAACGATAATTATTGTAATCAGCTAATTTTCTAGTTTCTTTAAAATTTATTTCTATATTTTCGCTATTATACGTTTTTGCAAGAGCTGTATTCACTTTGCCAATTTTAAAATCATATTTATGTTTGTCGATTCTCGTTTTAATTTTTCTTTTTGTGAGACTGATGTATGAACCTGAATTTTTGTTTTGATTTACAAAAGGTATTTTATATATTCCGGAAGTTTCAATGGGTGAAATGGGGTCTTTATCGCTGCATATTAATTTGAAAATATTTTTATTTGGTTTTATGGGGATATTAATACTGTACTTATTAGCTATATTTTTAAATTTTCTGGATGCTCTGCGATCAAGTGGGATTGAAGAAGTAAATTTAGAAGGGTTTTTTTGAAAATTTAGAATATTATTGAGAGTTTATCTATTTTTAACAAGTTTATCAATAATTTTATTAGGGTAAACTGCTTTTTTAGTGAATTCCTTAGTAACATTTATTTCTTTGTTTAAGTTGTCTGTTTCATTACAAATTAAAATGGCGTGGTTGATATGTGAGTGGATGGTGTTAATTTTATATTGGAAAGGTGTTTTATTTTGTAGTGGATAATTTCATTGCTATTGGTCGGTTTTTGGTAAACTGTGGTTTTAATTTTGTTTTCTGTTCATATAATTTTGATGTCAAGGAAATTAATTTGCTGGTCTATTTCTTCTTCACAAGTAAATGGTATATTGAAATCAATGCCATTAATAGAATTTAGTAACTGCTGTATATTACATTTTTTGTCAATAACTGCAAAAACGCCATCGACGTACCTATACCAATAAAGAATTTGATCCTTTAAACGTTTAATTATTTCATTTTCTATTATGACTTATGACTTATTAAGGAGGGCAGCCCTCAGCAGGACACTGAGAGCTAGGACACATTGACCAGAGGTCTATTGTACCCAGACCCAAACACATCCTTAAGAGAAAAGCCTCGTAGCTGAAGCAAAGCTCAGCAGACACCTGACAGGAATATCCTGCAGCTCCCAAGGCTCAATGAGATGCCGACCAAGATGCTCAAACCTGTAAGCAGAAAAGGCCTCACAGTCACATAAAATGTGCCAAGAAGTCTCCTCTTCCAGACAACAACCATGACATATGGGATCAGAACTGATACCCATAATGTTCAGATGTCTCTTAAGGGTACAGTAACAAGTAAGAAGGCCAATAACCTTCCTCAAACCATTCCTGTTAATCTTTAAAAGCTCCTTATGACAAAGACCAGGATAGTCACGATTAAGCTCTTTTGCTTGCCTTTGACCATCAGAATTACGCCATTGCCTATAGTGCTCCTTACCAAAGAGCTTGAAGATAGAAGCCCTAAAAGTAGTGAGAGAAATACCCAGAACAGGCTCAGGGCCACAAAAGAGTGTGATGGAACCAGATCTAGCCAACTCATTACCAGGTATACACATATGACCAGGTACCCAGTGAAGAATAACCTTATTATAGGAAGAAAGCTCACAAAGTTCCTTGTAGCACTCCCATACGAGAAGAGAGGTAAACTTACACCTCACCAGTGAAAGGAGAGCTGCTTGACTGTCAGAACAGATACGGATGGTTAAATTATGATAACCCCTGTTGCACACTTTACAGCATAAGATGATAGCAAAGATTTTCGCCTGGAAAACTGTGGCAAACTTTCCAAGAGGAAAAGAAAGCAGAGTTCCATCCCCAGGACAGTAAACACCTGCCCCAGAATGAGAACCAAGCTTAGAGCCATCAGTATACCAAACCAAACAGTTGTCATCAAGCCAACTAGGAGACAAAAGCCAATCCTGCCTGGAAGGGAAAAAGATCTTAAAAAGCTTATGAAAGGCAAATTTCATAACCATGTAGTCACTAGGCATAATGAAAGAAGGAAGATCAGCAACAAATGAAATGAGGGAACCCCAAGACAGATGTCTAGAATAATCTTTCCAAAAGCCCAGACACATGAAACACTTCATACAGGTTAAAGTCCCAGCTTCAATATGCAAATAAATCGGAAAAAGCCCAAGCAAACACTCAAGGGCAGCAGTTAGAGTAGTCCTAATGTAGCCTGAAAGAGCAACACAGACCATCCTTTGCAACCTAATAAAGCTAGTTCAACAGTAGTCAGTCTAGACTGAGACCACCAGACAACACAGCCATAGGTGATGATAGGACAGATAATCATTGAGTAGATCCAATGGACAGCCTTGGGACATAAACCCCAAGTTCTTCCAATGGAACTCTTACATGCCCAAAAGGCCTTTCTGGCCTTACGTAAGTAATACTCAATATGCTTACTCCAGTTCAACTTAGTGTCAAAGAATACACCCAAGAACTTGACATCACATGAAGGCAACAGCCTATTACCCAGGAAGTAGACATCACCAAGATGTAGATACCTTCTCCTAGAAAAAGGAACAAGGTTTATCTTAGATGAATTAACAGATAAGCCCGAATCAGAGCACCAATGTGCAACATGCTGAAGAGCACCATTCATAACATCAGAGACAGAGTTATTTTATTATTCTTAGTTTGAATTCTGCTGGTTAAGAGAGTAAGTATTCTACTAACCAGATGGAGCCACACCTCAGCTGTGAGTATTTTTGTTTTCTCTTTTCAGTTGTTGTTTTGTGATTGTGATGTAACTACGCACGAGTTAGCAGCAAGCGCTGCTCTCAACCAAAATAAATGTGTACAATTCATTTAGTGAGTTAATTACTTTATACAGTCCATGTGTATTCTTTAGTGAATGTGAGAACCAGCGCATAAGTTTAACAAATTCACAAGAGCCAAAATATCTGCTATAAAGCCTGAAATGGGCGATCCCATCGGGACCCCCTTCTTTTGCTTGGTATATCAGCAAACTCTCAATAATATTCCAAATTTAAAAAAAAACCCTCTAAATTTACCTCTTCAATCCCATATGATCGCGGAGCATCCAATAAAATTTAAAATATAGCTAATAAATACGGTATTAATATCCCCATAAAACCAAATAAAAATATTTTCGAATTAATATGCAGCGATAAAGACCACATTTCACCCATTGAAACTGCCAGAATATATAAAATACCTTTTATAAATCAAAACAAAAATTTAGGTTCATACATCGGCATCACAAAAAGAAAAATTAAAACGATAATCAACGAACATAAATGTGATATTACAATTGGTAAAGTGAATACAGCTCTTACAAAAATGTATAATAGCGAAAATATAGAAATAAATTTTAATGAAACTAGGAAATTAGCTGATTACAATAATTACCATTATGCAATGTTCTGTGAATCAATAGAAATCGCCACAAATTTAAATGTGTGCAACAACAGTGGCGCAATGGCTCTGGATGGAGTGTTGCGACACCTTATGGAAAAGACCACCAAGTAAATCAGTTTCAATAACTTCACGACAGATGAAGCCGCCATGGAGACCTGGGAACCCAGGTGAAAAATTTACGGCACAGTAATGAAGCAAGCGTTACAAGGTTTTTATTTAAATTAGTTACATTATTTTATTTATCGCTTATTGCTGAAATAAACAATTATTTTGCCACTAATTAGTAATAATATTCACATTTTATTTTTTCGAAGTTCATTTCTAAAATGCATTATTAATTTCACTACAAATCAACACAAAATTCCTATATTTTTAATGTCTGACTACTGAAATACACAATATTGTTCTGGCTGATGGTCAAAGTATCAACTCATTTTGTAGTTAATTGCCAAAATTTACATTTAAATGCAACTAATTGCTGAAATTGGCTATTTCTGCCAAAGATAGATAAAATTTGTGCTTATCCATAAAATTCAATTTTTTTAAGAGCTAATTTCTGAAGTTACAGAGAATAAGTTGAAGAATACAACAAATTCATCAAAAAAAAAAAAAAAAAAAAAAAAAAAATTATTTTGCATATGAATCTGACTGTTGATATGGTTGGTCAATTATCAAAATGCTTGATCATTTCACTATTTATGAACAAAATTTACATATATTCTCAGTAAGTACTCAAAATACACATTTCCCTCCCCCCCCACAACTAATTGCTGAAACGGGAAATTATTTCACCACTAATTGACAAAATTCACACTAATTCTCAAAACTTATTGCAGAAATAAGCCTCAAATACGGGAAATTTCTGCTTCTTTAGTGTATTTGCTGAAATATGCAAAACTTTTGCTTCTTATTACCAAAATACATTTAAATTTAATAAATAAATGATTAAAATAATAATCTAATTTAACCCGTTAGTAGTCGCTATAGACAGCGCCACCTATTAAAAATTGCACACATTTTATTTAACTGTCACCAATAATTTTAAGAAGTGATGTGACCGACGTTTCTTCGATTTTATTTGCGCTTTATTCATATCAAATGCTACTTCTAAAAATTTTTGGTGGCTATTGAATAAAAAAAATCTGGCAACACTATAAGATGGGCGGCAAATCGACCAACTAGCGACTACTAACGGGTTATAAATTAAATAATAATAATAATCCAATTTTTGTGAAGGGTCTTGATTTGCTGATTTTCATTAAGTTTGATGCAATTTCAGTGCAAATTTGAGAAAAAATGCAATTTCTGTCAAAAATGTGAAAGTATTATGTTTTGATGCCAAAATGAACAGCACTTAAAACCCTACAAAAGTTATGTTAAAGTTAACCCTAGAAAAGTTTATTATAAGTTTATTAATAACAACTTATTGTTTAGACTGTATTTTTTTCAACTACAATTGCTGAAATAGACAATAATTCCTAGATTTTTTTTTCCCTAAATCCTGATTATCAAAATAAACAAGCCACAAATAAACAAGCCACATATTTTTTTTTTTTTTTTTTTTTTTCTCCCAGCAGATTAATATGGAATTTTCTTCAATTTTTTTCAACAAACATTTCAAAACATAATTTTGTAAGGAATTTATTTTATTTTTGCCAGTTTTTGTGTAAGGTCTGTTTTAAGATCATCAATCTTAGTTAGGTGTAAGTTTCAGAAAAATTTTTTCCTAGTCTCACAATTGTAATCTTTTGATTTATTCCATCAATGCAAATCTCTACCAGATTTGAAAAAATATCCTATAATAAACTTTTTATTTTTTTTTTTCAGTTTTATACTGCTCCTGACAATTAATTGTCCATAAAAAAAGAAAAGTTCATTGAATATTTTTTGGGGAGGGAGAGAAAGATAGAGGGCAAAAGACTTCCACTCAATGAATTTTTATTGACAGACATTTAAAATTTAAGTGAAAATCCCACCATCCTACCTAGCTCTATAAGAACAAATTTGTGAATTACAGCCTTAAACAAATTCAATGACTGTTTGTTTTTTAAAGAGAAAAAAATACCTGATGTAATTAGAGCAAGGGATATTTTTATTTAAATTTTTAATGAACCTCCTTTCCCCGAACTGCAAAATAATTTCTACCACACACATGGTAGAAATTATTACAAAGGTGGGAAAGAAGGATGAGAGAGAGAAGTAGGACAAGAGAGGAAAATTGGGGAAAGGAAAATTCTGTGAAAATTTTAGAGATGGAAATCTGCTGTTGGACAAAAGATTCTAATCCCTGCATAGTACAGAATATTAGTACCTTGTTTTAAATCTATTTAAACTTTATTTCTATAGAAAAAGATTGGTTAAAAAAAACTGGCTCCTGTAGTTAAAATTTTAATGATTTTCGGCAACTATTTAAGCATCAATAAAAATTTTATGATCGGTTAACATTCTGAAAAAACAAATACAGCTCTTCTAACTCAACGAATCTACTCTAGGCCTGGTTCCTGTAATATGTGGAGCCAGTTAGTTTCAGTGTTACTTAGATTTGCATATAGAGTTGTTGCACAACTCTGAGTTGCCGTTCTTTGTGTGTGTAGGGGGTGGGGGGGGAGGTACTTCCTTCTCTGCTGACGCTTCTGGGGCTGTACCCCTGTTTGCAGATTTGGTGGATTTGAAGAGATGGTCTTACTCCTCCAGGGTGTTCTAAATGCTAAGCTTAATCAGCATGTTATCCCCAGTGGGCTATCCTTTACTTTACAGACTAAATAGTGAAAAAATGATTATTTACAGATTTGAAGGGAAAAAAAAACAGACAGATTCTCCAATAGCAGACAGAGTGGCAGCCCTATACATTATGTGCCCAGCAATATAATTTTCCATACCAATATGCAGCAAATTAAAATTTACCAGGCCCAAAAATGTTCAACCAGGTTTACTATACAGTCCTGCTCAGGTCGGGTAAATATGACCTACACCTGACTTGCAGAATAACTTTTGACCCACAACTTGACCTGCAACTCAATGTGCAACCTGCAATAAAGTATTGTTAAATTTAAGTCGTATAATAAATTGAATTAAAATTACCCAAAATACAGTTACGTAAATGAAAAAATCTTTCAAAGAATTAAATATTACTAATTTTATATTACTGAAGTTTTTGTTCTAATTAAATTAGTAATTTTTAATATATAATTATAAAATTATACTTACATTAAAAATTACTAATCTAATTATAAACTTCAGTGTATAATGTAACAAAATTTCTTATGTATTAAAATTTAAAAAAAAAATTACTATTCCAAATAATTTGACAATGTATGAAAACATTAAAATAAGGAGGAAAATATGCTTTAGAAGGTAAATAATTTTCTTATACAAAGTTTAAAATATTAATATTTATGCAATTGAAATTGAACTCATGTTATGGGTCATGTTACTTATAAGTGTTATCTAATTTCTGCATGCAAAAGATTATATTAATTATAAAAAAGCATTAAAAATTTTTTTGAAAAAAAAAAAAAAAATCTTGTAGACCTGAGGTTTTACCCACTGATAAAAAATTAATGCAATCTTGAACTGCACCAGACCCGCAATGCCAGTGACCCACAGGTACCTGACCTGATGCATGACTCTAGTTTACTGTTATAATAAATAACAGTGACTTATGATTAAAATTTGCATGTAGCGATGAAAAATATGTCAGATTGTCTGAGAGAATCTTGAATATTTTCTTTGGGAAAAATAAAAGTAAATAAATAACAAACTGCTAAAATAAAAACCAAACTTTGTAATACTTAAAATATGTATTAACTATTTTTTATTATACTGTATATTCTCTTAAAAACACTACATAGAAGATATCACTTTGTATAACAAAAGACATTCTTGCGATATTGGAGAAAATTCAGAATGTGTTTGGGGGAAATTTCAGAGATCTAAAAATTTTCTGCACCCTTGTTTGTATGTACAAAGAAAAATATAATTACAGTAATCTAAAGGCATTAAAGAAATTTGAAAGTCCATCATTTCTTTTTAAGCTGCTAAATTAAGAGTAGACTAGAATGCTGTAATGCCCCACTCCTGATAAAATTAATCCAAGAATAATATTTTAAAATAAATGTTGGATGTAAAATGCAATTGAACATTTCAATGTAAATTACTATTAAAGTTTTCTTAAATAAGAATATCATACCTTTCTTTTAAGCTGTGTGACAACTCGTTGTATTTCCCATAATTTTTCTTCTTTTTCTTCATCTCTTATTCCACTATTTAATTCAGCATGCAGATTGTTAAGAACATTTTCTTGTTTACCAAGTTCTGCCTCAATAGCAGTAGGTGAATCAGGAAGTTCTAAAGACAAGCGACTGCTATCTAATTCAATAGGAGGAACATATCTGCAATGATATGTAAGAAAGGATATGAAAAATAAATTTTATAAAAAGTAATAATGTATTAATTTTTTGATTAACAAAAGGATTTTTTTTTTTTTTTTTTAGAGAAATAGAATACTGTTCATAATGGCAATTATGATCTACACAAATTTTATTAATTACAAATAGTACTTTAAAAATAAAAAAATAAAAAGGCTGAAGTGAGAAATATGCATTTAATTCACTGAAAATCAACAAAATTCTTTTTTTTTTTTTTTGCCTCAGGTGCTCAAACACACAATAAGTTTGAGACTTATCATCGATGTATGAAATTTTCCCACCTGAAGGATCCATTTAAAGACCTAAATTTTTCTTAAGACCCTCTGCACTGTGGGGTCATTTTACCTCTGGCAAAATTTATATTTAATCAGGGTTAGTTGCTAAAATGAGCAATTATTCCACAATAATTGACAAATCACACTTTCCGAAAACTGATTCCTGACATACATAATTATATTAATAGAAATCAACAAAATTCTGACTATTTCATAACAGATTCCCCAGATTTAGTATATAAAAAAATATAGCAATATCACATAAATAGCTTATTTAATTGATTTTAAACCTTCAATTTATTATTTTATTTTAAATTGATGTCTGTGTTTCATGTGAGTGATTCCATACCAACTCACCTAAAAAAATAAAAGTTGGTTGCATGACCGACTCAGATTTTCTTTAAATTTGGTACACAGATTGATGTTATAGAGGCATGAAAAAGTCCAAATTTTTAGCTACCTACTCCACTTATTTATAGATATACAGGTCCTCGAAGTTTGTCCGCCCCCTCAAAATACCAAGAAATTGATGTTATTTAATTTTTTTTTCTTAAAAATTGTGCTCATGTAATATGAAAGTGTTAGGTATCTATGGAAACTAGTTATCCCAGGCATTCAGAAAAAAAAAAAAAATACTACAATGTTTATAATGAAAATCGTTAAGGTACAGTACTCTTAGAAGTTGCAACCATAAAAATTTGATTTTCCCGATTTTGCTAAAATTGAGACATCAATTCCAAAAAAAGGAAAATAAAACCAAAGGTTTACTTACTTTCTGGTAGAGTACAGGTGTTCACCATAAATTACTACACAATAAATTATTTGGGTTTCTCACTCCTTCTTGGAAATATTTAAGCTTAAAGACAAACCATAGGGCAAAAACATGCAATTTCGGCCATCTTGGCAGCCATTTTTCTCCTAAAGGGGGAGCACCAGAAACTTTTTAATTTTTTTAAAATAAGCTACTGATGTGTTAGCTATTCACAGGAAAAGAGTTTACTTTTGGTTATTATTTGCATATAGAGATATCTTGCTGATAGTATATGCATGTTTTTCTCTAATACCATATGCTTGTGTTTCCCCTCTCACAGACTTAACATTGATAAAAAAAGATGTAAAAAGACAAAACTTATTGAATATTATATAAATATTGATTTAATACATGTATAAGACTTTATTTACCCTCTGAACGTTACTTAGTTATTACTTTTAGAAATAGTGTTATTAGGTGAATGAAGCATTGAATAAGGGTGCAACATTCTGATTTTATTATATTCTGGTATTAAAACAAAACTAATGTGTACTCTATTTTTGTGATATTTTAAAGAAAGATGTAGGAAACCTTTTATATTTTAAAAATTTAAGTTAGTATTTAGTGAAGAAATAAAATATTTACAAAACAGAAACACCTCATTTTATGTAATCTCAAAGAAGCGTACACACTTTTTAAACAGGAATATCCCAATCACAAGATTAGATTATCTAAATTTGCGACCGAAGTGGTGTGCGTTAGCTGGTAGTACAGGAATTCATTCAGTCTGTCTGTATGATTCACTAAAATGACAGGCTAATGACGGCATCTCTAAAATAATCTATTAAACCATCTATCTGATTTTTTTGTCTCATTATGTGTGTAACATTAACAATGAAGCATGTATGTTAGGATTTTGTTCACAGTGTCCACTCCAAACTGCATCTGAAGAATTTTTAGATATGTTAATGGATGATTATGATGAAGAATCTGAAGTGACATTTCAACGGTGGATAACTACAGTCCATTCAACACTCATTAAATTACTTTGTCTGCACCTGATTTTAAATCGGAACTTTTATTGAAAATGAAGTCCTAGGCAAAACACCATTACATTGCAAAATCTCAATCAGAGTATTTAAAAACAAGAAAAGCAGAACTAAAACCACATGAGTGCATTTTATTACTTGATTTTTCTGAAAATTTTACTTTTATTGTACAGGATGCAATACAGGGATATCACTGGGAAAACATGCACGCTACACTCCATCCTTTTTTAGCGTATGTTCGGCCAAATGATAACCTAAAAGTTATTTAACTATGTGTATTATCAGGTGACTGTTTGACACATGATACTGTGGCAGTAGTTTCTTTTTAAAGGCCTGTAATTCCATATTTAACATCACAATATCCAGACATATAGAAAATAATTTATTTCAGTGGTGGTAGCTCAGCGCAGTACAAAAATAAGAAAAACTTTTTAAATTTATGCCAACATAAAGCTGATTTCAAACTAAATGCCGAGTGACATTTTTTTGCCACTTCCCATGGCAAAAGCCCCTGTGATGCCACTGGAGGCACAGTTAAAAGGTCTGTTTACAGAACCAGCTTGCAACGTCCTTACAAAGATCAGATAATTTCCCCACGTGATTTGTTTCATTATTGCACAGGTAATTTTAAAAATATTAAGTTTTTCTTTGCATCTGAAGAATATGTAGCAGAAACAAGAGCATTGCTTTCTGAAAGACTAACTTTCGCTGTAAGAATTGAAGGTATCAGGGATTATCATAGATTTATTCCTATCAGTAAATCTGTGCTTTTAGTTTCCATTGTATCTACATTACAAACATATTGAATCAGATTGAAGTATCAGGTAAGCAACATGTCAAAAATTTAGTCTTAATAACATTTCTAAAGGTTTTTATGTTGCATGTATGATAAGAAATGGTGGTTAGGAGCTGTCTTAGAAAACTGTTTTGAAAAAGGTGATGTTCAATTACAATTTATGCATCCTCATGGCCCCTGCCGAAACTTTTCCTGGCCAGAGAAACCAGATACATGCTGGATTTCATACAAGCACCTGTTAGATATAGTACCAATGCCATCAGCAGCAGCCACAGGATGCATGTTTTTAATATCAAATGATACTGTGAAAAAAATACAGGAACTTATGCTTGCAGTTGAATAAATTTTTGTACACATCAATTTTTAATATACTGCTGTATTTCAAATATATTTGCTTATGAAATAAATATTTATAGCTCCTTTATTTTGATTGATTTTTCAAGAAAGTATTTAGTACTTTATAATTACGGATGGACAACGTCAAAATTCTATTTCTTGTTTTCATCAAATATCTAATTTTGCTATAAAATGTAGATTTTTTTTTTTTTATTATTATTATTATTATTAAATAATTTAATATATTAAATTTCTTGAATTCTTGTATAGATAGTGCAGCTATTAACATATGCCTTATTATTTTTCCTTTTTATTAATGTTAAGTCTATGAGAGGGAGAACACAAGCATATGGTATTAGAGAAAAACATGCATATACTATCAGCAGGATATACCTTTATGCAAATAATAACCAAAAGTATACTCTTTTCCTGTGAATAGCTAACACATCAGTAGCTTATTTAAAAAAAATAAAAAAAGTTTCTAGTGCTCCCCCTTTAGGAATAAAATGGCTGCCAAGATGGCCGAAATTGCATGTTTTTGTCCTACGGTTTGTCTTTAAGCTTAAATATTTCCAAGAAGGAGTGAGAAACCCAAGTAATTTATTGTGTAGTAATTTATGGTGAACACCTGTACTCTACCAGGAAGTGAGTAAACCTTAGGTTTTATTTTCCTTTTTTTGGAATTGATGTCTCAATTTTAACAAAATCCGGAAAATCAAATTTTTGTGGTTGCAACTTCTAAGAGTACTGTACCTTAACGATTTTCAATATAAACATTGTAGTATTTTTTTTTCTGAATGCCTGGAATAACTAGTTTCCATAGATAACTAACACTTTCATATTGCATGAGTACAATTTTTAAGAATAAAAAATTAAATAACATCAATTTTTTGGTATTTTGAGGGAACGGACAAACTTTGAGGACCTGTATATCTATAAATAAGTGGAGCAGGTAGCTAAAAATTTGGACTTTTTCATGCCTCTATTCATCAATCTGTGTACCAAATTTAAAGAAAATCCAAGTCGGTCATGCAACCCTCATTAGGTGAGTTGGTATGGAATCGCTCATGTTTCTTGACAGAATACTACATATATATTTATATGAAAATTTTACAGCTTATTTTTGTCTATATATTTGCAAGTCATTGAATACTTGATAACACTATTGATGATCACTTAGAATTAATAAATATTAATTAACATTTTTGTATAGTTTAATAAAAAAGAAAACAAGATTGAATCACATTATTATGACCATATACTAATATCAAGAATAACCATTTTTTGCAGCATAAACGGTGTGGTAGTAAATTAATAAGATTTGAGAAGATTGCCATAGATATCTAGAGCCAAGCAAACTATAATACATCCAACAGCTATGGTAAAGAAAATGGTGGAGTGTCTATACTATTAATATGGTGATTGAGGTAACCTCAAAGATACTTGACTGGATCAGATCTGGTGAATTCGGAAGCAAGCAGAGCATCTAGAATTCTTTATTGTACTCCACTGTCTAATTCTAAACATACAGTGTCTTGCAATACCTTGTTTTAGATCCTATGCCTCTTAGAAAAAATTGTGAATATGAATGGCTTATATGATAAATAATATTGAATATATTATCCATTCTGTTGAGTACTTTTCACAAGCATGAGAGAAATAAGACAAAACATGAAAGCCATGAAAAACAATCTCCATACCATACCATCATCAATCATTTTAAGAATTGCAGCACATGAATAACATAAAACTTTGCAGTTTCTAAAATACTGCTGTAAGAAATCATTGATAATCCCCATTTGCAAACTGAATATAATTACATATTTTATTATTCAGAGCAACAAAAGGTATTTTTCAAAACAGTCTATGTCTCCAACTTTTATATCCACCACACCACTAGTGCTATATGCTGCTATTTTATTAGCTGTATACTACTGATGTCTCAGATAGACAGTGACTATAACAATAAGACTTGATCCTTTGTTTATCAAGAATATCATAAATTCCTAATGATTTTGTTTCCCAATGCCACCATTCACCCTAAACTCTAAAATGAGTAAATCCTTCAAAAACACTGTAAAGGTCACTTCCAAGGTTATTTTATTGTGTCAAATCATGTCAGTAGATTCACTGGTAGCAGTACTATACAAAGAATCGTACTTTGGAAAGATGAATATACATGCCCAGGACAGTTAAGTGGTTAATTTACTTGAATTTATGGTATTGAATATTACATTTACTCGATTTTACTGGATAAATGAAATAAAATTATTTCATTAATCTAGTAAAATCTATAATGGACAAACAATTTAGTCACTACTGGTAAAATGTATGATTAATGAATAATGGAATTGTTAGTTGTAAAATCCACTATTAACAAATATGTTACTCATCAGTCAAAAATTTATGATTAATAAATAATTTTTACATTAGTTATGTAGATAACTGAATTTTTACCAACATTGCTTTCAGTCATACACATCAGAATCTGCTTGGTTACAATTCTGCCTGCCTAGTCAAATTTATATATTTAAATAAACTATTTAGTCCAGTCAATAGGTACGTAAAAAAGGGCTTACCTAGCAAAAGGTGGGGTAGAAGATTTTTCTTTTTTAATTTGTACATATTAGTGTCAATATGTAAAAAACGATTTATCCAACATGGTCGACCCCGGGAGAATTTTTGTCGGCTGAAAAACCTCGAAAATTTACTACTTTTTTGGCTTTTTTTGAAATATCTCAGAAATGGCTGAATTTAGCAATATTTTTCTATTATAAAGTTTAAAGAAGATTAAATTTCCTACAATTTTCTTCATTACAACTTTTTTGTAGTACTAATAGCAAGCACGTTACAGCCTCTTGAAAGTTGGCATTTTTGCTCAAGCTAATAAAATACAACTCAAATAAATGAGTCGGTGCATGAACGTTTATTAGAAAACGGAAAAAAAAAGAAAGGACATATTCATCTGTCTGACCTTAGGAAATGATACCTGCTTCGTAGCAAAGTAGGTAAAAAAAAAAAAAAAAAGCTGCCCCCCCCCCCCCCCCACACACACAAAAAAAAAAAAAGCTCTCCCTTTCTCCCGTCTCTTCCCATCTTGTAGTACGCTGCCTCGGCTGAGCATCTACCTATATTAATCAGTTCAGTTAGAATGTGTGAACATACTTTTTCAACCCATGAGCGTTTTCTATTACAATAACCGGAGTGTTTGTTTTATTTACGAAATCAGTTTGAATAAAGGTGAAATAAAGATTCTGAAGGAGAAAGGTATACAAAAAATCTGCAAAAGTGCAATGCAAAACGTCAAAATGAAGAACATCGGTGTTTTTTGATGAACCTACAACAAGTAAGAATTCACAATGCCTGTCACAAACGATACATCAATGGGCGAATGATTGCAGCATATGTACGGCGTCATACAACTGGTGATAGAGCTGGTCCAAACTGTGCGGCTCCATATCTTCCATCAAGAACTGAAGGTTTCAGTTTTAAAGATCAGTGTTTCTCGTGTGGAGAGGGGATACTTGAAGATTTCTTTAAAAAACAGGAACGACTTCCTGAGCATGAAAGAAATTTTATGCACCATGCTATGAAACTGGTGTGAAACCAACACTTGTAAATGGTGTCGAAAATCGTGGGGATGAGAGAAGAAAAAAAGTACTTGAATGCATCGGAAATGTAAAAGGTTTAGTTGCTATAAATGCTGGGTATCACAGATTTTGTCATCAAAAACTGTATTGGAGGCCTAAAAGTGAGATGAAACGAGGATAATACCGTGCAAGTAACACTGATGAGGCAATGGAATCAATTTACTCCTACCCTGAAAACGACTCGGACGAGTGCCAGTCTCATAAAGTATTTGATGAATAAAATAGAGGATGATTTTCGTCCTGGCATCAGATCGGTTACATCGCGCTTTTGCAAAAAATATGGTGAAGATGTTTTAATAGCCGAAACTGCCAACAAGAAAGCAGTTTTCTTCCAACAAGGACTCTGATCCTCAACAGGAAAATGTCAAACTAATTTCATCATTTGACGAGGCTGAAGAAGATAAGCTATTCTAAGAGCTTATATAATTACTGCAAGACAGAGAGGAACAATTTGAGGACGACACACCTTCTTTCTACCTCTGATGACTATTGAAATTTAAGAACCCGGGTTTCAAAATAACCACGAAGAAAATAAACATGTATATTATACATTAATGTACGTTTCTTTATTTGTTTCAAGGCTAAATGAATATCCCTATAATTTGCATATAAAGTTAAATTTCTACAATTTACCTTTGTAATTATTTGCTATTGTTCTTCAAACAAGTTTGCCTATTTGTGAAGTTCATTTAAAATTAAGATTGTGTCTTGTTATTATCATTAATACTAATATAGCAGTTATTAATGTTTATTACAACATTATGTATTATATCTAAATTTCATTAACGTTTTATAATATAATAAATAGTAGAATTAAAATATTTATGTATTAATGCACTGAGTTTTTGCTTACTAGCCCCCTAATATTTATTCATTTACATTTATATACAAATATCTTTTATTTATTTTTCTTTGTATCTCTTTGTGTGTGTATTATGTGTTCCAGTGATAGAATACTATACATTGGCAGTTATTGGAGTCTGATGATGACTAATGTTGTTAGGTCAGAATTGTCAGTTCGTAGCCGGAGGGGAGAGAGAGAGAGTTAGTAAAAAGGAGAAGGGAAAAATTAAAAGAGAGCAGATTTGTTATCTGTCGTCCTTAGTGAAGAAAAAAGAAATGATCGCCAATTTATCTGGCGAACATATTTAATCCCTTTAAAAAATCACGATTATTTTAACAAGGCATATGTTAAGAGAACAATCAAGAATATAAAACAGTATTTCTTACAATATATATTGTAAAAAAATACATCTGACGTGTATATTTCCGTATTACGTTTTTGATCACCAAATCCAAAAATCCCAAGGATGACAGATATCACAGCTATACCCTTAAAAGTTGTTAAGCTTTCTGTAAATAAAGCTTCTAATTCTAATAATTACTGTAGATTACTTATAAGGAGAAATGCGCTTTTTTTACGAAGTTGGGAAATCTGTTTATTTTCAAGAAGCTGTTATGCGCTTGCTATTAGTACTACAAAAAAGGTGTAATGAAGGAAATTGTAGGAAATTTAATCCTCTTTAAACATTACAATAGAAAAATATTGTTAAATTCAGCCATTTTTGAGATATTTTGAAAAAAGCCAAAAAACTAGTAAATTTTCGAGGTTTTTCAGCCGACAAAAATTCTCCCGGGGCCGCCCATGTTGGATAACTCGTTTTTTGCATATTAGTACTAATATGTACAAATTAAAAAAACAAAATCTTCTACCCCACCTTTTGCAAGGTAAAATGTATTTATTGACTGGACTAATTTGTGACTATATTAAAAAATCTTCTGTGCAGAGTATAAAGCTCTATTCAAAACATTATTTCACAGCAAACATTAATTTTAATAACCTGTTAAAATATGATGTTGAATTTAAACATTAAAGAATGCAAGTATATTAACAGCACATAACCCTATTTAACATTAATAAAATGACAGATGTGATAAATGATTTATACTTTTTTATCTCCACCCCTTTGAAAAGCACATCACTATAAGTAAATAAGGCTTGCAATACATGATGACTTATATGAAGAGCTGGACTAAGTGCTATGGATATATTCTGAACATTCATTTTATTCCTCTTTTCCTGAAAATGAATGAAAAAAAGATATTTTAATAAATAACTATGAATGTTTTAACATCAAACAAACTAAATTTCAAAAAACTGAAATTAAAGAAAGTTTTACTTACATAATTCACAACATGAAGCATATGAACAAATATATATGAGAGCAGTAGACGATTACAATGAGGAAGTTCTCCTAAAAGTTTTTGCAAAGCTTCAACACGTTTCTTTTCATTTTTGAAAGCTGAAATGAGATATTTATCAGCATACATATATATATATATATATATATATATATATTTTTTTTTTTTTTTTCTCTGCCTAAAATAGTGTTATACACAATGCTAAAAAATCATTTACAAATATTGCAATACTTTAAATTATCAAAAAATCATTTACAAACACACAACTGTGATACATTAGCTAGTTTATTACTAAATTTTAATGGTTTGAATTAATTTGCCTTTATATCATATGATTCAGAGCAAACTGCTTAAATAATTAATTTTCACCCCTCACAAACAGCTGAAATAGGCAATTGTAATAATTGATTGATAAAATTGATTTTTTTTTTTTTTTTTTTACTTTTATAATCAGTGATTATTTCCCTGCAAACATTTTTGGTTTCCTAAATATACCAAATTTTCATGGCTAATTGTTAAAATATAGAATTTTCTTGAGGTTGATAAATGAAATTCATGTTTGTGAAGGTTATATATGTTACAGTTAATAGCCAAAATCTGTTATTATGTGTAGTTACTAGTAAGAATGCAAAGTTTCTACCAGCATCCATAATTTTGTGTTCTTACTAGTAACAATAGGTTATAACTACGGATGTTAGGAAAGACACAAAATAAAATTTTAATTCAGGCATTTACTGAAACTTTCAGTTAAAACCCATTCTTACTACACATATAACAGTATTTACCCGAAAAATAAAATTGACTTCTAAGTATAGAATAAAGCATGATTGGTTTGAAGATTTTTATTACATTGCAAATCACCTGACACTCATTTATTTATTATTACATGGGCCACTATTGTGACATTTTGTGTTACATAGTACTTAAGATTAAATAAGTATTCTTCAATGTTTACACCATCTCTTTAAACTGTTAGTTTGTGGTGACTGCGTTTTAATATTTAATTCTTGAATAAATAATTGACTGTTATGAGGTTAAAATAAACTTTAACTTTTTTTGTATGTGTTAAATAAAAAATATATTAACAACAAGCGATAAGTTAGCTAATAGTGATAGGAATTGTGAGGATAAATTCACTCGATTGATTGACTGCATTTTTACACAAAGGCTTTTCTTATTTTATAAGATTTTTTAAACATATTATATGATTTTATCGGTATTGAATTTAAATTAAAAAAATTAAATTATGAAAATAATATAAAAACATTTTATTATTAAAATGATAAATAATTAAAACAAGAATGAAAAATCATGCAGTCCACTTAGATTATAGATACTTTTCTATCATTTTATTGCTCAACATTTAATATATCTTTTCTCCATGATAATCCATTAAGGGATATTTTGTTTTTAATTAAAACAAAAGCACTTTTATAGCTTTTTTACTCTCTTCTGTATTCAATAGAAGAAAATATTGGATTCATAAAAATTTTCAGCTTCCGGTTTTCAATGTGTTTACATGTTTAAAGAGTTCAAGAACATGATTTGCCCATTTTTAGAAAATGTCTTTGCATAAGTATGATAAAAATTTTGTGGCAACAGTATCTCATTAATTACTGTACAGAATTACCTATAAATTTATATGTAGGTGCACCTTAACCTAAATTAGTGCCTGTCAGCTTTCGATGTCAACTGCTAAACAGGTGACGCTGCTATACAGCAATTTCCACATCTTAATGCAAGGCTATATCTCAATGCCTACTGCACACAATTTCATATAAATTTATATGTAAAAGTACCTTGACATAAACTAGTACCTATCCACTTTTGGTGTCAATCGCTCAACAGGTGGCGACAATATACAGAGATTTCTGGCATTTAATTGAAGGCTATATCTCAAATTCTATCGCGTATAATCAAACAGATCTTGGTAAATGAAAAGGCCATTATGAGTCATTATGCTGATTCAATTTGGATGCATAATAGTCAACAGGTGGCGCTGCCATAGTTCAATTATCTCCGAGAACGGGCAGGCTATATCTCAACTTCTATGGCATATAACTGTTCGAAAATTTATATGTGAGATAACATTATTCAATGCATTTTTTAAGATGTTATATATAGAGAATTAAACAGTTTTTCTTTGGATATATAGTGTTAGTTTTCACTAACAAGGAAAGATCCTGACATGGAAAGTTCAGATTGGGACAAAATTGCATAGGATTGTATTATACAAGTACTATGAAGGTAACAACATATTAAAGCAATAGCACACACTAACCACAGAATTTCAAGAAAAAAGCATTTAAAGTTTCTGTATTCTTTAAATACAAGTTATTTCGCAAGCAAGTCAGTGTCCCAGTGGCGTGAGCGGAAAGCGCGATGCTGCCACCCAGCAGGGCCGAAACTAGAGGGGGGCGCCGAAAAATGCTGGTTTGTTGCCTTATTTACATGTAAGAAAAAAAAAAAAAAATTCAAAGTAAAAAAAAAGGAAGAAGGAAAGAAAAGAAAGAAAGAAAAAGAATAAAAAAGTCAAATTCTTTTAGTCAGGGCAATTTGGACAAAGAAAAAAAAGTAGAAAGAAGATTAATAGATAACTGAATTCATTTATAAGGAAAAGCATGGTGGATAGTGTTCTCCAAGACTAACAATATTCTTTTAAGGTTAGGTGGTAAAATATTCTCGCAATCGAAGAAGAGTAATTTACAAGTGGTCCCTGGCTTTCAGCCGGGGCCGTGCCCTTAGCGGAAATCTATAAACCCGTGTCCTTAGCGGAAATGTTATCTCCCCTCGGTGGCGTGCTTTCAGCATACGTGCCTTTAGCGGAAATGTATAATAAATTTTAAAATAAATTAATAAATAAGAAATGAGCTCTTCAATTTTCCTCTACACTTTATCCACATTTAGCACAGGCTATATTTTGCTTCAGAAGTATCCCGTCGCAAAAATAGGTATGCGTACTGTAGAATATCCATTATTTGAGGGAACGGTGATCTGTAACCATATATATAAAGTTTAATGAATCACACTACTCCATACGAAAACGAACATTATTGTCATTTTATGATTTTATTTAAGTTTTTGAGAAAATATAATTAAGCATTACACCTTTTAAAACTAAAACTAAAATGAAAAATCAGGAGGTATTACATTGATTATCAACACATTCCAACTGTACGTATTCGTTATATCGTGTAAAATTCTATGTTCTTTGTGTATATTATCACACAATGGACAAACAGAAAGACAGACATATAGACTAACTGAATTCATAATCACTCTGACACATTGTTGGAAAGTGTTAAAAATGCCTAACGCAAACAGATATGCTGCTCTTAATTTCCTATTTGCACCCCTTAATGTATCGAAACATTTTTGCGTAGTCCTGTAAATCTAGAAGTTAAGCATATTATAGTTTATACAAAACATTTTCTTAGCATATAAACAATAAATGTGAAATTCTTTATGATTTTTTGATGAAGTTTTTTAAAATGTCTTCCCCAAAGCGCAAGGCATTAGCATTTTTTGGATGTCCCTGCACACAAACCAGTTGCATAGGTTCCATTAGAGCCATTTTAAGTAGAGAATAATCAATAATGAATTTGAATAACACATATCATTAAAAAATAAATAAAAAAATAATAAAAACTAGTATGCTGTGGCCATCACAAGATTTTCTTCTATATTTTCCTATACAAATTCACTATGTGCAAATAACCAATTTTTATCTTAGAGAAAACTAACACTAACTATCCAAAGAAAGACAGATTTATATTGTCTATAAATGACATCTTAAAACATGCATGTTTATAATAGTTATCTCACATATCAAGTTTCGTACAGTTATATGCCATTGAAGTTGAGATATAACTTTCTCGTTATCGAGGAAATTTGCAGTATAGCAGAGCCACCTATTGGCCGATAAGCATCCAAATTGAATCAGCATAATGTCTCATAATGGCTTTCACATATATCACGTATTGTTCGATTATAAGCAATAGAACCTGAGATATAGCCACCCCTTACATTGCGGAAATCGCTGTATAGCAGCGCCACCTTTTGAGCGGTTGACACTAAAAGTTTATAGACACTCATTTAGAATAGAGTGCATCAATATATAAACGTATATGCAATTCTATGCAGTAGTTCCTGAGATATAGCTTTCCCTTAAATTGCAGAAATATCTGTATAGCAGTGCCACCTGTCAGTCCATAAGCATTCAAATTGAACCAGCATAATGTCTCACAATGACCTTCTCTTACATCAAGTTTTGATTGATTATACACAATAGAACCTGAGACGTAGCTTTCCCTTAAATTGTGGAAATTGCTGTATATCAGAGCCACCTGTTGAGCGGCTGGCATCAAAAGTTCACAGGCACTAATATAGCTCAAGATGCATCTACACGTGAATTTTTATGCAATTCTAAGCAGTAGTTCCGGAGATACAGTTCCCACAAAAATTCCCCCCTCCACACACACACATGTGCTAAGTTATTAAAATTTGGTTTCTAGAAATACCTCTCATAGAACGAAATGCTTTGGAATACTTTCGGCTATTCCTGAACATAAACCAATGATAATATTTACTCCATTTTCCATAGAGAACACTCCATAATGAACATACATCAGTTCGAGAATGAACATGCCTTCTTATTTCCGCTAAGGGCACGACACCCTTTTAGCCAAGGTTTTTAAAAAGTAAATGGTTGGAAAATACGTAGTATATTTGATTAAACTTCAGAAGGCTCTTTAGAAATTATGATTCATAAGGAAGCATAAAAAAAAAAAAATTTTTTTTTGCTCAGGGCGCCGTTGTGACTATTAAAAGTGCGAATGTTAAAATAAGTATGTCAAAATAATAATGTTATAAAACAAACCAGAGTACTAAAAATAAAAGGGCAAAAAGAATGCAAAATAACTAGCTAACAATTGAGTTAGGAGCTATCATTCACAAGGCTCAGCAAGTCCCTATCAAAGTACTATGGCAATTAAAGCCACTACTACCTCCTAACATATATAATTATAAATATTACAATGAAATAAAATGTCTGTACTTTTACTATACTCTTTACTTCTTTACTCAAAGCATAAGGAAATATTGTGAAACCAATTTGCGAAACAGATTTTGTGTATCGCATAGCTCATAAACGAATAGTCATAGAGAGCTGCAAATTTATATTTGGAATTGTTATTTACCAATTTTGGTCTTGACATGAACTCCCGCTTTTGTGATATCTACGAATTTATGCGATTTTTTGTGACGTCTGTGTGTACATATGTGTGTGTGTGTATCTTGTATAACTCAAAAACAATTAGACGTAAAACGTTGCAATTTCACATCTAAGTTTGTTACAACAATTGTTGTGCATCTCTCATTTTGGTGTTTCTGTGCACCTTTCCCTTTTGGAATATCCACGAATATTATATCCATGATGACCAAAAATACAAATTTTTTTGCAATTATACATAACTTTCCGTCATACAGATTTTAACAGAAATAAATATTAGCGTGAATATTGATAGTTACAAAATTTGTTGACATTCTTGCACGTAGAAAGTAATTCGTAAAGAGTTGTAGGGTCTAGATGAATGCATTTTATTTAATGAATATTCTGGAAACAGGCGAATAAAAGTCAATAATCAAGGATTATTCTTGAAGCAATCGAATAAACTAGTTTTTCGTACTCATGAACAGCATACACCACAGAACAGGAATTTTACTAATTCAGAACAATGACAAATGCTTAAAGTTCTTAGAGATGAACGCTCAGCTTGCAGTCCAAACAGAAACTGAACTCATCCAGTCTTGCTAGTGATTTATAGAATTTTCGAGATAGTTCTACTCTAGAAACTAATGAATTAAGCTGGAAAATTTTACAAGTCGGTTTCTATTGAAGTTAGATCTTCTAAACTTTGGCTACCCTGAATTACAACTTTTCGCCAAAATTGGGTGCCAAATTGCCAAATCTTTCGCCAAGTCACAAAATTTGCCACTAATGCCCATTTTCGTGGAAGTGAAGAAATCTGCCATATGTTTCCCTTTTAACTGTAATACCGTGTATAAAGTAATACGTAAAGAAATAGACAGGCTCTTGTCAACAATAATTATAGTAATGACTCTTTCCTTTTTATATTCTCATTAGTGATTTGTAGAACTTTTGATGAAGTTAGTTCTGCGCAAGAAACCAGTAGATCATGCCAGCTTCCAAATTTCGGCAATATTAAGCCACTATTTTTCACAAAATTAATGCCAGGTTGCCAACTTTGTCGCCAAAGCATTCACCCTGCGACAAGTTGTCATCTACATTGGTGATGAATTTAGTGACATCACGAGATTAGCGATTAAATTTGGCAGAAAATAGTTCAGGATTGCTAAAATCAGCAAGCCCTTTCTCAGTTTTATCGGAGTTAATTTTTTCTATATATTATGCATTGTTTCTCGCAGCTAATTGTTTGTCAAAAAGTGCAAAAGTAGGCTATCTGCACAGGAGCGAATTCTGTTGAACTCTAAGCTATCCATTTGCCTATGAGAGATTCTGTAAAAAGCTGTAGAATATTATTTCTGAACAAATGATATTCTTATTTTGTGGTGTATATAATCCTATTACCATGAAGTTAGTGGTTCTAATAAGTCTTCTTGGATTGGTTCCGAGAATATTCATAGACTAGAACCTGCCTTTCTATTTTATTTCCTGAAAATGATTTAAAAAAAGATTATCTACAAATGGCACTGCTCTGCATGAAAATCAGCCCCAACACCATTTTTGCAAATTCTTATGTAAAATAACCACCTGAATATGATTATGACGTCCATTTTGCCCTATCACCCACCATTATTTGGGGACACTCCCCTATTTTTATCATTTTCCAGTATTTCTATGGCTATAAATTTGATTTAAAAGGGGTGAAGGGATTGTTTTAACTGTTAACTGTCTTCTGAGGGGCTACAGAAATGAAAAATTCTAAAACATGAACATTTGCAGGAAGGGGAATTTTTAGTGGGAGGAGGGGGATTTGCCACTGAAATTACAAATTACATTTTTTATATTTTATTAATCAATTATTACTACTATTTATTATAAATTATGTATTTTTATTTTAAAGTATTAAAGTAATTCTTTTCCATTCTCCAAATCAAATTTATGGCCATAAAACTACCAAACAGTAACAGAAAGGGTGGCGTCTCGAGCAAACGGTGGGTGATTGGGCAAAATGGGTGGTCATATTCGGATTCAGGAGATCATTTTGCATGAGAATCAGCAGGAATGGTATCAGGGCTCGATTTTTTTTTTTTTTTTTTTTTTTTTGCAGCGCAGTGTATTTAGACAGCTAACGGTTAGTTCGTACTTGGTGGATATGAGTTTTTAGATACTTGTTCATATCTATTAATTTATGCAGCTTAATTATATTAAGAACTTAAATATTTGTCTGTTTATTTCTCTGCAGTATAGTTGATGTAACGACTATAATATTCAAAATATCCTTTTAAATTCACTCAAAATGATGATATTTTCAGTTTTAAAAGTAATTGAATATGAAATTTACATTCACTTGTTTTAGAATTGTCATTTATAAATACCATTAATTTAAAAGAAAGGGGAAAAAAAAAGAAATTATCATTAAACCAGTAAAAATAAATAAATAAATAAAAATAATAACTGTAGCTTAATTTAAATCTTTCTCTATAATACGCCTTTCTACTTTTTTCCCCCTAAAATAATGCTTTGATTCACAACTTCAATCTTTTTTTTTTTTTTCCAAGAAATGTTATAAAGATATAAAACATATACGTTAAAATAAAATTCCTATATTAAAAAAGTACACTTAAGACTGTTTTGTTAAATAAATCCTTGTCGAATCATGTTCTTAGACTGACTAAGAACATGACTCGATAAGGATTTATTTAACAAAGCAGTATTAAGTGTACTTTTTTTAGACAGGGATTATTGCTAGTGCTCGAATAATTTTGCAGCCGACTGTATATCAAAAACTAGACATCACCAGTTTATGTCAGAATTCAACTGCACACTAGGTTTCATGGAATTCTGAACATGCAGTTCATAAATTAGCTACAGTATTTGTGTCCCATACAGACACATACACACATCCGTTAAATATAATCATAATACATTTAAAAATCTGTAAATTTATCAAAAATTTGTAATAAATTCAATATTTACTTCTTATGAATGCAGTTGAAAATAAACTGGCCATAAAAACTTTGTAAAATTTCCTTTGAAATTTTAATTTCTGGTTGGAGGTGGGGGGAGGGGGGCACCAAAATCTCTCCTCGCCCCGGGTGAAAAAAATCCTAGTTTCGGCCCTGCCACCCAGACAACCAAGGTTCGATTGTACCTATGGGATTCTTTTTTTTTCTTTAATTTTTTATGTAATCTAAACTTTTTATTTATAATTTATTTTATAATTCAATTCAAAATTTGAAAATTTTAATAAAAGATTATTTAATTTTCTTGAATATAAAATAAATATTTTTTTTTTTTTTTTTTTTAATATTTATAACTTAAAAATATAATAAATTTCTATAATTTAAAAAATAAATTTTAGTTTTACAAAACCCTAAATGACAAATATAAATAGTTAAAACAAAACTAAAATTTAGTTTTTAAGTTATATAAACTTAATGTATTTTTAAGTTATAAATATTAAAAGTAGAAAAAATTATTTATTTTATATTCCAGAAAATTAAATAATTTTTTATTAAAATTTTCAAATTTTGAATTGAATTAAAAAATAAAGTAAAAATAAATAAAACATTTAGATTATGTAAAAAATTGAAGAAGAAGAAAACAAAAAAGAGTCCCGTAGGTAGAATCGAACCCAGGTTGTCTCAGTGGCAGCCTTGCACTTTCTGCTTATGCCCCTGGGGCACCGACTCGCTTACGAGATAACTTGTATCATGAAAAATGGCAGTTTTTCGAGTGATGCAAGTGGAAGCTGGAAGGACAAACGAAACACTGTGAACTCATATGTACGGGGTGTGATTTTGTTGTGTGCAATTTTTCCATGAATTTATTTTTATTTATATATTGCTTATAGGAATATATATATATATATATGTGTGTGTGTGTGTGTGTGTTATATCAGTATTGTTCAATGTATTACTGAAGAGAATAAACAAATAAATGCATCAGTACAGTCTGTACTAATAATGTTTCTTTTTTTTTTTTTTTTTTTAATTAATGAAAGTATGTAGGATGGCTTAAGCCTTAATTTGCCTAAATATCACCAAAAATAGGATGGCTTTAACTGTCATTTGTAACAATTAGTTAATAAAGAAAGAAAACTACTCATACTCGATTTTGTAATAAGAAAAAAATAGACTAAAGACAGAGATTAAAGAAATGTTATTGAAAAAATAACAACAACACCACAATACATTAAGAAATATAAAAATGTCAAAAACTATACCTGCAGCTTCCTCAAACTTTGGTGAAAGTTCTGAAGTTAAAATTGGTTCAGGTAAATCTCTTAGAAATTGCTTCAAAAGACTAGCAACAATATGTGGTTCATGTTCATATAAATACACTTTCTCTCTCTTATCATATTGCGATTTCAAATGACGTACTTTAGACTTTAATCCAGATATTTTGTATATAGATTCACACGATAAGCCTAAAGGGAAAAAATATTACAAAGTAAATAAACAGTAAAATAAAAATTAAGCTGATTTTCATTAACTTAAAAATGAAAAAAAAATACCATGTTCTTCAATGTAATCAATACATTCACGCACAATAACAGGAATATCAATGCCATCATGACTTTTGCTTCTTTCAACAGCAACTTGTAAAGGGACACCAAATATGGGTTTTTCTTCTTCACCTACAAAATAATACCAATTAACAGAAAAATACTTACTTCTGCGGGAATAGTAAATTTTTTAGAAGTAAAAAAAAAAGCAGGGGAGAGGGGGGGAAGGATACAAAATACAGATTAAAAAATTATAGAAGAAAATTTCAGGAATAACACTTGAATAGTTAAATATTTAATGAATAGTTAATCAGGAATATATGTATATAAATTTTAAATTGTTGCAGTTTTCTGCATACATTTTTGCACAAGAAATAAGTTTAAATATAACAGCTAAAATGTGCGTCTAAAAGGGTACATAAAAAAAAGTAGTTTCTAGTTACACAAATTACTACACAAATTCTCAAAATATAATTGTATATTTACTAATGTCCATTAAAATTCTGTCTTTTATTCAAAATTAGTAAAAGCAAATATTCTTTTGCACATGTATACAAAACAACTAAATAGCTGTGACTAGCATTGTTGCCAATTTTTACGCTTTTTGCTACTGGAAAATTTTCATAGAATTTTTTTATATATTTTAAAAGTTGGCCACTATATAATAATGATAATAGCTCAGATCAGAAATGTTTTTTTTATCCTTCAAGAGCAAAAGAAAAAAAAAAAATGCACATGTATAATACTTATATTAAATAGAATGATTAAACATTTTTTAAGGGTTTCTCAGAATTAAAAAAAATTGCAATATCCACATGTTTCACCTATCATCAAAGCCAAAAATATTTTCAATGTATTGAAGAAACGGTACAGCTTTAGTATAGGATCCTCTTGGTGACATTTTATTTATGCTTAATAAGATGTCTACCACATCAACTATTATTATTTTAAATAAAACTATTAAATATGACTTAAAATGTTTTTTCCCAATGGTAAAGAATGATAAAAATAACATTTACAGAGAAAAAACAGTATTAAAAAAGGAATTTAAAAAATAACCTGCAGCACTTTGATCTATACTTTTCTTCTTTTTGTCTTTTATTTTTAACAATTTATGTTCTTTCTTCTTTTTCTTATCCTTTGATTTTTCAGTATCTTTATCTTTTTTTAGATCTTTACTCTCCTTTTTACAAATTTTTTCTTTTTCTTTCTCTTCTTTTTTATCTTTTGATTCACGATCTTTATCCTTCTTACTATGTTTTTCCTTTTTATCTTTACCAAGTTTGAAGGCAGACTTACTCTTTTTATTTTTTCCTGGACTTCTGTAAGAGATAAGAATTGGTATTAAAGTTTTATAAGAATAAATGTGTTTATATAAATTATTATCAGTATTATTTGAACTTAACATTATCAGTCATTTGAAATCTTATTACTCAACATCTGGCATTTATAATTACTGCAATGAACTATAGCAAGCAGTTTAAAGAACATTCATAGAGATTGCACTAAATTTTCAGTGTAAATCATTCTATTTGAGTACATTACTAAAATATAGCTTTTCAGTTCAATTGCTGGTTGAACATAAAAGACATGTGTTTAAATAAGATTAACATCTACTGAATTAGAATGGCAGTATAAAATAAATATTGTTATACTTTCTCACAAACTATTACACAACAAATTTAGCCATGTAATTTGGTGTATTATCTATAGAAAAAAAATCTATATCAGTTCAATTACACACATTATTATTGCATTTTAATTATGTTGCTGTACCATTATACTGGTACAGCTATTTTGATAAAATCTCAATATAATGGTTACAAAATTAATGGAAATACTCTGAAGCAATAAGTGAGCCACTACTTGTCAATATTTATACAATAAAGAAATTACACAATTTATATTTATATTTCAAAGAATTTGAAAATACAGGTGTTTTGATACCTTTTTATTTATATTTAAAAATGGATAGTTAACCGAGTTAATTAAATATATATATATATAGTTTGAAATTTGATGCACTGTTATGGAATAAAAATAATATTAAATAATAAATAAAATTTGATGATTTATCTGAAATCGGAAGTTTTAAATTCCTTTTAAGTATTTTTATTAAAATTTTAAAGTCTACAATACTGCAATCTTAAATAAAAAAGGCCTGTGATCAAGTTCTTGTTGAACAGACATTTCGCTACTGCTATGAAATGCTCACAGATGAAATACTGTAAAATTCTGATTATACTTTTTTTATCCTTTCTTTTAGAAACAAAAATCATTAAAATTAGAAAGTGTGATATTATCGAAAACTTTTAAAAAGCTGAAAATTTAGGAAAAACTTCAGACTGTAACATGCAAGAGAACGGAATGATTTTGAAAAAAGAAAATATCTGAAAATCACAGAGCAAGGTGGGTGGGGAGTTACTATCGGAATTTTACGGTAATAATAATAAACATTACAAAATAATTACCTAAATTTACAATAAATTAAATAACTGAAATAAAAATGAATTAAAATTACCAAAACAAAACCTCTGTGTACAGGAAACCTTTCTCTGTTTCTAACCCTCCCCATGCTCTCTCTAATCATCCGGTTAAACAAAAAATTGGCGCCTTTTACACTTACGTGTATCGTGCCCTTAAAATTTGTTCTGATACTTCTTCTCTTAAAGAAGAACTCAATTATTTAAAGTCTGTTGCTATTAAAAGAGGTTTTAGACCCTCTATAATTGATAAAGCTCACAAAAAGTTCAGTAGGCCAACTTATAATTCTACTCTTTCCATTGATGATAAAATTAAACCTGATAATCTTGTTGTCTTGCCTTTTTATCCCCCCTTATATTTTTAATTAGCCAAAGTTTTGAAGCGTTTCAATTTTCACGTTATTTTTAAACCTGTCAATAAATTCCAATTCCCTTCAACTAAATCCCCTGTTCCCGAGCTTCGTAAGTGGGGTATCTATAATGTCCCTTGTAATAACTGTGATTTATCTTATATTGGTCAAACAAAAAGAAATCTTGAATGCTGTTTACGTGAACATTCTCGGTATATTGTTAATCAAGAAATTTCTAAATCTTCTATTGCGAAGCATAGTTGGAAATTTGATCATAGTTTTAATTTTAAGAGTGCCAAAATTATCTTTCATGCCAAACACATTTCCAAACTCAATTTTTTAGAAAATTTAGCTATTTACCTTAATCGTGATAAAATTGTCAATGTAAAATCTGATTCTACTTTGCTGTCTACAGCCTGGAAAAATTTGTTTAATTCAATTAAAAAATTTCCTTCATTATGTTTATAACATAATATATATATATATATAAATAATAAATAAATGAATTTTATTAAATTTACTTATTAGTATAATATTAATTAAATAAATAAAACAAAAAATTTAATTGATTATTCCTTCCCTCCCTCTTTTTTTTTTGTGTTTGTGTATGTTCCTCTCTGATTGGTCCTGCATAATGCTTCCTATTGGTTGTTTGTGTTGCTCCTCCCCCTCTGGATTTTGCCCTGCTTTCAGTCTTCCTTTACCTCCAAGGCAGTAGCATGTGTTCTTTTGCACCTGATGAAGAAAGGTTACGTCCTTTCGAAATCGGTTGTGCTGGCTTAAAATTTATGGTGTGTAAAGAAGTTTTAAAATCTATATAAGAATTAAAATTAACTTACCCTGAAACTTCATATAAACAATAAAGGAATAAACAGACACTGTAATAAATCCAACACATGCAGAGCACTTACGTATATTTATTAATGAATAGCTAATAATGAATAACACTTAGTGTGCCAGCACATTTACATTTTACTTGAATACACAATAATAATCAATGTAAATAACATTAATACTAAATAAATCACCTTAGGGAGTTCATAGAACGATAGTTTATAAAACAAAATGTTCTATTATTAATGCTACTGAGTATCATGTTACAATATCCCGTGCAGAATTTTATCCTGAAGAATTTTTCAATTTATTAGCATTAAGCGTATTATTATTTCCATGCTGATAAACAAATCACCGATGAAATTTATTTGCAATAACGTAAATATCTTCTTACATAAAATCACAAAATGGAAGTGTAGATAATTATCCAGTATGCATGATGAGATTTTTCTCTTTAGTGTATCAAAGAGTATATATAACAAAATGGGATTGATATATATGTCATTCCAATTCCGTTGAAATTTCAAATTATTTTCCAGTAACAAACACTTAGATTGCTGGTCTTGCAAATTTTTTGACTGAATCATCGTACCTGAAAACATCGTTACTTCTATGGAAAATCGGATTTGGTTCAAATTACAAATATTGATATTATCCATGAAGAACTTTCCTTTTTATAGCATAAGATGAGAGATTCCAATATACTCTCTCTGAAAGGTAAAGTAGTCAACAGCCATATCAATGGTTCCTAAGAGATAGCATCCACTGGTAGCATAACTAATAAGGAAACATTCAAAAAGGTGTTGTCTTCAAAAAATATTGAAAAAAAATATATGTAATTCTACTCTTCATAAAACACTAGAAAGTGAAAAAATTATCGGCTGAAATGAATTACAGCAACCACAAAAAATTATCAAAATTAAACATATTTGGTGATTTTACACCGTTAGGTGATTGATTTTGAGTACTTGACAGAGAAACAAAACACGGTTCTGTTTGTACATGGCAATCTCGGTGCTAGAGAACTTATCAACTAACAGTGCTAAATCGCCAAAAATGCTTAATTTTGATAATTTTTTGTGGCCGTTGTAACTCATTTCAGCCGATAATTTTTTCACTTCTTGGTGTTTTATGAAGAGTAGAATTACATATTCTTTTTTTTTTCAATATTTTTTTTAGACAACACCTTTCCTTGTAAGTCTAATTTGGCCACATTGATCTTTCATCATAGTTTTGATTTCTGTGGTTCTGGTATATTGTAAGTCACCCAATATCAGCACAAGAGTCACAGGTTTCATATTAACAGCACACAAAAATAAAGTATTTAAAGTATTGTATTTAAAATTAATCACTCGTGGCAAAAGTTGCCTTCAATGGCTAGCCGCCAGGGAAAGCCCCCTAAAATCCACAGTTGCCTTCTTTGAAAACGAATATCCAAGAGAGATTCTGCCTTTTCAAATCAGCGCTAGTGAAGGCTGACAAAGCTTTAGATTAATACGCGTGGAAAATTGTTTTTTAAGAAAGGATTTATTAATATTGTTTGCTCAAATTAAAAGTTAATGAAGTAAAGTGAAATTAAATTATTTTTGCTGGTGGAAGCTTTATTATTTAATGTCTTTTCAGATTGATTTATTATTATTATTAAATTTTACTCATTATTGCATAAGATGCTATTTGAATTCAGTGTAGTAATATTACATTTGTACGGAGCTAACAGAATTTTCTAGAAAAAAATTTGAAACTGCAATTTGAAATGATGTCATTGTTTTAAATTAGAAAATTAGAAAAATTAATATTGTTATTTTTAGATTATTTGAGCATGATTCTTAAAAATTTTAAGTCAATCTATTATTTATTAATTTTTTGATTGAAATATTGCTTTGTTTACATTCAGAAACGGCATTTTGTTTACAAACAAAACATTTTAGTAAATATTAAAAATTTCTTTTCTATTGAATTTTAAGTAGTTTAAATAATTGGGGAAAATAAATTAGTTAAGTAAGAGCCAAAATATTTTTTGAAAGTTTTGAGAATAATTAATAAAATTAATCAGTGTTATTTTTTTTAAATTTTAACATACACTTTATGACAAAAACAATCAGATACATCACTGCATCAAGATATCAAATATGTCATACACATATGTAGACTACACATGTAAAATTACATATTTTACATTGAAATTTTGCTTTTTATTTCTCAAGGCTACACATCAGTCAGATTTGATCTTTCTTTATCCTCATATAAATCTATAGAAATTTTGTTCTTTGTATTATAAAGATCTTACTCAGAAATAAAGTTTCTCAAATTTTGTTTCTGAATTCCATTTTTTGAATATGTTACCTTTTATGCTAGTGGACATTTTTTAAAAATGTAAATTTCAATATTTTATTTCCTTAAATAAACTCAGAGCTTTAATTTTCAATCTCAGAAAGAAATACTTAAGCATTTCTTATTTTTTTTTTTTTCTTTTCTCACTAAGATAAAAATTGACATGTTCAAAGAGAGAATTAAAAAAACTTCATTTTTGAATGAGCTATCTTTATAAATATGAAGTAACAAAATTTTCTTTTCTAATTTCATTAAAACGATTTTTTTTTTTTTTTTTAAATACATTAAATAAATATGAGTGGTCCAAAAATATAAAAAATTCACCTTGTTTCTTCATCTTCATTAGAGCTCTCACCCTCTAAAGCAGCATACCCTTTATCTTTTTTAGATTCTCTTTTCTCTCTTTTTTTACCAAGCAAATCTTTACGTGATATTTTCTCATCATCACTATCTAAATAAATATTTTAAAAATATTTACTACAAATATCCTTATATTAAATATATTCAAATAATTTTCAGGCTTTTGCCCTAAATATGTATAAATATAACCACAATTTGAGTAAGTGTAACTATTATATATATATATTTTTAAAGATTTTATAAGAAGTTATTCATCAAAAGTATTAATTACAAGCTTTTTTTTAGAATTTCACTGTAATATATTTAAAAACTTTTTATTCATCCTGGCAATCGATTAACAAAATGTCTAATTAATTGAATATAATTCCTCAACAAATCTTGCTTTTGCTAAAAATAAAATAAAGTTATACCATTAACTGAACTGCCATATTAGTTAGTCAGCAGGTCTTAAAAAGTATGGTGCATACAGTTTATCATTCATACTATTTACAACTATATATTATACACCATAAGTAAAAAAATTCAACTGTAAAGTAGCTTTGGAAAAGAGTAAAGGAAAAAAAATCATTAAATAATATAGTACTGGAAAAGTATTGCATCAAAGAAATACTGAGCAGTTAGTAGCAGAAGTATAGTTATAATACTTCTAAGTATTATAAAAATAGCTTTAACCTTTTAAGTGTTAGCAGTTAAACAACATGGTGTTTAATGATTCATAAAATGGTTACTGTGCATAGTGTAAGTTTGAAGATTTGATACTGTTTATTAATCTTATTTTCTAGAAAAAAGAAATATATTTTTCAAAATTTAGTCACAACAGCTATTTAACTATGCGAAACAGAAAAAGACTGCCCTAATGCTTAAAATGTTAATATAATGAAAGGAATAATGAAGATATATACATAATGAAGATATGTATATAATCTAAATAAGTAGTAATTCCTTTTTTAAAAAGCACTGATGGTTTCTGTCAAGCTAATGCTTGATATTTAAAATAATAATAATAAAAAATTTTGCTGATTTTGCAACTAGCTGAAAGCAAACTAAATAAAGTAGAGTTCCAGAGGATTATTTTAACCCTTTTTTAAATAGCATTTTCTCAATGACACAAATTATTATCTGTGTTTAAGAGTGCTTGAAAATATTAAAAAAGGGAGAAAGAGAAACAGTATTATACACCTCGAAGGCAGTTAATTTTAATTTTTTAATGTGATTACAAAGCACAGAGGAGTTAAGCATGCATGTTATGCAATTTAGTAGCATATGTATACATTTTTTATGAAAATATTATTTAAAATGCTCATTATTCAATTAAATAAACACAAAAGAACTATTTATTAATTTTTTAATATTTTGACATTCAGGACACAATAAAAAATGGAATAAAATATACACAAACAAGATTTTCAGGTGTGTTAAAACCCCATACAAAATAAAGAAATGTAAATTTAAAATATACTAATATGTAGCACACTGGTGTATAAAATATTTTTTATAAGCAAATTACAGTATACATTTTAAAGAGAAAAACAACAGTATTATAACTCATTTCAAAGATATAAATATAAACCATAAAATGCGTGTGTTATAAATTTTTCAAGGAGCATTACTCATATAAAATTTAGTTAAAATTTTTACGTTACAGCCATTTAAAATCTGCACAACACTATGGTATATTCTACTATCTCGTCAAAAAATAAAAGCCATTGAATAGCTACAGTTAAGATTATGGCAGAAATTAATCTCTTGAATGTTACATGTTGTTATAAATAAGAAACATTTTTTGCACACTGGAATATTATATAAAGACTTGATTTTATTTACTTCTTTTCAAAAATGTGGCTAACAAGTTTTTTTTTTTTTTCCTTAAAGTAACAATCCATTTCTCAAATTAATGAATAATTTGACTTTGTTTAAAATTTATTACTAAGGAATTACAACAAAACTGTTAAAATAATATCTAGTTCCTAACATGATCACACTTTCTTCATAAAAAATCATCTATATATTAAAAATTCACACCCTTTTGAATCCTTTAGGAAAAAAGATTAAAAAAAAAGCATAGATTTAATCTTTTGGGGATTAACAAGAGTTAAAAATTGATGCTGCAATTTTAAATCCACTTGACAAATTTGCCTCTTTTCAGAATTTTACTTGACTGAAATGTTTCTCTTTATTAATGAAAAGCAACGAATTTGTTCAAAACTAGATAATATTTAGATTAAACAATTCTTTTAATAACTTTTTTTTCATTAATTCATTCATGAATTCCTTCATTAATTTCATTCATGAATTATGGTGTAGAAAACTTGCTCTCTCTGATGAATGTTCTGAAACCTTTTCTTTCTTCTCTTTCTTTCTTTTTTATCTTTTCTTTCTTTTTTTTTTTTTTTTGTATGTGTGTGTAGATTTAAACACTAAATCGGTCATTTATTATTTAATCCACAGCTATTTGTACTTTATTCTTTATCAATCAATTTACCTGGACTCCTTTTCTGATTTCAACACTTTTACCAAAATTTTTAATACAACAAAACTCAAATTTTAAGCAATAATTTTTTCTCTTGGGAAAATAGATTTGTTAAATTTCAATCTTCTGCAAATTTTAGTTTCATTTTTTTTTTCTTTTTATCAAAAATAATTCTTTTAGCTTAAGAAGAAATAACTCATATAATATGGAGTGGTTAGAGAATTAAGACTTTATTATTATTATTCTTGTATAAAAATATTTCGAGTAAATTAAACAAATCTGTATAACAATAAAGTGTAAAATAAAATAAAATGGATTTATAACCATGCATTTATGGATAACGGAAATATGACTGATAACATTGTGTTTTATTTTAGGGGAGTGAGAATTATGCAATGTTACCTGTAAAACAAAGCCCACCAGCAGCCGAGCGGTGCTGCGCTCAAAGGTGGTAGATGGGAAGTGCCGGGTTCGATCTTTGGTTGCGCACATCCACCTACCCGTTTAGAGTTTTCCGTGGTTTTCTTCGAAACTCGCGTAAATACGGGCTAGAACCCCTTAAAATGCTCCCACGGAGGCCATTTCAGCTAAAGGCCTAGGACCCTAGCATAGTCAATCCCTACAACCAACTAACCTGTTAAAGAAAGATAATTCATTCAGTTCTCAGAGTTTCTGCTCTCAAAGCTGGTAGATAGAAGGTGCCTAGTTCGAAATTCACAATCGTTGGTTTAGCCATTTGGCGATCCTTGAGGATTTTTTCGAAACTCCCATGAATACAGGCTAGGGCATTGAGGCCACTATGAAATCTACCTAAGTGTGTCCCTCTTCCCTCCTGTAATAGAGGTAAAATAGTATGAAGTCTTCTTGAAAAAATTGGGGACTGGAGAAAGCTGGCTCATAAATAGAGGAGGACTTTAAGAGAAGTTTTACTGTGTTATACAGCTTTTCCAACTTCATTTTTCCATTAAAAATTAGTTCACCTTCAATGTATTTTACCAAAGTAATAGCACCTTAAAAATTCTTTCTTTTTAAAAGAAATCATAAAATGCTTTTTGTAGCCTTGAAAATTGTTTGAAATTGCATACGCATTATATAATATTCTTAAAAGAAAAAAGAAAAAGTTACATAGGGATAAAAAAAAAATGGATATCATTTAAAATATTGCTAAAGCCATTTTGTTTATAACCCATGACGCATCTGAATATTCTTGCATAGCCCTGTAAACCAGTCATTAATACTAATCATGCTGTACTCAATCAGAAACATGCCTTTTGCATCTAAATAATGTATGTTACTTTCATTATGCTTTGTGATATATAAAAAAATTAAAATTAAAAATGGCTTTAAACAACTTATCGACCATAATGTACCTGAATCCTTTAGTGAAAACTCGTTAACAAGGCAATAATTATAATCGCATTGTTTTCAATAGAAATCATGCCACAGTAGACATGAGCAACATATATAAATTTCAAGGCATTGAAAAGCATGTACAGAATGCTAGAGAGATGAACTGACCTCATAAATATTTTCTAAATTTTAATGACAGTTGTTTCAAAAACATTAAATGTAGCTATATGCATACAATTTAAAATACGTGTAATACTAAATGAATGCTTTTTATTTATTTATTTATTATTATTATTAATTACATTAATTTCAGTAGAAACATCTTTTCATTAAATGCAGACTTTTGAAAATATATAAACATTAAATTAATATTTTGATAGATTAAATTATAATTGTAAATTTATAAGTTTAAAAAATTGTATTAAGTTATTTTGAGTCCATTCAGTATTGTATCTGTACTTATATAAACGCACATACATACTATTCTTTGAAATAATAACTTAACGTATTTATCAACATGTAATACTTTTCTTTTCTTTTTTTTTTTTTAAATTCAACACCAATTCCTTCAATAATAATTTTTGAATAATTTAAACACAATGCACAATTTCCCCCCACAAAAAATAAGGATAAACAGCCAAATCTAGTAATCCTACTACCTCTTATTTGTATGAATACAGGGAAAAGGGAGTAAACTGGCTACTGTAGCTTTGACAGTGTGCTCAAGTTAGGTTTGCCCCGAGTATAGATTAATGTCAATCCAACATGTAATTTCTTAATTAATCAAACCTCGCTTTCCCACGATCAAGGCATTACTGCAGAAAAATTGCTTTCGGGTGCCGCTTGGACCATTTGGCGAAAATCACCAGCGCCACGCCTTTATGTATTATTTAGAAGTTGCAACATTCCACTGGTTACATTTGCTATCTCTGGCAAATTAGCGCACTTTTTGAATGAGGTGAGCTTAACTAAATTTCAACTACAAAATGGGGTCAAAATGACCCCATCTTGGGAAAATGAGGGTTAATGAACTTTTAATATTTTTTTCTAAAGCTTTAGAATATATTAAATTAATTAAATAGGTTAGCTAATGAACACTCTTACGGGATCCACTTTCAAAGCACAATGAAAAATAAGCTTGCACAAGTAAAAATAAATATTGGCCACTCCAAAGCAGGATACGTCACAATTTGGAATGCACAAAGCAGAAGAAACAGCTTTATTGCAGAACAATTGCAGGTATTAAAAAATTGGGGCAGGGAAGAGGAGATTTAGTTTCAAGAATGGATATTTTTTAAAATCCTGTTTTTATCATTGAAACAATTTATCAAAATAATTTAAAAGTATTATGGGGACTGGAAAATAATATAATTTTTTTCTCATGTCGATATTTGATAGTTATTTATCAGCTCATTGTGTACTTGAATTTGTGCCAAAGACATTTCAAGGTTAGAATGACTTATTTACTCATAAATAATTAAAGTTTAAATTTCTTTTTGCAATTTATGGCAAAATGTCAGGCCAAATACCAGTAGAGGTAGATATCCTGCATTTTATGCTTTTTGAGTTTCAAAAGAATAGTAATGCAACAGTTGCTACGAAAAACTTTTACAATGTTTATCCAAGTTAATGCTGACTCTAGGCTATATGGCAGGGTGCTCCACTCAGCAGCCCTTTTAAACCTATTTTAGCACCCTGTGGCCCTTTTTCAACCCATTTAAGCACACTGTAGCCTTTTTAAAAACATTTTAGTACCAAGTGGCCTTTTCAAGCATTTTAAATGTTCAAAGGCCTTTAGATACTTTTCTTCCTGACATGTAACTTTCTAGCAATGCAGTAGAGAGTCAAAAATGCGCACAGTTCGGGACCAGATGTTGTGCGGATTTTAGGATTTGGCGGATTTTGGAGCCACTAAAAAATCATATTCAATTTGAATAATAAAAGCAGAATATTAATCAAACTAAACATATACCAGTGAATAATAACACAATTTTACTTGTATATTATATTATTATTTACTTGTATATTATAATATTATATTATTATAAGAATAACACTGAACATTAAAAAAATATTTATAATGAAAACAATAAATGAAAATTAAAAAATAGTAATCAAATCTATACAAATTCTGTTCATATGCAGTTTGTTTTAAGCTACACTTGAACATGCACATATATATCATTGAGATTTTTTTTTTTTTTTTTTTTTTTTTTTTGTCTATTGCAAATAGTCTTCAATTCTTATTTTGTAACACAAATTTATTTTTCGAAGAATTTAACTGAATTCTTCCATACAACTATGCCTTCATCAGATAGCATTCCTTTTTAAAAAATAGTTTATTATTTTCCTTATTGATATCATCATCATAATAATCATAATTTTCTTTTGATTAATTTATATACTGTAGATAATTTCCTTATCAGCAACTTTGTTCTTGCAGTTTTTTATGTTTTTATTATTGTAATCATAAAATGCAAGCACAAAATCTGCATTCAAGATCTTTTACAAAAATTCTAATTTGCAGTTTTGTAACTTAAATTTCATTGTTTGTATCTGAAAAGCTATGCGGATTTCGGACTTTGGCGGATTTTAGGTTGGCGGATTTCTGGCTCTCTACTGTAGTTTTATAGCATTCTTGGAAGAACAAATACATATTGCCTATATATACAATACACGTAAAACTAGTAATTTACTTTTGTCACATACAAAAATCATTACATAGAAGACTGCAAAATATGCAAATAATGCCATTTTTGAAAACAGGTTACCCTTTTTATTGAATTCCTCCCACCGATCCTTTTATTCTAGAGTGAATTAGTCTAGAGCCAAGTACATTAGACATTTTCAAATGTTAAATATGGTTTACTAAGTTCAAATCTGTAATTTGAATCTTTCCGACTGATACTGATCTGGAAGACCAATAACTTTAAAGAATGTCATATTAAGCATTGGACATTCTAGGAACTGAGTGTCAAACACTCGTAACCAACCTTGGTCAACTATTCAAGAATATTTTCAGTTATTTAAAGTAAGCACAGCAGGTGTTTGGAACCCACATAACCTCTCCGAAGAAAACAAAGCTAACCGCTCTACCTCATGCAACTTATTGCTTTAGTGGTCCAATAAAGGAGCGTTTTTTGAATGCTTGATTATTGGAGATGAAAAATGGGTTGTTTATTATAATCCAAAACATAAAAGGCAGTGGCTCTCTCCGAATGAGTCATATTAAAATACAGCTAAGCCAGGTATATACCTCAAAAAAGTGCTTTTGTATGTTTGGTGAAATACTAGTGGGGTTGTTCATTTTGAAGAGCTGAAACCTGGGCAAACTGTAACAAAGACCTTTATTGTGAACAATTGGACCAAGTAATCAATCTTAACTAAAAAGTGTGCAGTGATTGTTAAAAGAAAACCGTTATTCTGCAACACAATAATGCAAGACTGCCCTGCCTGCGCAAGACAGATTTAGAAAACATTAATGAATTGCAGTGTGAGGTATTGCCTCACCCACCATACTCATCCGACATTATGTCATCGAATTTCTATTTATTACAATCGCTACAACCTTTTCTAAGTGGCAAAAAATTTGGATGAAGCCCAAAATATAACTACAGATATTTTGCTCAAAATCCAATTGATTTTTATTGATTTGGTGTTGAAAACTTACACACAAGGTGGCAAAAGATTGTTGGTAACAAGAGTGATTACAGCATTGATTAAAAAAATAAAAATTTATCTGTTTGAATTCATTGTAAAAAGGCATTACTTTCTGGTACCCCTAATAATTGATTGCCTTAGTTTCTTTTCTTTTCTTTTTTTTTTTTTTTTTTTAACAACAAGTTTTAGTAAAAATACTTTTTAAATGTCATTTTAAAACTTTTTTTTTTTTAACCTACAATATGCTTATATTACAGCCCATAGAGTTGTAAGATATGTATTTTTTTTATAAATGTGCCAATAATATACTGAAAGTAAATTTGTAAAATGCATACATGTCCTGCAGAACATTTTTGATCATCTGAAAAGTTGTTGCAGAACATTTAAAGTATTCAGCTATGGGGATTGGTCGAAAATTCAAATAAGAGTAATAAAGGGGGGAAAAAAAGGCTCATCACCTGCTGTTTAGAAGGGAAGGGGAAAAAAGTTTATCAATTACTTGCCATTTCAGAAGGGAAAAAATTATCAAGATTACTTGCCATTTCAGAAGGAAAAAAATTATCAAGATTTTCTGGAAACTTGAAATTTCCAGTTAGCTGAATGCCAGATACTAGAGATTACTATATATATATATGCTCAATACAATTCAAAACTTTAAAGGGAATAAGAAAATTATTTCATTTATTTTCTAGATAATAATCAAAAGTTGTAATCCATTTATTAGAAATACAAAGTGCCAGTTTATAGAAAAATTTAATAGTAAAAAATAAATTCCAAATCAAACCAAAAATTTTGTTCATAACTTTACCAATAATGAATAATAATACTGTTTTTATCATCAAGACTTACCTTGCTCAGCATGAAATGTAGTAACATCACAAATACTAGGAGTCAGCATACACGTCAAGACAAGATTGAATTAGATGTTGGACGTTTCAGAATATGATAACATTACCTACAGTAACATCATAGCTGCCAACTTAAGCACTTTTTGGCTACTGCAAAATTTTAGCAGAAATTTATGTATTTCTGCAACAGTTTTTACTGATTAAAATAAAATGAAAATTTTCCAGTAGCCAAAAAGTGTTAAAGTTGGTTACTATGAGTATCACTGACCAATGACTCTATACTAGAATCCTGTGCAAATCAAGTACCCGACCTGCAGAAAGAATTTCAACCCAACCCAAACCCGCAGCTTTCAACCCGCAACTCGTAAAAAAATATTATTCAATTTACATTAATAAGAAACTGAATTAAAATTCTATTTCACAAAATACAATTATATTACTGAATAAAGGTTTCAGAGAATTAATTATTACATAAATATTACAAGTATATAATTATATTAAAACTAGTGTATAGTTATAAAATTATACAAAAAATAACTAGTCTAAATATAAAGAAAACTTCAGTGTATAATACAATACAATTCCTTGTGTATTACACTTACTTTTAAAAATTCCACTGTTTCAAATATTCACAGAGTACAAAAAAATGTGAAATCAGGAAGTAAATATACCTTAGAAGGCAAATAATTTTCTCATATAACGTTTTAAATGTTAAGTATTAATATATTTATGCATTTCTTCTTTACAAATTAAACTTATGTATAAGAGTTATGTTGCTTCAAACTGCTATGAAGGAAGAGAATATCATTCAGTCTCTGCATTCAAAAAATTATATTCATAAAAAAGCAACAACAAAATTTTTTTAAAGAAAACTATTTTGTGGGTGGTCCCGCAGAGCCAAAAATTAAAGCTTAATCGACCCGCACCCAACCTGCAAGGTATGTAACCACGGGTACCCGACCCATTGCAGAACTCAACTCTATACTTAAAGTATAATTTATGACGATATTATTTTTCTTATAAAGCAAAGTACGTTTTGAAACTATTATAAAATATCTTCATTAATAAAGTTATAAATAAAAATCTTGGTCTGCCTTGAGATGAAATATCTAGTATTTCTTACTGAAGAATGAGGATTGCAACTTTGTTTCTTAGAATAATAACAACAACAATAGCGACAATAAATAAATAAATAATCACAAAAGTGGACAGTGAAAAAGAGTGATACCAGACAACCTAGAAAGCAAATTAGAATAAATAAAATGTATAAAGGGGAAATGTGGGTCTAGGACGTTCAATCCACTATTCCCGACGACTGCACATAGATTAACTTAAAAAAGAAAAAGACATGATCACATGTATTTAAATTTAAAAAAAAGAAAGAAAGAGAGGAAGAGACACACTAGAAAACTTAGATAGCAAATTAAAGTAAGAAGTATCAAAGCACAGGAAAGGTAGTCAGAGGATGGGATATTTCAATAGTCACTAAGATCTGGTCTTCCAGGCTTTTGTTATTAATTAACTATTGAAGTTTTGAACATAAATTTTTAATCATCTTGAATATTCAATATTTATTTGTTACAAACGAATAATATCTATTTAAAAAGTAAAGCTCAGAGAAATAAAATATATGTTAATTTTATTTCTGTATATATAAATATTAAGGATTTTGAAAAACCTTTCTAAAACTACATTTGGTTGATTTTCATTTTTATAGTAACTACCAATAATTTTTATTTTATTTCACTCTTTGTTGTTTACATCCAAAAACAAACTAGATTAAAAAAAAATTGCAGGTAAAGAATGGTATGATAAGAAATAACAGGAATAACTACAAAATGACTCGATAATTTTAATGAAGATGCTAATAAATCAGCGAGCATCTTGAGTACCTAAAAAAAGAAATAAAAAAGCTAGATTAAATGAGTTTCTGGAATAAAAGTTCAGGAATTAAAGATGTTGAGACAGAGGCAGGAAAAGTCTGATAAATATAGAAAAGAAGAGAGGGGGAAACTTTCGAATTCTATGGAAATTGAAATTTTACATTTTTCAAAATAATCAACTTATACATAGTCATGAACCTCTAAAAAATCTGTAAGTAATTTGGAAGAGCAGGTAAAAAAAAATAAAAACCTAGGGTAACAATACAACAACAGACACTATCACTACAACTTCAATTCAAAGCAGAAAATGATTGGATGTAGGTCAAAATCCTATTGATTGAGAGCTAATTAACTGCTGACAACAAAAATGGAAATACTTTCATCTAGAAGCAAATTAAGTAAATTTTTACGGAAACAACTTGTAAAGTCCATCAAGGAACTATTCAGTAGATGTTCAACTCTTCATTTCAGGTCCAACTTGTAACATATGCTGGTCTGGGATAATTTGTTCTCACTTTCGCTTAGATGAAGAATATAAAAATTCAGAAGTCCTATTTCTGCAAACCAGGATATCCACATTAGAAACGGGGATGAATTTTAATAAATTTTAACAGCATTTCTAAAATATATTCACTTATAAAAACAGGATCTTTTAAAAGTTTGTAATGAATAGTCACTGACTATAAAAATATACCATAAATAGATCTTAAAAACAGATACAGAATTTGTCATCATCAATGCAACAATGCCAATAAATAATAGATGTTTCAATTGATCTTTTAATGATGTCCCTGAATATTCTTTTAGTAACACCGTTAGACAAGGTCTCCAGTCTCAAATGATAACTGATGAAGAAAAAATAACACGCCTCGATTTACAATAATTATTTTATTTATTCTCCATCACTTCACCATTGTTATTATTTCTAATTAAATTGAAAAATAAAATCTATAAGTGAAAAGTTATTAATGATTAAGGTTAAACCACTATTCATTTTACAAGAAAAATCATTTCTTTATAAATAAATAAAATATATTTTAGATAAATAATATCATTTATAAAATTGACTTAAAAAACAAAAAAAATCCTCCTGCTGTGCAAAATTATACAGTCAAACTCAGTTATAATTCCAAGAGACAAAAAAAAAAAAATGTTTAACACTAAAGATGAGTAATAAGTGAGTTTAATTTAAAAGCAAGTAAAATTGTTTTATATAACTAACATAATAATTAAAGTAAGAACATCTTTATTAGAAAACATAAAAAAATATATTTACTATTTTCCCAAAGAAAGAATCTTTTTTATTTAACATAATTCAGATTAGATATGTTTATTAACATCATAATTAGGTATGATAAACATAATATATGGATTATTTTGTTAAACATACAATAATTTAAAAAGGCAATAGGGAAAAGAACTTCAATTAGTAGTTTTATTATCTGTTTCCTTAGAAAATGATTCTATATATATTTTTTACATTAAAATAAAGGTGATATGTTGTTATAAGCAAATTGTGTCAACACTGAAGTATATGAATGATTGAGTAGAACAAATTGTAGGCATGCTGATGCTATAACTGAGTTCAATTGTATTTTAAATTGTATAACTGCTAACAAAAAACGAACACACCTTTTTTACTTAAAAACTAAACCTGAACAAAAAAAAAAAATGGTTGAAACTCCTTGAACTCAACCTGCAAGAAAAACTTTCAGCTAATTTGGCCTGCATGTTAGGTTCAGCCCAGGTTATGGTTATCCAACCTGATGCAGGACTTCATCTCTGACCAGCAAAATTCACTCAGTTAACAGACAGAATACTTATCAGTTTTGTAAACAATGATAATGTCCTACATATGAATTCTCCATTATTATGAAACTCTATTAGTGTTAAGTTGCAATGAAAAATTAAAAAGTTATAATGTTTACTATTTTTTAACTGCATATTTTTTAGGTAAAGGATATTTCTAATAACAGTGAAAAATGATTCAGGCAGAAATTAGTGCTTTATGGCCCAGTATTGCCTCTTTGTTGATAGAATTAATTCAGTTTTTATCTAAAAAATGGATAGCCTTTATTTATTTGTTTTACTTATCACCAATAAATATATTTCATATATACTTTGTAATTTAAAGTTTTGCTGATATGTATAATGTATGTGTAAGAACCAAAAAGAGAAAAAAAAATGTTCAAAATTTACTTTACTCTTTTTGCATAGTATAATAATATATATATATATATATATGTTATCATATAATTATTAACAATCATACATATTATAAATATTTATCTACATCTCACTCACATCATATCACAAAGTATTTAAAAAAAGTAAATTTTATAAGATGTATTAGTATACCATTTCGTATACTATAATCACTTACAATCACTATCACGGGACAAATTCTTTTTATTATTTTCAGAAGCATACAGACCAGGAAATTCTTTTTCTACATCAGGACTATCAAAATCCATACCAAGAGTAACAAACTAAAATGTTCTTTAACTGGTGTACTCTAGAAATTAACAAAATAAGTTAATCAGGTATTATAAAAGTTCTATATAATATAGAGCAAAATAAATAAAGTTATATAACATAAATACACTTAAATAAAACTAACAAAATGTATTTAATAAAGTTGAAATTTGGCTTTTATAAAAAAAAAAAAAAAAAAAAAAAAAATGTAATACAGTTTAAAAGAATCTTAGAGTTTATTTTACAATCTTGATTTGAATTACTTATTAAGATCATCTAACAGGGAAATCATTATGACAATGCCATATAAGAAACAGTACTATCTTACAGAGTTGTAGTGCAAAGGAAAATAACTTACTTAAGGAACATAAACTTGAAAGAAAATCATTGTTTAAAATAAGCTAGCCAAACACTCAGCTAAATGTATAGATAAAGAAGTGAATTTTTCTTGCAGCAAAGTACAAAACAAAGGTGTTTACATAAATTTCTGATTAAATTTAAATTTGTAGATAAAATATTTAAAAATAAGGCATGCATTACAATATTTTCACCGATTAATAAAATTAACTGTCTCATAGAATCAAATTCTGGTTTAAAATGTGTTTAAGTTCAATACCGATATTTATTATTAATAAAAATTAAATAACACAATTGCCTACTTTAGAGTTCCTCCATCAGTATTTTCAGTTCCAGTACCGGACTTTCTTCAGATGTACTTCGCTGACTGCTAGCTTGCCTCTGTTGTTTATATTTGAGTATTGATCCAACTTTGTTCCAGGAGTTGCGATCCTTCTTGCTGGTTGCATGTGTGCTCATTGGCCACAATTTCGATTATTTCATATTTATCTAACTCGTAAAACAAAGTTGGATCAATCTACTCAAATATAAACAACAGAGGGAAGGTAGCGGTCAGCGAAGTATGTCTGAAGAAAGTCCGGCGCCGGAACTGAAAGTACTGATGGAGCAACTCTAAAATAGGCAATTGTGTTATTTAAGTTTTATTAATGTTTAAGAAGTTCTTCTTGTTATGAATTTTAAAATAGATATTTATTTTTAAATTTATTTTTCTAGCATGTCTTTAATATAATCTTTGATACACCATGACTAAAATTTTGGGAGGGGGACAGCATGATCCCTTTCCTGGATACAGCCTTGACTAGAATCCCGTTATCCAAAAAGCACTGGACCAAAATGTTTTTAAGTAATTGAGATGCTATAGAAAATTTTGGATAACTGAGAAGCAATCATTTTGCGCATAAAAAAAAACATATAAAGGAGAACCATATGGCATCAAAGAGTCTGACTAGCTTTGGTTGAGATTGGAGAGTGTTCAGTTATGAGCACTGAATCAAGTTCTTCTTCCCTCCAGCCTGAAAAGCAAATAGCATAACCTGCTTTATAAGGATAGTGTCAAATAGTTGTGAAACAGCACATTCTTACAGAAAGCAATTACATATGTTTTTGTAAGTATGAATTGTATAAAATGCAAATGAAACAGTGTAAGTATGGAGAACAAGCTAAATATCTTGAAAAGAGTTAACAATGGAAAGTTATTACAGAGCACTTGTACTCATTTATATATGAGAAGTCTACACTTACAGTCAAGATTAAAAGTCATGCTTATATTGAGACATGGTGCACAAAAGTTGAAACAAATGCAGGCTTAGCTGGAAGTATTTTAAAATTATACATACTGTAAAATTCCGATTATAACCCCTCTTCCTTTTAGAAACAAAAATCGTTAAAATTAGAAAGTGTGATATTATCAGAAACTTTTAAAAAGCTGAAAATTTAGGAAAAACTTCAGATTGTAACATTTAAGAAAATGGAAGATTTTTGAAACAGGAAAACATCTGAAAATCACAGATCAAGGTATAGTTGGGTGGGGGGTTACTATCGGAATTTTACGGTATAATTTATCAAGAACTACAAATCTTAATTTTTTAAAGAAGATTTTCACTTTTTCTGAAAAAAAATTCCTTTGCATCTCAATAGAAAACCTATCAAATATTGCCTAGGACTGAAAATGCTGCTTATAGTATCTCTCTTATTCTGATTTTCGAATGTTGGTTGGTATCGGTATGTAATAAAAATTGTAAGGAAAGAAAATACACTAAAATGTTATTAAAAATATATTTTAATAATCAAATCAGTTGAATGAAAACATAAACAAAGTATTAAACTATTAAATAAATAAATTAGAATAAACCTCAACATTACTTTGTGCTGACATTAACATTTTCAGCTGGGCGCCCAGCTCTTTCAGACGACGACTTCTGTTGTGGAAATCTTGAGTAATGGTCTTGAGTAGTATCGGCAATAAGGTGGCGCCACACTGTCAGGTGCCACTGCACCACTGTTGTTACATGCCTGCTGATTGGTAGCTATTGCTATTGCTTCCCAATACATTGAGTAATTGTAATCTTCATAATCTGCGATTTTACTAGGTTTTTCAAAATTAATTATAATATCTTGATTCTGGTTTTAATTTTTTTCTTGGTGACTCCAATATATTATCCTAGTTTATTATTTTGATCGATGAAAGGTATTTTATAAATTTCTGTTGTTTCTAAAGGGGGGATGGGATCTTTATCGCTCCATATTAATTGAAAAATATTTCTATTGGGTTTAATAGCGATATTGATGCCAAATTTATTTTCTACATTTATTAATTTATTACAGGCTCCGCGATCAAAAGGAATAGAAGAGGTAAATTTTAAGGGGGGTTTTGAAAGTAAAGTATATCATCAATTGTTTTTATTCTACTTTTAATCAGTTTGTTAACAATTCTGTCTGGGTAACCTGCTTTTTTTAGTGAAAGCTTTATTTAAATTTAATTCACTCCCCCTTAAAATTTACCTCTTCTATTCCTTTCGATCGCAGAGCCTCTAATAAAATAAAAAATGTAGCAAGTAAATATGGCACCAATATCCCTATTAAACCCAATAGAAATATTTTTCAATTAATACAAAGCGATAAAGACCCCCTCCCCCCTTTAGAAACGGCAGGAATCTATAAAATACCTTTCCTCGATTAAAATAATAAACCAGATTCATAGATCAGAGTCACCAAGAGAAAAATTAAGACCAGAATAAACGAGCATAAAAATGACATAAAAACTGACAAATTCAATACAGCGTAAGCTAAAACTTTTAATAATCAAGACATTATAATTAATTTTGAAAAAACTAGTAAAATCGCAGATTATGAAGATTACAATTACGCAACGTACTGGGAAGCAACAGAAATAGCTACCAATCAGGAGGCATGTAACGACAGTGGCACCTGACAGAGTGTGGCACCACCTTATGGCCGAGACTACTCAAGATCTTCACAACAGAAGTTGTCATCTGAGGACAGCTGGGTGCCCAGCTGAAAATGTTAACGACAGCCCGAAGTAATGTTGAGATTTATTCTAATTTATTTATTCAAATCAGTTGTTTTGCAAATTATGGCCTCAAATCACCTATCTTTTTACATTTCTAGGATCGATCAATTAAGCCTATCATGTTTGAAATGATAAAATATTTATTTTGATGTTCTCATTTCATGCGTAAATTTTATAATTATCTGAGGATAAGATAATTTCACATCAGAGAAATATTTTAAGAATAAAGTTATCAGTTATTACGGTTTAAGTAATCTACTAAACTGGAAGTATCAAATATAGCAATAAACCTAATCATGTATATGCATGCACTATAAAAGTTCTGAAACACTACACAAAAACATGCAGTTTGCCATTTAACCAAATTTTGTGTTCAAAATACTTTTCTTATTTCAAGATGTGCAAAATTCTTCGTATGTATAAAAGGATAAGAGGAGGTAAGATTTTAAATTATTATTTTAGTATTTTAAATTAATAGTGAGTAATAGCTTAAAGAAAATCCCATTAAAATTCTTAACTTGAAATTAATTCTAAAGTTTCCACTGTAAAGTAAGTTTTATTACAATGCACAATCACAACACTAAAGTCAGATAAATTGAACAACTTTTAGAATAAAAATGCTGAGTAAGTGCAACTCTGTTTCTTGTGGTCAAGTAATGCATATTAATTATTCCCGGAGATCTGGGCCAGGGCGAAACTGTCAATCATAAAGTTAATAGCTATGTTACATGTACATAAATTATACTTTCTTACAACTACTCGGTATTCAGTAAAAATTGCCAGTATGTGTCTTTTACATTTTTTTTTTTTTTTTAATATATACCTACTAAATCCAAGACAACTTTTGTTCCAAGGGGATTTCTTTACCAGCTGTTTTTTTTTTTTTTTTTTTCTTAGTACAACAGGACTATTTCTTTCAATCTGGCATTTTGCGTCATTAACAATTTATAGTGTTCCACTTCAAAAATGCCTTCCAATATCCAGTTCTACCATTTAATTTCTTTCTCTATCACAAAATTTTTTGAGAAATCCGTAAAAACCTCTATATGTGTTTTTTTCTCTTCCCATCGGTGAGGATCGAACGCACAACCTTCGGGTGCATAGCTCTGTACTCTGACCACACAGCATACAGTTCTTGGCTAAATATTTCTGAATATTTAGATTAATGTTTTCAAGTATATTTAGTACGACAAGACTATTTCTTTCAATCTGCTATTTTGTGTAGTTACCAATTTATAGTGTTCTACTTCAAAAATGCCTGCTAATATCCAGTTTTATCATTTAATTCTCTAATACTCTTACTCTATCTCTATTTTCTCTCTTACTCTAATGCTCTAATATTCTCTCTCTAATTTTACTATTTAATTCTCTATTTAAACCAACTCTATCTTAAAATATTTTGTGAAATCCATAAAAACATTTATAGATATATTTTTCTTTCAACTAACCATCAGTGAGGATCGAACTCACAGTCTTCGGGTTCATAGTTCTGTTCTTTGACCACATAGCCACTTGGCTGAATGTCAATGTATTATATTAATTAATCTGTGAGGAATTTTGAGTGTAATTTAAGTATTGAATAATCAGTTTATACTTTTTTTTTTTTTTTATATTATGTTTTGTTCTGTAGAAATTGACACTGTTAATTATTAACAATAAATGCAAAATTGTTTTTAAGATTATTTTAAAAATTAAAATATTTAGTAAATAAGTATTAAGCAATTAGGGGAAGATACTATACAATCAATGCATTCAAATTCCAATAATTTATTTGGAATTAAAAATCAATATACTATTTGAATATGTGTTTAGGAATTTAACTGAACACCCTCTATTATTTTTTTTTAAGGGTGTTAAAACACAAATATCATTAGTCCTGTCGTACTAAATTAAATTCTGTCATAGACAGAATTTCATCCATAGTCTTTTTTTTTTTTTTTTCCCAGATAAACTTGTATTATGAATGCAGGGTGCGAAATTTCCACTCACCAGCTCGCCATTGGCGAGTGAAAATTTTATTGTGGCGAGTAAAATTTCGATCTAAATGTAGATAGAATTCTTACAGTATACGGTGCTACAAGAAAAAAAATATATATCGATTTGAAAGCGTAAAATCATGTTAATCTTAGGTAAGTTGATCAGATATTCTCTTTTTAAGAGGACAGTCTTTTTTTTCAACGCTCTGCCCTCTTAAACAAAAAACACATTACAGGACTAAAAAGTCTTCTATTTTATGTTTTTCGTCCTCTGTCTTCTTTTTCAAATGAAAAGGATTTAGTCCTTAATTTCAAAAATTTCGCAAAACTGGGAAGCTCAGTAGGCTGTATCGAACGGTGAACACTAACTTTTTTCTGCGTTAGGTTCACAAAAGAACAACTTTCTAATAAACTTGCCAAAGTATATTATGGTTTAGTAGAGGTCAAGATTCGCGGTCGCCACTCGCCACGTGGCGACCTAATTTGAAAGAGTGGCGACCCAGAAAAATTGCTGTAATCGCCAATCAGACATGCGATATTTTCGCGATTTCGCAGAAATCTGTGATTCCCCCCCCCCCCCCCCCCAATTCGCGGAATTTTCATAATTAACTTCTTCTGCTTAAAAAAAAAATCGCGGATATCGTCCGTTTTAGAAAAAGAAACCCCATTAACGATCGGCGATTAAATTCGCTACGAAAGCCACCCAATTCATAATCTTTCTCCATCCACAACATAAATGTCAACATTCATTTTAAACTTGCTTAATGAGATTCTAGAACCTATAAAGAAATAGAATTGTTAAATATTTCTAGCTCATGTAATTATTTTTTTCCCCTTCCCCCATTTTCTTATCTCCAACTAGTGATCGGCGATCAGATGTTCTGCAGAATTCTTTTGCTTCCCAGTCTTTCTCCATCCACAACATAAATGTCAATATTCATTTTAAACTTGGTTTGTTAGATTCTAGAAGTAGAACTGAAAGAGTTTAATATTTCCTGCCCATGTAATTAATTTTTACTCCCCCCCCCCCCCCCACACACATCTCCAGATAGTGATCAGTGATTAATTCTAGATACAATAAAGAGATAGAAGTACTTAATATTTCTCACATATGAAATTATTTTTAAACTTCATTACTGAACTTGATAAATTTACTTATTTTTTCCCAATTAAATTAAATATTTATACTGAATATCTATTCCAAATGTTTAAACAAGGGGAAAAATGTAGACTAAATTTTTCAGGTAGGAAAATTTTTTCTAAATCAATTTAAGAAAATTTACTCAGTTGGTTTTATGCATATTAGAAACTGATAATTAACTACTGTAGCTTTTTTAAATATGTATGATTAATGTACATAAATATAAATCATATTTTATATTTGTTTGATTTTTTTTTTTTTTTTTTTCTTGTTGACATGGAATTTTAATAAGGTTTTATGTGGATATGAAACTTATTGCAATAATATTAAAGAATTGTTTTGTGCTAACGAAAAAAATCCTGAAATTTTAATGTAGATAGAAAGCTATAAATATATATAACTAGTTAGGTAGTTAATTTATTAAAATGACATTATCGATGTTCAATCAATTAACCAAACAATCATGTTAGCAAAAAATTTTCAGCTAATTTCTAATTTTAGCAACTGTATGTCTGTTAATATAATTAAATCTCGTATAATATGCCAAAAAAGATTTTTTGTTTTCTTCTAATGCTAATCACATCTATTTTCCGTATGGAGATGTCACACTAGGTGAAATTTATTAAATAAATCAAATTTTTGTATTTCTCTTTCAATAAGACAAAGTAAATATTCTTGCAAAACACGAATTGTGTATGAGAAATAACATTATTTTGTTAGTGTGCCATCATTATAGCCTGCTGTTTTCTGCATCAAAATGAAATTAATACTTAACTACAAAAGTCCATATATTTTTCCTCATTACTAAAACTTTGAAATCTTCTTTCTAATACTATAGTTATTAATAGCATTTAAAAGTTACATTATATGCTACTATAACTAGCCTATATGTTTATAAAACTCACTCTTAAAATACTAATAAGAATGAAATCATAAACACTCAAAGGAAATTCAAACGAGATCATATCTTCTCCCAAAAGTCGAATCATTTTACAATGATTTGATTTCTCAGCCAATTTTGTCTTTCTTCCACCTGCTTTCATTTCAGATATTGAAACTTTTAAGCTTGAGAAGTATGAAAGTTTTTAAAAAAATAATTATTTTCAAACAATATTTAAAGATTTTTTTTTTTTTTTAAATTATTATTAAAATACAATAAAGGCCACTATTTCTTAATTTTCCGACCATATCATCTGTGTTTTATGCCTTTATATGTATGTAGATATATATTTTTTAATTATGTGTGTGAATATCAGGCATAACGTCGACTCTCAAGTGGCCACTGGCCACTTACAAAAATTGTAAGTCTTGACCTCTATGGTTTAGTCTATTCAGATTCTTCGAATCACAAAGGAATAAAAGTATTTCCTATATTTGTACTGTTCTTTGATCCAGAACATGGAATCACTATTGAAATTGTCATGAAATCATTAAGAAGGTGATGCTCCGGTTGATACGTGGTGGGTTGACGTGTGTTCTCACTTTTGCATGAATAATATTCCTCATAAAGATAGGCCCACCAGTGACTGAGAGGTTCTATCCTCGAAGCTGATATATGTGAGGTGCTGGGTTCGATACCCAGTCACGCTTGTTGGCTTAGTCATTAAGAGTTTTTCGTGATTTTCTCCGAAACTAGCGTAAATATGAGCAAGACCCCACTGAGGACTCTCCTACTCAAGCTTAAAGCGATAGTACAGACAATTGAATTTAATGATAACACTACCACCACACCACCTCACAGAAATATGCAAAAGTTAGTTGAATTCATTTTATGTCCTCCTGGCAAAAACGCTCCCACAAAGTGACTGTTTTCTTCAATGAACAAAATGTAGACATGTGAAAAAAATCCCCTTTATATACCTACTTTAAGAACTTATTATCTACTAAGACTAATTTAGGTTATATGTGTGATAACTTTTATAAAATGTTGATAAAGAATGACTGTTCGTTAAAACAAATTGTTTCATCTGCCGAATATTAATTTTATTTTTTCTTTTATGATTATGATTTTAATAAAAAAATGTCTACCAACTTTTTTTATGTAACTGCATGAATGTACGACAAAAAAAAAGAGTTTTTGTCTATAGCAAAAATTAATAATAATTATAATAAAAATCTATATTGTCCAGTGACACCTATAAAAATTAGAGATTTTTCCTCTCGTATCCGTATATTATTAATTTAAATTAAGGTGTACTGATCCAAATTCATCATCTGAGATAAAAATGTTTCCACCATTTGTATAAAGTAGCTTTTGAATCGGTTTTCATAATCATTTTCATTCAATTTTGTGTCCTCTAAAATGACCTCTTTTTCAAAATTGAATGTCTTCTATTTTCTTATAAAACAAAAGACATTGCGTAGCTTCTCTTTTTCCAATAAAAAAATTCTGGTCACCTTATACGTAAAAATACAGTAAGTTAATCATATTTTGCGGTGAGTAACTTTTTTTTTCAGCGAGTGTAATCTAAGTTGAAATTTCGGGCCCTGATGAATGGTTATCTTTAAGAAGTGTCAAAAATCAATAATTTGTAACCAAATTTTATGGTTTTTTAATGCTTATACATTTTTGCAGAATGCCTGCTTGTGTATGTTTTTTTTTTTTTTTTTTTTTTTTTTTTTCTGCTCTTATGCAGTAAAAAAGACAATTTTCCTTAAATTTGAAGAATTAAAAAAAAAAAAAAAAAATAGAAATTACATTACAAACTTTCTGAGAAAATTACCAATAGAAAAGTACTTGAATATGTTGAAGAAAATGTTGCCAATGACATTTACTTAAACACAATTTTTTACATTTGTAGCAGATTTTGCTTTATTAAGAAAACAACAACTAAATTGTCATTCACAGCAATTAACTTTTCATTGCATTTAGAAATTAAAATGTTCTTCAGATTTTTATCAGATAATGAGGATCAAAATTCAGTTTTAAATTATCTTATCTGACTGAAAATACACTCACAATGACTATGTATCAAATCATTATTTAAAAACCTCAAAAATTTAAGATTATTTTGAGATAATAAAAATCAATACTGTAATTTTTACACTATACGTTTAATAAGTCTCATTCCCTTAGTATATTTATTCTCTGCATATTTTCCTTTATATATTTTCCAGGAAAATTATTCAATTTTACGATTTTTCTTGTAGGTTCCTAAAAAAACAGTACATTTTTAATAAAGACCAGTAGAAATAGCCAAAAAACAGTAGTCTAGTCTACTGGTAAAAATAAAAACAGTAGAGTTGGCAAATATGCTATTCTGATATTCTGAATAGTCAAAATCTGATTACTAGTCAGTCTGCTATGTAGTATGCACAATAAGACAAAATGTGCAATACCAAAAATCCAGTTTGGGACCAGAGACTGTGCAGACTTTAGAATTTTGTGGAGTTTAGTTTTTTTATTTGCATTTCTAAATTAGAAATTTAACGCTATAATGCATTAAAAATGGTAATGATATAAGTAAGCATGTAAATGTAAAATAAAAATAATTAATTAATTAAGGCACTTAAAGAGGAATAAATGGAATAAAATATACTAAGTTTTATATTATATTTTTTTCAACTGACAAATTTAAATTTGCATCTGATACAATATAGACTTGTGTATTATAAATTTAAAATTTTTATTAAAATTTCGAAATACAGATCAAACTTTTTTTTCTCTTAGAATTTTTTTATTGCAGTCGTTGAATAGGTGCTTTTTTAAAAAAAAACACAAATACAAATGTTGTGTTAAAAAATTTAGGTACATATCTCAAAGACTTCAATTAAAATTATTTTTCCTTATCTCATTAGATTAAATTTCTAAAAAAAAAAACAACTTAATAGCTTTAACCCCTTAACTGCCCCGGGCGTATATATTCGTCTCGCTATGCCAATGCTTTAACTGCCCAGGGGATATACATGTCTTGCCTATGTACGATCCTTTGTGTTACACTGTTACCAGTGAAAATAGTCTCACAGCTTTGGAATACATTAAATGACCAAGACATTGTTTTTAAAGGATTAACTTATTGCAGAGAAAATGGGAAGTGGGAGGAATCAGAAAGAGAGTGTTTCTGGAACAGTGAACATATAATTACACACACCTGTATAAAAAATGCACTGGGAAGCGAATCTCAAAAGGTTTTGTTGAAAGGTAAAGGTAAAGTCCCCTTTGCCCTCCCTTCCGCCCCTCCTAATAATTTTACACTTTTGAAAATATCCTCATTCAACTTGTAGGCCCCCTAAAACCTATACACATACCAATTTTGAATGGTCTAACTAAATTTATATATATATATTTTTTTTTGTCCCCTTCACCCCCCCCCCTTTCTGCCCCGCCTAATAATTTTACACTTTCGAAAATATCCTCATTCGATTTGTAGACCCCAAAAACCTATACATACCAATTTTGAACGGTCTAACTCAATTCCTATTTTCTTTGCACCCCCCTTCTTTCCACCCCTCCTAATAATTTTACACTTTTGAAAATATCATCATTCCACTTATAGGCCCCTAAAACCTATACATACCAGTTTTGAATGGTCTAACTCAATTTTTTTCCCATTTCGCCCGCCCCTTTCCACCCCACCTAATAATTTTACACTTTCGAAAATATTCTCATTCAAAATGTAGACACCAAAAACCTACATATACCAATTTTGAATGGTCTAACTCAATTTTTATTTTTTTGCTCCCTTCCCCCCTTTTCTGCCCCCCCCTCCCTAATAATTTTACACTTTTGAAAATATCCTCATTCCACTTGTAGGCCCCTAAAACCTATACATGCCAATTTTAAATGGTCTAACTAAATTTCTATTTTTTTTTTTTTTTTTTTGTCCCCTTCACCCCCCTTTCTGCCCCTCCTAAAAATTTTACACTTTCGAAAATATCCTCATTGCACGTGTAGGCCCCTAAAACCTATCCATGCAATTTTGAATGGTCTAACACAATTTCTATTTTTTTGTCCCCTTTGCCCCTTTTCCTGCCCCTCCTAATAATTTTACACTTTTGAAAATATCCTCATTCGATTTGTAGACCCCAAGAACCTATACATACCAATTTTGAATGGTCTAACTCAATTTCTATTTTTTTTTTGCTTCCTCCCCCCCCCCCCTCTTTCTACCTCTCCTAATAATTTTACACTTTTGAAAATAGCGTAATTTCACTTGTAGGACCCTAAAACCTATACATACCAATTTTGAACAGTCTAACTGAATTTCTATTTTTTTTTGCCCCCCTCCCCCCCAATAATCTTACACTTTTGAAAATATTCTCATTCGAATTATAGACTCCAAAAACCTACATATACCAATTTTGAATGGTCTAACTCAATTTCTATTATTTTGCCCTCTTCCCCCCCCCTTTCCGTTCCCTTAATAATTTTACACTTTCGAAAATATCCTCAATCCACTTGTAGGCCCCTAAAACCTATACATCATACCAATTTTGAACGGTTTAAAATACTTTGTTTGAAATAAAAAAAGAATTACTTTTACCTTCAAGTGTATCCGCTGCTATGGAAACTCACATCGTCTTTCCAGAGAGAGATTACATGTTCGAATAAAATTTCATTTGCAAAAAAAATGTAACTTTTTTGTTTATTAACCAAAGTGGATGAAAATTGAACTGCAAGTTGGTCTGGTGCTACACAGCCTGTATATTAATTGTCAAGTTCATGAGACAAAATTTGAAAACTGCAATTTTTAATGCCACTTCAAAAACACGTGACTCAAACTCAATGAGTTTCAGATGTTTTCTTTTCTTCCTAGACGGTGTCCAGACAATCGTCTGATGTAAGTTGAGATTAGTGTAGTGTTGCCATCTCATTTTAATACTTTTGTTAATTTAAAAAAATCTAATTGTCCGATCAATCAGCTGTTTAATCTGTCGGATTCAGAAAAATCCCCCCTTTCATTTGGTACCTTATCTGTAACAATACGACAGATATTTCTAATTTAATTTCCCTTTTTTCCATTGGCCTATCTATTTTTAAGTGATTTGCTGTGGATTCTCAGTCATTTTTCAACCGACATGGGTCAATGTTTTAATTAATATCTCCGCTAATTAGGGTCGCATCATTTAGCAAATTAGATAATGAACATGTGATAAATTCCCCATCCAACAGCACTAGTCCGAAGTCTGTGAGATGATTAGCTCCAGAGTTTATCATGTTTCAATGGCAGCGTCACAGACAGACAGAGGTTCACTGATTTTAATTGTATAGATATACCTATCATAAGGTAAAATAAATACTATTTTGGAAAATATAGATATCAGTTGCCAGTAGTTTATTAAATTTTTATTTTAAAGAAAAAATCTTTTATATTTTTAACGATATTAAAAAAAATTAATATTATTATTTTTAGAAAATTAGCACGTATAAAGAATACTTTTTCAGCCTGTGTTTTTTTACTTTTGAAAGAAATATAGCTCTCGCACTCATATATATATTTTTTTAAGTAGTGTTTAATGAATTATCAACATTAATTTAAGTTTTTTTTTTTTAACATTTTCACATATGAAAATAACTTATTATAAGAAAATAATTTAATTAACAACTTATATCATAATACCATGAAAATAAAAAGGGGGGGGGGGAATGGCATTCTGACAGCTCTTTGTTTTATGGTTGTAGTGATAGAATTAAGCTTAAAACAAAAAACAAATTTAATAATAATTGAAATATGTAGTGCAATTATAATATGATCATAAATATGTAACAAGGATTTTGACAAATTGCAATACTGCTAAATTATATCAATGAATTAAATACTTTTAACATTTTCAAACAAATTTAAAGAATTTATTAGTTTGGTTTTACAGTCTGAATGCACTCTAATTTTTGCCCATCTTTTTAATAATAAAAGTGCCAGTTTCTGGAAACTAATGCTCAAAACTGAAGTCATTACTGCTGGAACAATAGATATCAAAATAAAGAAAATAAATTATCCCTTTTTTTTTCCCACAAAAGTTTAAATGATTTTTTTTTTTTTTTTTTAAGTTTGATTTAACAGAAAAAAAAAAAAAAAAATGTCACATTTACAACAATGTACTTAAAAAATAATAAAAAATAAAAACTTTATCCATGGTTTAAAAAATAAAAAATCAGATAATTAAAAAAGAAAGAATATTTAAATAAACATATAATTGATTCAGAAATTTTAATTCATCAACCTGGAAATTAATTTTTGATAGAATGGAGTAGAAGGCTGATTTTTACCAACTATGTGAAAAATACCAGAGCCGGGAATCGAACCCCGGGCCACCCGCTATAATATACATATAATTGTTTGTGATATATATATATATATATATATATATATATATATATATATATATATATATATATAGGTCTAAGCAGATTTGTCATAAAACAAAAGAAATTGTAATTATTAAAAAATGTATCATGTAAATCGACGACAAACAATTTAAATTAGCATGAGAAAAAAGTAATAAATTTACAGAATTTAGGTAATATTATCCCATTGATAAATAAATCTTTTAAACAAAGACTTATTTATTAATATGTTTCTCTGCTCATGCTAACATAAAACTTTGATTTTTTGAGACTATCCAAAACTTTGCTTAATGAAATAAAACATATCCATATACTGAAAATTAAATTATTTTTAGTATAAATTTTTCATTTAATATTTGCATGATCTAGTTCCAAAATGTACTTTGAACAATGCCTCTAAGCTTTTCATTACTTACAACACTAAAAATTTAAATTAATATTTTTTTTCAAAAAGCAAGTATATTTTTAGATTTCGATTTTTAATTTTGTGATTTTATTAATGATAACTACAATTATATAATTTCTTATTTTAATTAAAAATTGATTTAACAAGTATAAATATTAAATTTTTGAGTATCAATATCTTCTTATATAAATGAATAACAGAATATATAAGACAAATATAAAAACTCTTTAAATATTATTTAATACAAATGTAAATCTAAGAAAATGTCATAAAATAACTTAAAGAGCTATTTAAAAACATAAAACCTTTAAGCGATAGACATTATATTCTTTAAAAGACTCAATGCTTAAAAGTTACGATTTGGCAAAAGTAAATACAGCCAGTGGCAGCTCAAACATCGCCAACATGTTTTCATGCAGCAAAATGACATTGCTTTCATTTTAAAACACATTTAACAAGTTGTAAAATACAGTATGTAAAACTATTTTGCTTGTAGTATGTTTAAATTGCTGTTTAAAGTAGAAATATCCTAAGAAAAAATTCGTAAACATTATTTTCAAAGATTGAAAATGGATGCAAATGGTGATCAATTACAAAAACATGCTGATTTCTCAAAATTAGACAGGATTTTCTTCATAAAAATCAGCCAAAATTAAAATATGTCACTTAAATAATATTCTAGCAATAAAAATTGATATCTTAATTCATTCTAATAGAAATAAGCCTTTGTTTCTGAGTTGCTTCTCAATACACTGCTATTCCAATTGCTAAAAAACTGGAAATAGCCCAAGACGGTAAAAAACAGGTCCCAACCAATGAGATGTCTGCTCTCGTATGTCATCTCCCTGAGTATAAAGGCTTGCTACTTTATAGTGGTTTAACCCCCCCCCCCCACCCTAAAGAAAAGTTTTTATTTTATAAACAACATTGATCATCATTATATTAAGCTATAAAATTATTTAAAATTTATTTTTCTCAGTGACAAATGAAAACTACTACTAATCTATTTTTCTTAATTTAAAAACTTATTTACTGTAAACATGAAAATTAATTTTAAAATTTATTACTATGTATTAAATTTTTATAATTATATAATTTTCTATTATTATTATAATAATAAAATTTGTTATTTCAATGGCTAAGAATTAAAGTTTAATTGCAACAATTGTAATGGTGAAAAGAGTAATTAGGTCAGTTTCAATCTACAGAATGGCATTAAAGAATCATTTTTCAAACATCAAAATGTTTCTAAAGGCTTAACATATAAAAATGATTCATCTAAATCTATTATTTTTCAAAAATAGTATATGTTTATATATATATATAAGATAAGAGTGATATCTAAATCGTGTATAAAATTTCAATAAATAAAAATGAATGAATGTTATTAATATTTGTTTGTTCTTGAATATGCTGCAGCATTTTTAAAAGCTGTACATCATTCTGAGTATGAATTTCGTTATTTATTTATTTATTTATTCGCGTTAAAAACGCTCAACACTAATTAAATTGTATTGTACGTGCCCAAATGCATGATATATTCACATCAAAAGTAACCAGAATTTGAAATGCCATAATTTTGTAACCATTGTCTGAATTACGCAATAAAGTAACTAGAATTTTGGAGAATTTAATATCAAATAAACATGGGATACGATTTGCCGATATCCCAATTGTATAAAAGCACAGAATTTCGCAATAGCTACAACTGATTCGCGGAAAAATAGCATTCCCGGATCTTACATCTATCTCAACCAGATACGTGCTCGTAAATTTTTAAATGACATTTAAACACTTTGTGAACATTAATAGCATCAATGAGTAATGTAATGACGATAATAATACTTTAAATTTTTCTTTATCTTTTAAATTCTATTATCTAGAGACTATTTTATTGTTGTTTTCTTATTAAACTTATTTCATAAAAGTAAAACGAATGTTCAAACTTGAAAAAAATATATTTTTAATATTTATCACGAAGCTTTTTTGTAAAACGTAAGCATGATAAGTGATTCTCTAGGCCATAATTTTACACAAAAATTTGAAAAAAATATTTAAATAAATTACAAACAATTAATCAATTACCTTGTGAGAAAGAAAAATCACAAAATTTTGGAAAAGCACATTTAAAACTGGTCGAAATAACTGAAAAATTCTAATCTAAACACAACTCCTTTGTTTAAAAAATATATTGCTGAAAATTCTACGTATTAATGAAATAAAAACATATGATTTTTCCTTGTATTTTGATTTCTTTTCTTAGAAATATGAACGAAAACATGAGTCACGTAGAATTAGAATGATTCGTTTATGAGTAACGCTTGAATCCCGACATTCACTATTCACTCGTAGTTTCGCAACATTTCCTTTATACGACAAATTTGTCCTCAAATGTCCTCAAATTAAAGCATAATTTAGCTTTGCCCTTGAATGGCCCTTCAATTTGAGGACGCTGCGATATTTGTCCTCAAATTGGGTTTCAAAAATTTGGTCGCCTTATCTTACAAGCAATTTTTGTCAAACACAAACCAGGCATCATTATCTTATCACCAACTTACATCGCAGAAACTATCATTATCGCCAACTTAGCTGCAACATAGTTGATCTCATAATTTGTATTTCATATAGTAAGTAGTATATCATTTTATTATTGTGGATAACACCGAAAGATCATCACTAATAACTCAATGTTCTAGTGCTACGTTAATCCCCACCAAGCAGCCAACCAACCATTTTTTAATCATAGCTACTGCTGCTTATTTCTCTCTCGTCATATCTTTAATCACTACTCTCATTTCTCGATGTGATTTTTTTTCCCCCAACCTAAAAGTTTATTGCATTAAGTATTATTTTAAAGGCTAGATTTGTGTTTAATAAAACAAAAATATATAATGAAACAAAAATATAAAATAAAACCTGAAATAGCTAATGCTTATTACTATTGTTAACTTAAACAATTTGTGAGAAACAACTAGTTACAAATGAATGATGATTGAATCAGATTATTCATAATAGAAAAGAAAAGAAAAGAAAAAAAAAAAAACTTTATTTATTTATTTATTTTTGTATTTCTTATCTACAATCTTATCACTATTCTACGAAATTTCAGATGTAAAATCTTGATGGATCTTGGACCTTACCAGTGGTCAAGAGGTTCTGCTCTTCAAGCTAGTAGACGGGAAGTACCTGGTTCAAAACCACGTCACGCTTATCGGCCTAGTTGTCCGGAGTTCTCGTGGTTTTCTCCGAAACTCGTGTGATTACATTAAGACTCCACTTAGAAAGACTCCCCATGGAGAGCATCCCTGATCTAGTACCCTCGAGTAGTCAATAGGTCTTAACACCTACACCTGCATACCTTGATAGATCTTGACAATTTTACATCTAATAGATACTTAGACATAGTTCCGTCTTCTTCACACGACAGTCAATCATTTATTACAGTTTAATGTTTTATAATAATGTAGTATCCATTAAGCCATTAAAATATGTATACATTTATTCTTTTTTTGTTTTTATTCTCATATTTTACCTCTCTTTTTGTATTCTTTTATTTGTTTATTTGCATATGTGTAAAACCTCGGCTAATCAATGTGATTTGGAGTTTTGTACTCGATAATTTGATATATGATATCATTAAAATAATAACAACAATAAAACAATTTCGATATTTTTAAAACTTTTAGCGTCGCTACAAGAGGGACTCACATAGAAACAAAAACTTTTCCCATAAAATTATTGGAGTACTCAAGCATTTGAAAGTACTTATCATAATATATTCATTTATTATCATATATATTCACTACATGTGTCCTTCTGTCTATTCTAATGTTCTAAAATATATTTACTCTCAACGAGAAAGGATTTGCAGTTGAAGTAAAAACAGTATTTCCGTTTTTGTATACATACATCTCAATTAAATATTATCACAAAAAATAAAATGTTTCGATTACTTTGAATGTGCTGTTTAAGTAGACGATAAAATCTATCATTTTACTTTTTTAAATAGGTGTTGGTGTACGGATTAAGGCCAATTGTCTGCACTGAAAGCCTAGACCTGGGTGGAGTGCTTTCGTGAAGGCCTTTCTAAGGAGTCTCAGTGCGTTTCGAAGAAAACCACGGAAAACTCCGAATGGTTGAGCAGTCGAGCGCGATCTGGAACTTTTTTAATAGGATTCTATTAGAAAGAAATTTAAATGCACCGCTATAGGGAAGAGGGAGCATGATTCTTTATTTTTTAAAATTACCGTTACATCGTATTTTTTATGCTGAAATTACACGAAAATCGTTAAATATTATCATCTATGATCAACGCTGTTTTAATAGTATACCATTTGAAACCCATTTTGCGAAGGGATTTAAAAACTATTCTCGGCCTATCAAAACTCTGTGTTTATTAGTGTTAAGGACGCCAAGTTCGATTTCAGCCTTAGGTCTATTAAAAATAAACAGTGCGTTGCTGCTTTCATGCCACACTCATTTTTTTCGCCTGAAGAAGAATCACGCTTAAATATTTCAACCCGAAACAGTTGTTGCGTGTTTTTGTAATATATGGTTTTGTAATACATGGCTTACAAAAAAAAAAAAAAAAAAAAAATCCACCACCAGTACGGAATAGTAATTACGTATGATAATATTAATAAAAAGTGTAAAAGTGTTGCCCGTTTTGTTTCTATGAAATTTATTTTACTTTCTTTTTTATATTTATATCGGGCTACAGGATATGCCCATTCAAGCGATAACACTGAAATAGACATTCCTCTCTTTATCCAACTTCCTGCCGTGAGTCTACAAAATTTTCTGTGTGACTTTATCTTAAATTTCTGTGTTAAAGAATATTATTTTCGCCCTTAAAATAAATTGACAAACAAATTGTGTCATAAAAAAAAAAAAAAAAAAAAAGAAGGGAAAGAAAACAGAACTAAAACATTATCGCACATTGAATAATAATTTAACTTGTGTAATAGAGTCTTGAAAAACGAAACTAAGAAGAAAATAATGCTATTATAAACTGATTGTGCTGTAAAACAGAAAAGAGAAGGGAAAGAAAAAATATTAAGTGCTAAAATACTACACTATCCTACATTTGTATATTTAACTTACGCAAATGTAGCCACGAACAATGAAGGGAAAACTGAACTGAGAAAATGATGTTATGATGAACTGTTTGTAACCGGAAACAGAATAAATAAATTAAATAAATAAATAAAATGGAAAGGGAAAAAATTAAATGCTAAAATACTATCCCACATTTATATGTTTAACATATGTAAATGTAGCCACGAACGATGAAGAGAAAACTTATAAGGAAAGAATTCTATGAGGAACTGTTTGAGTTGTAAAACAGAAAGAGAAAGGAAAGAGAATATGCTAAATGCTAAAACATTATTCCACAATTTATTATTTAACTTATGTAAATGATGTGCATGAAGGGTGAAGCGGGAACTAATAAGGAAATTTATAAATTTTACAAAGAAATAAAAAAGGATTTCATTTAATTCCGAAATATTTTGTACCTTACCTGATAAAAAGCATCAAAATAAAAACAAAAATAAATAAATACACAAATCCTTCCGATTCATTCGGATGGGTAGGTTGATTTCTTTCTCCTTATCAAGGAGCCGCCATTTTGCTTCAAAATGGTGGCTACAAATTATTAATGGACTTGGTAGAAATATTGGTGTAGGCTATGTACATATGAAGTTTTAAGCAAATCGGTTCATAAATACCTTTTTATGGGAATTTAAAATGTTCAAGTGGCCGGCACTTGGAAAAAAGATGGCGGGCCAAGTTGAGAAACAAATATATCAAAGGCATTTGTGAGATAAGTCTACTGTACAAATTTAGTTTGAATTAATTCAGAATTTCAAAAGTCATCGTGTTGAAAAATTAAGTGGCCGCAACTTAGATCAAAATGGTGGAGCACGTTGCTCAGTGAACTAATTCAAAATATTCGTAAGATAAGTCCAATGTCCAACTTCGGTTCGAATAAATTCAGAATTTCAAAATATATCGCGGTAACAAAGTCTCAAGTGGCAGCGTTCAAGTGGACGCAACTTGGAAACAAAATTGCAAAGAGACTTGTCCAGCGAAATCTTAGATGTCTGAATGATAAATCCACTTTCAACTTTTGTTCGAATTGATTAAGTATTTCAAAAGTTATCGTGATAACCAATTTTTAAGTGGCTGACACTTGAAAACAATATAATGGAGCAAGTTGCCTAGCAAACTCATCCAAGTTATTTGAAGCATACGTTCATTGTGCAACTTTGATTCGAATCAGTATAGTGTTTCAAAATTTATTGTTATGACAATTTTTCAAGTGGTAGTCCAAGTGGCTGCAACTTGAAAACAAAATGGCGAAGCAACTTGCCCACCGAAATCATCCAAGATATTTGTATGAAAAGTTCATTGTCCTAGTTCAGTCCAAATTAAATCAGTATTTCAAAAATTATCGTGATAAGAAATTTTCAAGTGGCACCATAATTTCAAGTAGGGGAAAAAAAAAAAAAAAAAAAAAAAAAAAAAAAAGCGGATTAAGAAGCCCGGCGAACTTATCTGAGATATTTGAATAATAAATCCAGTTCCCAAATTTGATGCGAAATGATTCAGTATCACAAAAGTTATCATAATAACAAATTTTCAAGTGGCCGCTACTTGGAAATAAAATTGCGGGTCAAGTTACCAAGCGATTTTATCCCAGATATTTGAACCATAATTTCACTATCCAACTTTTGTTTGAATCAGTTTAGTATTTTAAAAGTTACCGTGATGGTCCATTTCCAAGTGGCAAGCGTGATTTCAAGTGGCTGCAACTTGGAAACATGATGTCGGAACAAGTTGCCCAGTGAATTAATCCAAGATAATTATATAATAAGGTCACTATTCAACTTTGGCTCGAATTTAATTAAATTTAAAAAGCTATGTTTATAAATTTTCAAGTGGTAGCCTGATTTCAAGTTGTCTCTCTTAGTTTATAACATTCGCACTTTGTTAAAAATGACGGATAAGGTCCATTAATAAACTTGGTTGTGGCCCTTATATAGTCTATGTATACATCAAAATTCAAGCAAATTCGGTCTTAAATACGCTTTTTATAGTGTGAATTTAAAATTTTCAAGTGACTCCGCTTAACTTAAGATATCCGCTACTTTGTTAAAAATGACGGATAAAGTTCATTAATGAACTTGATTGAGACACTTATATGCATCAAAATTCAAATAAATTCGGAATACGCTTTTTACAATGTGAATTTTCAATTTTCAATTTTTAAGTGGTCTCTATTACTTGAAAACAAAACGGCGGAACAACTTGGTTAACGAACTCATCCAAGATATTTATAAGATAAGTTCGCTGTCTAAATTTGGTTCGATTACAAGTACTATTTTGGAAGTTATCGTGATGACAAAGTTTTCAATATATATAGATTGATTGATAGATAGATAGATAGATAGATAAACAAAGTGACTGCAATAGGTCGATTTCTAAAGAAATAAACCTAATATTCAGATGGTTATTATGAAATGAACGAAGCTATATAATACTTTTAAAATACTGTTTTACAGTTTCTCAAACATTATTTATAAGATTTTCATAAAAAAGTTCAAACTTTAAACTTATTTTTCTTGGGTTCAAATTTCTTGAACAATTACTTACTTATAATGATCTTTGCAAATTTGTTTTCATCAGATTTTTTATTATTATTATTGTAAGTATTAATTAGTGTATTTAAACTGGGTACATTCATTTTGAAACTTGTATGATAACTTTTAAATTCAGTCGCATGACGAAAATTTGTAAATATTTCATTTATTTATTTAATTATTTAACTGATTCTGTAATTGGGAAATTAAAAATAATAATAATAACAAGACCTTCCGGTTCATTCGGAAGGGTAGGCTGATTTCTTTCTCCTTATCAAGTAACCGCTATTTTGAAACAAAATGGCGGCTACAAATTATTAATGGACTGGTAGAAATATTGATGTAGGCTATGTACATATGGAGTTTTAAGCAAATTGGCTCATAAATACCTTTTTATGTGAATTTAAAATTTTCATTTGGCTGGCACTTAAAACAAGATGGCAGGACAAGTAGGCAAACAAATAAATCAAATGCATTTGTGAGATAAGTCTACTGTACAAATTTAGTTCGGAAAAAAAAAAAAAAAAAAAAAAAAAAAACGCACCAAGAAGGAGTTATCCGAATGGAACAAAAGTTAGTAGATGTGATGTACATGTGAAGAAAAACAATTGATTACAGTTAGTGAAATTTTGAATGATTTAGTCTAGAGAAAGGACCACACAAAGTAAACGAGTCAATAACTCGTTGGTCTACTCCTGGCCCTTATATACACAGTAATTTGGCTTGGTATTAATTGATAGAGTTGGCAGATGTACTCCTGTGAAGTATCGTTCCAAATTCTGTCCAATTGGTGCGTTAGATTGGCAAAATCCCGAGCTGGTTCTAGGACTCTTTTTACGATGCTCCAACCGTCCTCAGTGCAATAGAGATCCGGGGACTGAGCTCACCTCATTTCACTCAGTAGCCTATTAAGGGTCTTTGAAGTCAGTAAAGTACCAGTCGCACGTAGGATCGACGATAATGATGAATTGGAGCTTTGAGACCGCTTTTTGTACCGCTTTGCGATTGACTGTTTTTCACTTTCTGCCCTCTCTTTAGGCCGATTGCTTCCTCTCTGACGCTGTGTTCGGCCATTGGTTCACACATTCCTGTGAATATCATCTAATAGTGGTACCACTCCAATCCAATTGTCAAAAAATTTAGTATTTTAAAATTAACCGTGATGGTACATTTTCAAGTGGCAAGCGTGATTTCAAGTGGCTGCAACTTGGAAACATGATGGCGGAACAAGTTGCCCAGTGAACTCATCCAAGATAATTATATAATAAGGTCACTGTTCAACTTTGGTTCGAATTTATTTAAATTTAAAAAACTATGTTTGTAAATTTTCAAGTGGTAGCCCAATTTCAGGTTGTCTCGCTTAGTTTATAACATCCGCACTTTGTTAAAAATGACGGAGAAGGTTCATTAATAAACTTGGTTGTGACCCTTATATAGTCTATGTATACATCAAATTTCAAGCAAATTCGGTCTTAAATACGCTTTTTACAGTGTGAATTTAAAATTTTCAAGTGGTCTCCACTTGAAATCAAATGACGGAGCAACTTGGTTAGCAAACACATCCAAGATATTTAAAAGATAAGTTCACTGTCCAAATTTGGTTCGATTTGGAGTATTATTTCGGAAGTTATCGTGATGACAAAGTTTTCGATATATATAGATTGATTGATAGATTGATAGATAGATAGATAAACAAAGTGACTGCAACAGGTCGATTTCTAAAGAAATAAACCTAATATTCAGATGGTTATTATAAAATGTACGAAGCTACATAATACTTTTAAAATACTGTTTTACAGTTTCTCAAACATTACTTATAAGATTTTCATAAAAAGTTGAAACTTTAAACTTATTTTTCTTGGGTTCAAATTTCTTGAACAATTACTTACTTATAATGCTCTTTGCAAATTTGCTTTCATCAGATTTATTATTATAATTATTATTATTATTATAAGTATTAATTAGTGTATTTAAACTGGGCACAATTATTTTGAAATTCGTATTATAACTCTCAAATTCAGTCGCATGACAAAAATTTATAAATATTTCATTTATTTATTTGATTATCTATATATTAATTTGAAACATGTTTTTGTCTGTCTCCACTATATTGAGAGAACTACTGGGTGTAAAAATTTGGTTGAGGTGTCTAAAAAAAGGTCTTGGTCTGTAGATGTGCTATGAGAAGAGAAAAATAAAAAAAAGTCGAACAGTTTCCCCTCCCACGGGTTAAAAACACGTTTACGAGCTTAACTAAGCTTCAAATTACTTCACGGTGAAGAAATTGTACATATGGAGACTAGAGTCGAATACTAAAAATTGACTTTCTGCGAATTTGGAATTTTCGATTTTAAAGGGGGGAAAAGGGGGAAAGGAGATTTGGAGGAGGGGGAGGGGGGAAATTAGTTTGAGAGGGAAATCCGTTCTAGACCCACGCATGTAGCACCTCATTTTAAAGGTCTTGAAATTTCATGTTGACTGGGGATGTTTGCATACAATATAGTGCGACCCCTGGTCGTGAAAAATGGAACTAGGTGATTTTGCTGCAGACCCTATCATGTTGCATCTTATTTTAAAGGTCTTGGTATTTCCTGACCGTTGGTGATGTTCGTACAGAACACACTGCGCCCCCTGGCGGTGGAAAGTGCAACTAAAGGATTTTTCAGTTGACACCACATGTGACACCTTATTTGAAAGGTCTTGGACTTTCAAGGCGATTGGTGATAGAGGTCTTGAAATTTCATTTTGATTGGGGATGTTTGTGTACAATATAGTGCGCCCCTGGTGGTGAAAAATGGAACTAGGTGATTTTGTAGTAGACCCTATCATGTTACATTTTATTTTAAAGGTCTTGGTATTTCCTGACCGTTGGTGATGTTTGTGCAGAACACACTGTGCCCCCTGGCGGTGGAAAGTGCAACTAAACGATTTTTCAGTTGACACCACGTGACACCTTATTTGAAAGGTTTTGGAAATTCAAGGCGAGTGGTGATGATCGTATACAACATACTGCGCCCTTAGGTGGAGGAAAGTGGATTTTGCAGCGCATGCGTAGCATGCCTGCTATACGGTGCCGCAGCTACAGGCAGCGGACACACGAGTCAGAGGTTCGTTCGGTTCAGGTTAATTTTTGAGAATTTTTTCATGTTATTAGCGGCCCGCATATACACTGCTGCAGGCATCGGGATCACGAACCCGATTTCCATCCGGTTTGAGGTAATTTTTTTGTTACAGATAATTATTTTTTTCGCGATGCTTTCATTTAAAAATAGAAATTCAAACAAAACAGAATTAAAGATATAAAATCATACAATTTTAAGTTTCATTTAAGGTTATTATCATTGGCCCGGGCAACGCCGGCCGGGTTCGTTCGGTTCCAGGTTAATTTTTGGGTATATTTTTATGTTATTAGAAGCCTGCGTATGCGCTGCCGCAGACACCGAGGTCACAAGGAAGAGTTTCGTTCGGTTGAAGGTAATTTTTTTGTTACAGCTGATTATTTTTTTCGCAATGCTTTTATTTAAAAATAGAAATTCAAACAAAATCGAGTTTAAGATATAAAATCATACAAATTTAAGGTTCATTTAAGGTTATTATTATAGGCCGGGGCAGCGCCGGGCGGGTCAACTAACATGTAGTCTTGGTATTAAACGAAATAGAAAATAAAAGATAGCAACTGTTTATTTGGAGTCAGTTTGACGTCACATTGACAGTACTTTGTAGAAAGTGATGCCATATATAGTATTTCTATTTATAAGCATTTTCCGAATTTCTTTTTTTTTTTAAGCGAAATGTAGTAAATTATATTAGATGTTTTAACTTGAAATAAATTTAAATAATGATGCGATGATTTTTGAAACATTACAGTCAATAAAGTGACCGTCGAATTCGACAGGTTCCAGCTAGTTTAATTGATTCTGTAATTGGGAAATTAAAAATAATAATAATAACAAGACCTTCCGGTTTATTCGGAAAGGTAGGTTGATTTCTTTCTCCTTATCAAGTAACCGCTATTTTGAAACAAAATGGCGGCTACAAATTATTAATGGACTGGTAGAAATATTGATGTAGGCTATGTACATATGGCGTTTTAAGCAAATTGGTTCATAAATATCTTTTTATGTGAATTTAAAATTTTCATTTGGCCGGCACTTGAAACACTTGGACACGTAAGCAAACAAATATATCAAATGCATTTGTGAGATAAGTCTACTGAACAAATTTAGTTCGAAAAAAAAAAAAAAAAAAAAAAAAACGCACCAAGAAGGAGTTATCCGAATGGAACAAAAGTTAGTAGATGTGATGTAAATGTGAAGAAAAACAACTGATTACAGTTTGTGAAATTTTGAATGATTTAGTCTAGAGAAAGGGCCACACAAAGTAAACGAGTCAATAACTCGTTGGTCCACTCCTGGGCCTTATGTACACAGTAATTCGGCTTGGTATTAACTGATAGAGTTGGCAGATGCGCTCCTGTGAAGTATCATTCCAAATTCTGTCCAATTTGTGCGTTAGAATGGCAAAATACCGAGCTGGCTATAGGACTCTTTTTACGATGCTCCAAACATCCTCAGTGCAATAGAGATCCGGGGACTGAGCTCACCCCATTTCACTCAGCAGCCTATTAAGGGTCTTTGAAGTCAGTAAAGTACCAGTCGCACGTAGGATCGACGATAAGGATGAATTGGAACTTTGAGTACCGCTTTGCGATTGACTGGTTCTCACTCTCTGTCCTCTCTTTAGGCCGACTGCTTCCTCTCTGACGCTGTGTTCGGCCATTGGTTCACAAATTCCTGTCAATATCATCTAATAGTGGTACCAGTCTAATCCAATTGTCAAAAAATTTGCAGATTAGACCAACCGGCTTCTTTGAGCCCAACTACACACCACACACAAATGCTGACATCTGCGCATGTTGTTTGTGCACTTGTATGCGAGGCATAGTTACTGTCTTTTTGAGTAGACGGAAATACATTCTCTAAGTATTTATTATCTGAAATCAAAATCTCTCATTTTTAATATTCTGCCAATTGCGCAGTTAAGATGCGCTGCAGGGTCGCATGTCATTCGATGGCAGCCAAAATTTAAAATTTTGCGTTTTCCATCAAAACCTGTACGGATGTCAATTTGTGTCCAGTTTGCATTACTTCTTCTTGGTGCGTCTTTTTTTTTGTTAATAGAGTGTAATTCAGAGTCTCAAAAGTCATCGTGCTGAAAAATTAAGTGGCCGCCACTTGGATCAAAATGGCGGAGCAAGTTGCTCCACCATTGCTCCGTGGAGTATTTCAAGTTAATGTTATGACAAATTTTCAAGTGGCAGTCTGAGTGACTGCAACTTGGAAACAAAATGGCGAAGCAACTTGCCCAGCGAAATCATCCAAGATATTTGTATGATAAGTTCATTTTCCAATTTTAGTTCAAACCAAATCAGTATTTCAAAAACTATCGTGATAAAAAAATTTTCAAGTGACACCGTGATTTTAAGTGGCCACCACTCGTGAGAAAAAAAGCGGAGTGAGATGTCCAGCGAACTTATCTGAGACATTTGAATGATAAATCCAATACCCAAATTTGATGTGAATTGATTCATTATCACAAAACTTATCATAATGGCAAATTTTCAAGTAGCTACCACTTCGAAATAAAACTGCGGATCAAGTTACCAATCGAACTTATCCAAGATATTTGAACCATAAATCACTATCCTAATTTCGTTTGAATCAGTTTGGTATTTTATAAGTTATCGTGATGGTATAATTTCAAGTGGCAGTATAATTTCAAGTGGTTGCAACTTGAAAATAAGATGTTAGAACAAGTTACCCTGTGAACTCATCCAAGATAATTACATGATAAGATCACTGTCCAACTTCGGTTCGAATTCAATTAGAATTTAAAAAGTTGTCATGCATATAAATTTTCAAGTGGTAGGCTAATTTCATGATGTCTCGCTTAATTTATAACATCCACACTTTGTTCAAATGGTGGATAAATTTCATTAATAAATTTGATTGTGACTCTTATATATTCTATGTATATATCAAAATTCAAGCAAATCCGTTCCTAAATACGCTTTTTACAGTGTGAATTTGAAAATTTCATGTGGCCTCCACTTGAAAAACAAATGACGGAGCAATTTGGCTAACAAACTCATGGAAAATATTTATAAGATAAGTTCACTGTCCAAATTTAGTCTGATTTGGAGCATTATTTCGGAAGTTATCGTGATTTTAAATTTTCAAGTGGTAGCCTGATTTCAAGTGGCCTCCGCTTAACTTAAGATATCCGCCACTTTGTTAAAAATGGCGGATAAAGTTCATTAATAAACTTGATTGAGACACTTATATGGTCTGTGTATACATAAAAATTCAAACAAATTCGGAATAAGCTTTTTACAATTTGAATTTGAAATTTTCAAGTAGTCTCCACTTGAAAACAAAATGTCGGAGCAATATGGTTAAAAAGCTCATTCAAGATATTTATAAAATAAGTTCACTGTCCAAATTTGGTTCGATTTGGAGTATTATTTCGGAAGTTATCTAGATTTTAAATTTTTAAGTGGTAGCCTGATTTCAAGTGACCCCGCTTAACTTAAGATATTTGGCCCCGCTTATCCGCCATTTTGTTAGAAATGGCGGATATAGTTCGTTAATAAACTTTATTGAGACTCTTATGTGTTCTATATGTACATCAAAATTCAAGCAAATCCGGCCTTAAGTACGCTTTTTACAATGTGGATTTGAAATTTCCAAATGGCCGCCACTTGAAAACAAAAAGTCGGAGCTACTTGGTTAACGAACTCATCCAAGATATTTATAAGATAAGTTCCTAATTTCTAATCATTCTACCCAAACAATTGCTCTGCTAATTTTACCAACCTGCTGCATATTTTCTTGGTTTTTACACCAAGGTTAGTTAAGAGTGTTTGACGATTTCTTGATTGTTTGACAAGGATTTGTTTCCACTTCCGCCCTTAACATGTTATTGTGTAAAGTGTTTGTTTTCCTGATCCATGCGATTCAAAAAGATCAAAATTTCCGAAATTGAACTTAAAAGCCACCTTTAGCATCTACGATTGTTTAATCCTTTCAGGGGCAACGAATTTCATTTCTTTTAAAATCAAGTGCCACCACAGTTTGAAAACAAGATTAGAAGAAAAGTAATAAATTAATATTTTCGCATAAGGTAAAAAAGTAAAATTTTATAAAAAATTTCTGAGTTGAATTTTTGAAGTAAGGAATTAAAATTAGGTGGTATAAAATATATACCACTGCGCTTGAAAGGGTTAATGCACTTGAATAAACATCCCAAATGATTTTTGTAGCAACTGCTTCGTTACTACCCTTTTGAAAATCGAAAAACATACAATGTCGGATATATACCTCTTCTGGTATTTGGCTGGCTATTTCATTTTATAAATTGAAAAAAAAAAAAAAAAAAAAAAAGAAGAAGAAGAAGAAGCTTTGATTATTTACGAGTAACCTTGAAATGCCTTTGGCACGAGTTTAAGCACATAATGAGCTGATAAATTACAGTCAAATATTTTGACATGCGAAAAAACGACATTAGTGTCCAGTCCTCCTAATATCTGAATGTTTCGCAGAGTAGCCATTTTAATCTTAACGCTAAACATACCATATTCTATAGAATTTTACTTATTTATTTATTTTATATTTTTGTGGATATGAAAAATATATGTCAATTTCATTTTGATTTGTGCAAAATTAAGGTAATGAAATATGCTTTTTAGAAGTACCTCTCACAGAACGCAATTCTTTGGAAGTCTCTGTTGTACTCCACTTTCAACAGGGAACATCTCCAGTAAACTTGATAAGATATATAAGTTTCAAGGAATTTCATGAATATTTACAGGAGTAAGACAAACCGAAGACAGACAGACAGACAAACCGAAGTCATAAACACATTCCAACTACGTTAGAAAGTATTAAAAACAGGAAGGAGAGGAGTAAAAATTGCTGAAAAAAATTAAAAAATAACTCAATCACAAACACGAAGAAACAGTTCAACCAAAACCGGCCAAAAAATGCACAAAAAATAGTCAAGACAAAGATAGTAAAAAGGGGTAAGGGTTGGGATCAGAACACTGGAATCGTCGACAGGGCTCCCGTCAACTATGTGACCACAGCACATTAGCGTAAAAAAAAAAAAAAAAAAAAAAAAAATGGGGGAAGAATAAAAAATGCAACAGAAAACAATGAAAAGACGGCACAATCACTAGTGGGAGAGATAAGACAATCCAACTGACACTGGTACAAAATTGCACGAGAAATAGTGAAGGAAGAGGCACAGAAGAAAAAGAAGGTTTCTGGGCTCTGGAACCTTTAGCAAACTTCCATATATTATGCGACACGGTGGTGCTGGAGTGGGCCAGCGGGCCATCACAGCGCAATTTTGTATGGATAAAACTTGAGATAAAAGTCAAAATTTAATGTGAAACAAGAACGAAAAATCATGCGGTTTGCATATTGATTATTAACACTTAACAACGGTACGTACTCGTTGAATGGACAGATAGATATAGACTACTAAAATTCATAATCACTTTTAAACATTATTGGAAAGTGTTAAAAATGTTTAACATGAAAGAAAATGCAATTCCAGCAATTTCCAACTGTAGCCTTTAATGCATCTAAATATTTTAGTGCAGCCCTGTAAATTTGAAAACTAAACGTATCACATTCAATAGAAAGCATTATTTTATGATATAAATGTCCATTTCATTAGGATTTTTAATGTAGAAAGTTAGCAAATGTGATTTATATAAAGGTCTCCCATAAAATGCAAAGCAATGACACCTTTTTGGGTATCCTTATACACAAACCAATTGCACAGGGTCCATTAATGCCCTTTTAAATAAGGAACATTCATAATGAACTTGAATAACATATATCATTTTGAAGAAATTCAAAAATATTTGCAAACGCTGAAGACAGGCAGATGGACAGTCAGAAAGACAAATAGACTAATTCAAATCACATTCGCAGGATATCTATTCCGAAACGAAGTTTTTCAAATTCTGTTACTTGAATATTACTCTTTGAACATGTAGCCTTTTAGCTTAGTGAGCATGTTTTTTTTTAATAGAGAATGGAAAGTAATGTACTAAGTTTACTTAATGAAATAAAATTATTCACTAAGCTAAAAGATGACATATTAATACAAAAATGTTTAAAAAACAAAATTCGAAAAATTTCATTTTTCAATACAAAACGAAACAACAAAAATCCCGTAGTATAACATGGGAAAGGAGAAAAGGGAAAATTGACTGCTTTAAGAATAAGTTATTCAATTTATAATTTGGTTCACGATTTTAGAAATTTTAGCAGTTAAGATTGGTTGCTAAACGGAAGTTCAGATACATCTATTATGCTCATCTCAAAAGTATGGCATAGAAGCGCCTTCTGTTGATCATTAGTACCAAAAATAAATCATGTCTTTATAATAAGCTATTTATATGCAAAGATTAAAGAAATTCCATTTAATAAATCCTTATAGCTATTGTGTGCATCATGAAAAGCAGCACAAATTATTGTGAGCTATATACAACAAAAATAAATAAGCACATATACCTTCATAACATATCTTATATATTCAATTTGTCCTTATTTCATGTAAAAAATGCTGATATCGCGATCGCGTTCAGCGTTATGTATACTACATAACACTTACGAGGCTATATATGCCAATATCATAATAATACAAAAAAGCATAATAGTACAACTCTACTCATTAGGAAATATACACAAAAATATAATCAGAATTAATTTAGCTGAAGATCCAACATGAACTGGTGAAGAACGTATATGTATTGGCTTTCAATTACAGTACCCACAAAATTTGTTTAAAACATTTTCTTAAAGTAGTAAAATTATATTTGACAAATGTACAATTTCATATAAAAAGTTTGAATTACAAAATTTTACGAAGCTGCTATTACTTTCTTACAAAGATCAATAATAATAATAATAAACTCTTTAATAGTTGCGTGGATAGTAACTGACAATACCAATTAATTACTTTTAAAAATTAGAAGCGTATTTGTCAAGTGTGCCCACAATGGGTACAAAATTTTTTTTGGCCAAAAATTACCACGTCGAAAAATTGGTGATAATTTTTTTCTGGTTGACGGAATCGATACAATTACTTTATTAAACGTTAGCTAAGAGTTCTAGCTTTCCATTAGTATTATATGTTTGCATAATATTTACTCTATCAAAAGTTATAAGCCAAAATCAAAACTGTGCCTTAACCGGATCCATTCCCCTACATACATATATGTGCATACAAAAGCTATATTACAGTAAACAGGAATATATGCAATATATAAAAGAATAAATGATTATACACACAAATACAAAATTTACAATGACATTATATATAATCAGTTACCAAATGTTTTGGAAAATGAACTTTTCGACCAGATCGAGTTGTAATTATTTTCTGCTGCTGTGAATATTTTAGCAGCTGAAGTATTAGATCTAAATTCATTTAAGTCAGAATTTGTGTTAATATGACAATCAGGTGGTGGAGATGAGTTGGCGTTAGCTGAGAACTGAAATGCTGGCTTTAACCTATCTATAGATACTGTTGTAGGTTTTCTATTAATTTTAATAACAAAATTTTTATTATTTCGTTTAATTACAATATGTGGTTCTGTGTAAGGAGGATTTAATGGTGGTTGAACACTACCTACGCGTAAAAATACATGAGTACATTTTTTTAAGGATGGACTTATGTAAGCATAAGAAGTACCATGACTAAGGGGATTAATGGGAGAAAGTTTTCTTATGGATTAACAGAATTGTTAGACGTATGTTAAGTCAGGGAATGTTTTGTAATTATCTGCTGTGAAAAAATTTGATGGAAGTCTAAGCGTAGTACCATACAACAGTTCAGCACTACTCGTCAAAATGTCATTCTTAATAGCAGCACGAGGACCTAATAAGACTATTGAAAATGATTCAGTCCATTTTATATTGTCGTGGGTTTTTATAGCAGTCTTGAGATAGCGATGGAATCTTTCACGAATTCCGTTTAATACGGAATGGTACGCTGTTGTGCGTATACGTGTGGTTCCAAGAATATTTGTTAGTTCATGCATATGTGTCGATTCAAAGTTTCGACCTTGGTCTATCGTGATGGTAACCGGATATCCGAATCGCAAAATCCAACTATTTACGAGCTATTTAGCTATAGTTAGAGCGGACATATCAGATGTTGGGATAACTTCGGGCCATCTAGTAAATTATCAACAATAGTCATGCAATACTGATAACCTTCGGATGGAGGAAGTGGACCAATGAAATCGATGTGTATGTGTGAAAATCTTGCATCTGGAAGTGAGAAAGTTCCAAGTAGAGCTTTCGTATGGCGATGTATTTTGCAACGTTGACATTTATCACAGGATTGAGCAGAATCTTTAATGAACTTTTTCATGTTTGGCCAAAAATATCGCTTAGTTATTAATTTAGTTGTAGCAGAAATTCCGGGATGAGAAAGACGATGAATATGATTAAATATTTTAGATCGAAAAGATTCTGGGATGAAATGACGTGGTATGTTTGTTGACATGCCACAGTATAATGTTACATCCTCCAAAGAAAAATAATGCTTTTGAATATTACATGTATTATCAATAGAATTTAGAATGTTTTTTAATTCGGGATCCTCGAGTTGTGCTAGAGATATTTGCTTGAAATCTAAAATTTCTTTTGAAATTGAATCAATTTCAATTCTAGATAATGCATCATCAATGGAGCTTTCTGTACCATTAATATGACATATGTCTGTTAAAAATTGAGAAATAAAGTCGAGACGGCGCAACTGACGAGGAGAACATTTGTCAGGCTGAAAGCCTAAACTAGAAGTTTTTGACCAGTGTAGATTGAAAAATCTCTACCTTCAAGCATATGCTGAAAGCAATTAATTGAGGTATATATAGCTAAAAGTTCGCGGTCTTAAGTGGACCAAGTGCGCTGAGTTTTAGCAAGTTTAACAGATAAAAATGCTATCGGTTCCCATGAAGAATTATTATATTGCATGAGCGTACTGCCGACAGCAAAATCCGAGGCGCCACACCATAAACTTAAACGAGCACCAGGAATGGGATGTTTTAACAAGATGGCATTCGCAAGTGCCGTTTTAGCAGCGGAAAAGACAGATTCTGCTTCGTCAGACCAGTCAGAGGTGCTTCAGATTTTTTAGAACGTGGATATTTTATTTTTATTTTTGTGACCTTCCAAAAATTTTACGCGTTAAAATGTGAGCAGCTTTTGGTATAAATCTTCGGTAAAAATTGCACATACCAAGAAAACAATGTAATTGAGTAATAGTCATAGGTCGTGGAAATTTTTTTTTTTTTTTTTGCTTCATATCTGTGAGGGAGGGGGGTGAAAGTCTTTCGGCAGAAATACTAAATCCGAGAAATTTTATACTAAGTACACTTAAAGTACACTTAGCTGGTTTAATAGTAAGACCGTAGTGACTTAATCGTTCAAAAAGGGCTCTGAGATGTTTAAAAGGCTCTTGTTTATCTTTAGAGGCAATGAAAATGTCATTAACAAATGCATAAACACCATCTAAACTCCGAAACACTTCATCAATAAATCTTTGAAATGTACTAGAAGCATTGCATAGACCATATTGCATCCGTGTGCTCTCGAAGAGTCCGAAAGGTGTACAAATTGCAGTTTTACGGATATCTTCGAGAGCAATCGGAATTCGATGATAAGCTTTAACTAAATCAACGTGAGAAAATATTGTGGCCTCATGAAGCTTTTTAGTAAAATCAATGATATTAGGGATTGGCTATTTGTCCTTTTTGGTTTGAGTGTTAAGAACTCGATAGTTACTAACATGACGCCAATCATTGCTTCCTTCTTTGGAGACCATATGCAAAGGGGAAGCATAATTACTTTTGGATAGGCGTATATGGCCTAAACACATGTTCTGAAATTCTAATTTAAAAATTTTTAAAAGATCGGGAGCAAACCGACGTGCTTTAGGGAAAACAGGAAAGTCAAATGTTTTAATATGATGCTTAACAGAATGTTTAATAATTTGGTCTGCGCAAGAAGGTTTAGTAATACTAGGAAATTCATTTAAAAACTGGGAAAAAATATTATCACTAAATACAGATTTTACAGAATATATATGAGTAACATTAATAGTACCATGAGATTTTAATTTTGTGTTAGCGTCGATTAATCGACGATTTCTAAGATCTGGCTGTAAATTGAAAAAAAAAATGTTAAAACTCTGCACCAATTATAGCCGTAGACACATTACATATATAAAAAGGATGAATAAAGATTTTTCTTAAACCTAAATCAAGTGATAAATGTTTTTGTCTGCATACATTAATAGCAGTACCATTAGCAGCTTTAAAAGTTTGTATAAAAATGCTTACCTTGTGAACTCTGGAAGCTGGAACAAGAGAACAGTCATTACCTGTATCTACAAGGAAATTTTCATTTGATTTGCGATCTCGTACAAAGAGGCGACGAGAACTAGTAGACCAGGAATATGTCGCCTCTACTCCTGGTTGTTGTCGTTTTCCTGAAAGTTACAGGGTGGTGGACACTTACTGGCTTTGGAGCCAACTTTTTATACCAGCACAATGAATCACTTTTCACTGACGGGTTCCTTGGTCGGGAAGAATGACGATTCCGAGAAATATTTCTCGAACGTTTTAGTGACGCGACTTACTTATAGAGAAGTTTAAGTTCTTTCAATAATTGTGAGTTACTATTACTGGAAACGTTGGAATTAGAACAAGTTGCTACTGTACTTACCTGTGCAGGTGTAATGTCTAGGATTTTGTCTGAGATTTCAGCAGGAAGAGGAGTGAGGAGTGAGAGGAATTATAGAAGCAATAATCTATTGCACATTTGCTAGAAACTGTTGCAAAAAAAGTTCAAGGAGAAGGGTATCAGTGCCGATATGGTTCTCAGCACGACGTTGCATTATATGCAGTAGTTCGGAAGGCTTCCGATTTCCTAATCGTTCACCTGTGATTAACCGTCGAATTTCCTCGGATTTACTTTTACCACACCGAGAAATCACCTCATCTTTTAATTTGCGATAAGGATCAGTAGTCAGTGCTATCAGGTAAAATAATAATGTCACGGACTGTCATTGTAATATCTGGTGGGAGATTCGCTACACAATAGTTTTGTTTCGTTTTTGATTCAGTTATTGGTTCTGGAGTAGCTAGTTCGAATGTAGGCTCAACTACAGTAAGCCTTAAAGAAGGGTTTGATGGAATAAAATAAGGAATCTTATCTTGACAGCAGATACCCAACTCATAATGGAAACTTTAGCAAAGTAGTTTAAAAGAAGATGCAATAAAAAGTTAAGATTTGGTTTCGATTTGAAACCGAAACTAAAGCTGCACTTAAATATTACATAGAAGGATAACAAGATTTTTTCTAGTCCAGAGTTCAAAGTCATAATTTTATAGGTGATTATGAGGATTAACACAATGAAGAATTATTCATTACGAAAATAAATCCTTTAATAATTAACAATCAACATAATAATAAAACAAGCACGCATTAGCTAGCGCGCAGCATTCTACTGACTGACTAACATACGACGGGACTTTTCCCGCCAGAGGTAAACAGAATGTTCTATGAGTTGAAGTTGTATTACATATTTTAAAAGTGAAAGTAGCAGTAGTTGGTATGTAGCGTTTTGAAATATGAAATTACATAAAATATAAATGTCGCTACAATCACTACATAAGTAATAATTTTAGTTTTATTATTTTTCCTAGGAACTTTTTGATTATTATTATTATTATTTTTTTTTTTTTTTTAGCTGAAATTAAGTGAATGAAGTTTTTAAATGTATGTTTGACTTTATTTTTCGTTTTCCAGTCTTGAAATTGCATTCGTATACAAGTCTTTTTAAGTATTATTGGGCTTTGCATACTGTAAATTTTTGGCAGATGCATACAATATGACAGAAATAACACCTATTTGCACTCAACATTCAATCAAAGCCCTTAAAAATTAATTGTATGCTGCATGCCTTCATTAAAAGGAAGCTTAATAATTTTTCGAAAATCTTTTTTTCATATACTTTCCGGTTCTTCATGTGATACATAATTTCATCTTGTACGATGTTTGAAAAGGTATTTATAATATATATATATATATAGAGAGAGAGAAAAACTTTTCAAATATTCCACTAGATGAAACCAAGTGTAACAAGAAGAGCTAGAAAGAACATAAATAAACATTTCTGAAAATAATAATAATAATAATAATAATAATAATAAAATAAAATAAATAAAAATCTTTAAGCATCTTTATATATACTAGCAGGCTTCGTCCGCTTCGCTGGGCACTATATTTAAAAGATTTCTTTTTAATTTAATAACTGAAACGTTTAAATAAATATATTTCGATTGGCAACTATTTTCTTCACAGTTTTAGTATGGGATCTCCTTGACAATATCAAACATTTTTTAAACTTCTCGAATCTGTGCAACAAAACTATTATTTAAACGAATATTCTCGAAAACAGTCAAATAGAAGTGTTAATTCTTCGAATACTCTGGAAACAGTTGAAGCTGTTACTTGTACAGTAAAAGTTACTATTCGATGAATGGTTGAATCAGAGAACACACGTAAGTCGTTTTCTCAGCAATCACTATAACGCACGTATGTACGCTTCACGCACATGAAAAAAAAGTCACTGGTCTGCCCTACCTCGCTGTGCATGATTCTCAGAACACACGAAACTCGTTTCCACGGCAATCACTATCACGCATGTTAAAACAAACATCACTGGACACCCCTAACACGCTGTGCATGAATCTGAGAACGCACGTAACTCAGTTCCGCGGCAATCACTATCACGCATGTTAAAACCAATAAAACATCACTGGACAGGCCTACCTCGCTATGCATGAATCTGAAAACGCACGAAACTCGTTTTCTCAGCAATCACTGTCAAACATGTTAAAACCAAAAAAACATCACTGGACACCCCTACCTCAAATCAATGAAAATCAAATAAACCAATCAAATCTCTCATAATTCCTCATAACGTAGCTCTAGTTCAATGTAAAATACACTGAAATCAATGAAAATCAAATAAATCAATCAAATCTCTTGTAATTCCCCAAAACGTAGCTCTAGTTCAACATAAAATACACTGAAATCAATGAAAATCAAATAAGCCAATCAAATCGCTCGTAATGCCTCATAACGTAGCTCTAGTTCAACGTAAAATACACTCAAATCAATGAAAATCAAATAAACCAATCAAATCTTTCGTAATTCCTCATAATGTAGCTCTAGTTCAACGTAAAATACACTCAAATCAATGAAAATTAAATAAACCAATCAAATCTCTTGTAATTCCTCATAACGTAGCTGTAGTTCAATGTAAAATACACTCAAATCAATGAAAATCAAATAAACCAATCAAATCTCTCCTAAGATTCTCCATTTTGCGTCATTATAGAAATGGGAGGTTTTATTTTCACATTTTTATTAATTGAAAGAAAACTAATCAAAAATTCGAAAATCTGATTTCGATACGCACAATGACCCTTCGGAGGGCACCTTTGTGTTAAATCACGTGACTGTCCGAGCTACCGTTTTCGAGAACAGTGAAATATACATATATATATATATATATATATATATATATACAAATATTGCTCACTTAATAGTATAAGATATATTAAGAATTATTAGATCACACTTTAGATTAGATTGATTAGATTTAGAATTTAGATCAAATTTCAAGGAAGGGAGGTTAGAGATTGCATTCCTTGCCCATACCTGACGACGGTCATGTGTATGTGTGTGTACAAATTTAACAAGATGAGGTTTTTTGTGAAGATATTTCCATTTGATATTTTTTTTTTCTTTCTCGTAGAAATTAATTTTAGAAATCCTTTATGCACCGACATCGAACTGACAGTCTCTTATAAATTTGATTTTCGTTGATTTTAAAGATTAGACATTTATTGCGCATAGAAATCGATCTGACACATTGTCATTGACGGAGGTTAGGGTTTCGATATCACTCTACGGTCATTTCTTGCAAGATTCACTGCATAGAGAATTACAGCTTAAAGTCAGTTCCAAACCCCTACGAACATTTATGTCTGAACAGGGATTCGAATCCGATACCTGGAAAGTGAGTGCTATCATCGACGAAGAAAATCAATTTTCATTAATAACTCTTTTTTTTTTTGCCGAATAAATAATAATAATAATAAATATTACGGAAAGTAGATGGATTTAACAATTTTAGGGAAGTGTTTTTGAGAGATTAAAATTTGATTTCGCAGGTTGTAATAGTATTGGAAACTCGTTTTCATTTGTAACTCACTCTTCTCCCATGTGAAAAATAACTCTAACAATTAAAGAAAAAAAAAAAAAAAGACTGAAAATTATTACATTAAAATATAGAAATAAACTGCTTCAACAACAATTAAAAAAAAAAAAAAAAAAAGACTGAAAATTATTACATTGAAATATAGAAATAAACCGCTTCAACAACAATTAAAAAAAAAAAAAAAAAAAAAAAGACTGAAAATTATTACATAAAAATCAATAAAATAGGTTGTTATTTTGTGGACATCGTAACCACGTACCAATGTACCAAATTTAACCAAACTTGATATTTAGTTAAGCTTTATCTAGACTGGGGCTGATTACATTTTCGGATCATTTATTCAACATGTGATGCTTTCATTCCATTTTTTTTTTTTTTTAACCTGGCAATATAGAACAAAATTATGTGTAAATGTACATAAAAAGAATTTTTTTAACGAATGCTTGATAAATTAATAAGAATTATTGATAATAATAATAGTAAGCTGAAGAAAATTTGTGTGTATGTAGAAGAATCGCTCTTTGGGGGGGGGGGGGGGAATAACCGTTCAGGGGTCAAAATTTTCAATATCAGTATGTTTTAAAAGATCTCACCAATATCTCTAAAACGAATGAATGAACCATAGATCTATGTTAATTTGAAACAAAATTATTGATTTTTTTTCAATCTTAACAAAGAAAAAAAAAAAAAAAAAAAAAAAAAAAGAAAAGAAAAGAAAACTTATTTATTGAGATATTTTCTGAATTGCATAAAATAGATTTTCTTTAGACCTTTAGTTTTATATTTCTCTGTGGTAATAATTGTCTGCATTTATCACGGAGAATAATTTTAATAAACAATAATTTCAATAAATAATAATTTTTACTGCCTGAATTTGTATAAAAAATAAAATAAAAGGAAAGCTTCAGAGTGGCCACAGTATACTAGTTCCAGCGTGCTTTTCTTTTGCGTTTTAAATTAACAACTTTAAATAATTCAAGAAAATTATAATACCATTTATTAATATTTCTAATGAACAAAATAAAAAGGTTAGAAAGAGTGCGAGAGCTTTAACTTTGCTAGCTATCTTAGCTATGTTGAAACGACAATATTTTTTTACTACGACTACTATGGTCATGTGACTTTCCGCTTGTCGTGAAGCGCCCAGGCCAGTGAAGGTGAAGTGATCGCCGTGTTAAAGTAGCTGTTTAGTGCTGCTATCTGTTGAATTTAATAAAAGCTATTCAAAGAAATAATAGAAATCTTCAAATATATTTCCAGAGTGTTACATACATGTATCTAATTCATTTTACAGACAGAATTTTTAATAATAATAATATTTTAAAGAAGAAAAAAAAATCTTGAATATTTAAGTAGAATATCGCAAAAAATTTCATTTCTTAAGTAATAAAAAAAATATCCTTCTATTTCATATTCCTTTCTTTAAAGTAAACAGATTAATTGGCGAAAATATACAATGAACAAATCATACTTTTTTTTTTTCATTAATTATTAAAAAAAAAAAAAAATAGTTTTAAAATTGTTTCGGACAGTGTAAAATTAGTTCAAAATTTAAGATCAGTGCATAATTGTAAAATTTTACACTGTCATTATCCAAGATCTTTAACTTTCGGAAAAATTTCCAAAAAAATTTCGGAGGGGGTTTAAACTTTAGTACTTAATGTTGAACGTTAAAAATGTTGTATAATAAATTTTCGTTAAATTTCAAAATTTCGTAGCCCCCTTCCACCCCTTCCCTGGCTACGGCTTTGGATAATTTTAAATTCCAAATAGATTATATGTTATGCGCTCTGTATATACATATTTTCATTGTATGAAAGTGAAATTTAAGAAATACAATAAAAGTTATGAAGATTGGAAAGGCTCCACCCGTGAACTAGAAAAAAATTCTGTATATGTAGGAAGATGGGGGGGGGGGGGGGATTTAACCCAGGGATAACCGCAATGGGTTAAATTTTCAATATTAGTATCTTTTAAAATATCTCATCAATACCTCTAAAACCAACGAAAGAACCATAGATCTGTGATAATTTGAAAGAAAGTTATTTATTTATTTATTTATTTTATTTTATTTTATTTTTTTCATTTTTAATAAAAAAAAAAAAAAGAAAAGAAAAGAAAAAAAAAGAAAACTTATTTCTTGAGATAGTTTCTGAACTGCATAAAATTGATTTTCTTTAGATATTTCGTTTTGTATTTCTCTGTGGTAAAAATTGTCTGCATTTTTCACGGAAAATAATTCTAACAAATAATAATTTTAATAAATTATAATTTGTACTGCCTGAATTCGTATAGGTGTTGGTGTTGGTGTTAGGTATTAAGGCCGATTGACAACACTGGGGTCCTAGGCCTGAGGGGGAGGGCCTTCCGTGGAGGTCTTTCTAAGGGGTCCTAGCCCGTATTTACGCAAGTTTCGGAGGAAACCACGGAAAACTGAATTCGTATAGGAAAATAAGAAGGAAGTTTCAGAAAAGTCACAATATATGTGTTTCAGCGTTTTTTTTTTTTTTTTTTTTTTTAATTACCCACTTAAACTAATTTATGAAAGTTATAATACTGTTATTAATTCTTCTAATGAACAAAATGAAAAAGTTAGAAAAAGTGCGAGAGTTTTAACGTTACATACTAGCTATTGTCGTTGAAAAAACAATAGTTTTTATCTGGAATTACTACGGTCACTTGACTTTTCGCTTTGCTAGTACTCAGATCGGCAGTGTTGAATTAGCTGTTTAGTGCTGCTATCTGTTGGGTTTAAAAAAAGCTATTCAAAGAAATAATATCAGAAATTTTCAAATATTTCCAGAGTGTTACATACATGTTTCTAATTCACTTCACAAACAGAAATTTTAAATTATAATAGTTTTTCAAAGAAGAAAAAAAGTTTGAATATTTAAATAGAATATCTCAAAAAATTTCATTTCTTAAGCGATAAAAAAGTTATCCTTCTATTTCATATTCCTTTATGTTTATATAAAGTAAACTGAATTATTGGCGGAAATATGCTATGAACAAATATCATACCTTTTTTTTTTTTTTTTTTTTTTAATTAAATTATTTTAAAAATAATATCTTTTAATTGCATTTGACAGTGTAAAATTTGTTAAAAATGTAAGTTCAATGCATAATTGTAATATTTTACACTGTCATTATCCAAGGACCATTATAAGGTCGCGCTCGTCGACCTAGTCTTTCGGAGTTTTCTATGGTTTTCTCCGAAACTCGCGTAAATACGGGCTAGGACCCTTAGAAAGACCCCCACGAAGGGCAACCTACCTATAGACCTAGCCCTCTCGTGTAGTCAATTGGCCTTAATCCCAACAATCTAACTCAACCCAAGGAGCATTAACGTATAACTTTAATTTTCGGTTGGTTGGTTGATTGTGTTTAACGTCACACTAGTACTGCGCTATGGATAATTGATGGGATGCACCCCTAAGGATGGTCCGCAGACATACCACCACACTTTTGGTCCTCTACGGAGGGGATTGTAACTTTCAGAAAAATTTCCAAAAAAATGTCGGAGGGGGTTCTAATTTTTGTACTTAATGTTGAGAGTTAAAAATGATGTATTATAAATTTCTGTTTAATTTCAGAATTTGGGACCCCCCCCACCCCCCACCCCACCCCTCCTTCCCTGGCTATGGGCTTTGGATAATTTGAAATTCCAAATATGTGTTCTGTATATACATATTTTCATTGTATAAAAAGGAAATTTAAGAAATACAATAAAGTTATCAAGATTGTGACTGTCCCACCCGTGAACGAGTGGTTCTGCGTTCGAAGCTGGTAGATGGGAAGTCCCGGGTTTGATCTCAAGTTGCGCTTGTCGACCTACTTCGGAGATCGGCTGTAATTCGGTTGTTCAGAGATTCCCGGGGTTTTCTCCGAAACTCTCTTAAATACGGGCTAGAAAGAACCTAAAAGAACCCGAAGAGGGAACACCATCCAGGCCTAGAACCCTCGTGCTGCCAATTGGCTTTGACCCTAAGCATACCATTACCAAAATTGTGATTGTTACTATTCTTGGACTAAAAAAGAAGAAGGCAGAAAATTTATATAAAAAATTAATAATTTGTAATAGACTGAAAATTAGGAAAGATACCCGTAAAAAAAAAAAAAAAAAAAAAAAAAAAAACTATATTGTATATTTTCTCAGCATAACTTCATATACTAATGGAAACTTTCCAGCTTTTAATAAAAAACACATAAATAAGAATAATACAATTTTCCTTTTTACTCTGCAATGGTGATTAATTTATTATTATTATTATTAATTATTTTACTTATATATTTTGTTTTCTATTATAAATCAATCTAAAATTTGCAATATATCTACAAAATACTTTGTAAAATTTATATTTCATTTAAAAAATTAAAAAAAAAGTAAGAAAAAATGAAAGAAAAAGGATATTTAAGAGAAAGAAAATAAAGACGGAATTTGGTCATTAGGTAAAAAATTAGAAACATTTGTTTGGCGACTCTTACTGAAAGGATGTTCAATATTAGTGCATTTTGCTCTATATATCAGTGAAATAATTGGTGGAAAAAAAATTATCTATTATATTACCTAATTATCACAGTACTGTACAATTTGAACAATTAACAGAAATTTATATCTACTTTTATTGCATGCTAAAAAAAAAAAAAAAAAAAAAAAAAAGTATACTTAGGGATGAGCATTTCAATACTAAACAAGAACGAAAAAAGCATGCAGTACGCATTGATATTATTAACACTTTCCAGCTGAAAGTACTTTTTGTATAACTTTCAATGTTCTTTGCCTATGTTATCATACAACGGACAGACAAAAATACTGAAAGACATACAAATAGACTAATTGTATTCATAATCACTCTTAAAAATTGTTGGAAAGTGTTAAAATTGCTTAACGCAAAAGAAAATATAGCCATGAGATTATAATTGCTACCCTTTATGTATCTGAATATTTTAGTGAAGCTCAGTAAATCTGAAGGTTAACCATATCATATTCCATACAAAACATTATTTTAGAATATTAACAATAAATGTCAATATTTTTATTATTTTTACAGTAGAAAGTTATTTAATGTGATTTATAAAAGTGTTTGTCCTAAAACGCAATGTATTGGAATTTTTTTGGGTGTATTGGAATTTTTTTTTTTTTTTTTTTTTTTTTCTTGCACATAAACCAATTGCACAGATCATATTAATGCCATTTTAAATAGAAAATATTCCATAGTGAACTTGAATAACATATGTCAATTTTTAAAATTTCTGAAAATATTTAAGTACTCTCGGGGTGGGCAGACGGACAGATAGAAAGAAGGACAGTTGGACAGACAGATACACAAACTGGAATCATATTCAGAGTTAAAAATAGTTAGAAAGTTTTGAAAACGTTTAATATAAATGAAAATGCAATTCCAGCAAAGTTCCTACAGTAGACCTTAATGTAACTGAATATTTTTGTGTGACCCTGTAAATCTAATGCTATTCATACTATATTCTATGGAAAACATTCATTTTTGTATATGAATAACACATTTCAGTTTCATTAAGATTTGTGCAAAGTAAAGTTATTAAAATTTAGTTTATAGAAATATCTCCTTTAAAACGCAGTGCTTTGAAATACTTTCGGGTATCCCTGTATACAAACCATTGATGGTACAAACTTCATTTTCAATGAGGAACATCCAATAGTAAACTTGAATAACATATTTCAGTTTCATTAAGATTCGTGTAAAGTAAAGGCATTAAAATATGGATTATAGAAATACCTCTCATAGAACACAATGCTTCGGAATAATTTCATGTGTCCTGTACATAAACTAGTAGAGGTATTCACTCCATTTTCAATCAGGAACGTCCGACAGTGAACTTGAATAACATAGATCAGTTTCCAGAAATTCCATGAACATTTACTGTAGTCAGAACGCGTACGGACAGACAGACGCAGATGCAGACGGACAGACAGAGAAACCGGAGCCATTAACACTTCTCAGCCTTATTGGAAAGTGTTAAGAAAGACCAAACTTTAAAAATTCGAATGCTAATCACCTAATTTGACGATGCAAAACGAATCTAGAGCCTCAGTATAGCCTAAATTCAAATTCACATGAACTTCCTATCAATAGTTATGGAGATTTTTTACTTTTGAAGGGGAGGGGGTCATCTCCAGACTGATTTTTTTTTTTTTTTGCATGTGATAATAATAATAATAATAATTGCTTTCCTTTATATATAATGTGACAGAAACATCTAGAAATCCTGAAATACGTAAAAGGAAAGCAATTTCGATGAACACATTAATTTGTAAAGCTTTGAGGTGGAAAATAATCAATCAAAGAGCTAACATAGAACGGACCGGGCGGCTCCTAGCCCCCTCCATCGCGCTCCCCACCCCCTTGATACAAAGCCATTTTTTTTTCTTTTTTTTTTTTTTTTTTTTTTTTTTTTTACTACGTTTTTATAAACTCGCTTTCTTTTCTGCCGGTCTGCTTGAACGAAATGTTTGAATCAAGCCTGGGGGCGTATTTCAGGCCGTCGACAACTGCCCATAGCGTAGCACTAGTGCTACATAAAACACAGACTCATTCAGAAATGGATGACAACACTTAATCAAGCAGCAACGAACTTAGGGTAAGATGCACTGAGGCTCAATTCCAATTAAAATATGAATTCAAATTTTAACCCGCTTTCTCTCACCCAATCAAACTATTTTACATACATGTATAACTCTCATGATAATACATGTTCATGCAAAAACGGACTTGGTGGAGAGGACCTTCAGAGCCCTGCCTCCCCATATTCCGTTAAAAATTTTATTTCAAAATTTAACAACTGCTTATCATCCATTTGAGCTAAAATTTTGTATGTAAGACTCTGATGACAAAATATGGTAATAAAACGGAATTAGGGCTAACTGCTGTTAAAAATTTAATTTCGAATTTTAAAACTCTTCCTATAATACAACTGAACTAAAATTTTGCATAGAAATTGAAATAAACCTGAAGTTTATCCCATGCCTTTTACAGTGGACATAGCTCACCTAAGAAACTAATAATTTTATTGCACTGCAAATGTTATGGACTGTTGTGCAAGTTTTCTCAACGAGAGTTACTCTCTGCAATCCTATACTAATAGCTATTGCACGTGTTCCAAATTTTTCGTATAAAATAATAATAATTAGTTATTAGATATTCACAGTCATAAATTTTCAGGAGAATTCGTATGGGGTTACAAAACTGTATGGGGCTTGGAAAATTTATTTAATACTTTTTAGTGCATTTAAAAAAGAAGTTCTTAACCATTTTGTGTATTCAGTTTGTTTACCTTATATGCATAACTCGAAAATCTATACTTCTAGTTTAGGGATTAAGAAAATGACTAAGTATTCGTTCTAGATGAAGGCAGTATATATTTTTTTTATCAGTATTCTTATTTTTAATACTTTCCAACAAGGTTGAAAAGTGTTAATGACTTCGGTTTGTCTGTCTGTAAGTCTGTCTGTCCATCCGCGCTCTAATTCCCGTAAATATTTATGGAATTTCTTGAAACTGATGTATGTTATTCAAGTTCACTATCGGACGATCCCTATTGAAAATGGAGTTTACACCTCTACTGGTTTGTGTACAGTCACACCCGAAAGTATTTCAAAGCATCGTGTTCTATGAGAGGTATTTCTATAAATCATATTTTCATACCTTTACTGTAGACATATCTTAATGAAATTGAAATATGTTATTCAAGTTCTCTATCGGACGTTCCCTATTGAAAATGGAGTTTATACCTCTACTGGATTATGTACAGGGACACCCTAAAGTATTTCAAAGCATTGTGTTCTATGAGAGGTATTTATATAAATCATATTTTCATACATTTACTGTAGACATATCTTAATGAAATTGAAATATGTTATTCAAGTTCACTATCGGACATTCCCTATTGAAAATGGTGTTTATACCTTTACTGGATTGTGTACAGGGACACCCGAAACTATTTCAAAGCATTGTGTTCTATGAGAGGTATTTCTATAAATCATGTTTTCATACCTTTACTGTAGACATATCTTAATGAATTGAAATATGTTATTCAAGTTCACTGTTGGATGTTTCTGTATAAAATGAAGGAAATACCACCATCGGTTTATACACAGGGACACACAAAAGTATTCCAAAGCATTGCGTTCTATGAGAGATATTTCGATAAATCAAATTTTAATAACTTTACTTTCCACGAAGTTTTAGGATATTGAAATCTGTTATTTATATGCACAAAAGAATGCTTTGCATAGAATATAGCATGATTAGCATTAGATTTACAGGGTGGCACAAAAATATCCAGTTATATTAAGAGCTATTAATAAAAAATTGCTAGAATTGTACTTTCGTTTAAGTTGAGCGTTTTTAACACTTTCTAACATTTTTTAAGTGTGAATATGATTTCAGTTTTGTGTATCTGTCCATCTGTCTGTCTGTCTGCCCGCGCTCTAATTCCTGTAAATATTTATGGAATTTCTTGAAACTGATATATGTTATTCAAGTTCCTTATCGAACGTTCCCTATTCAAAATGGAGCTTATACCTCTACTGGTTTGTGTACAGGGACACCCGAAAGTATTTCAAAGCATTGTGTTCTATGAGAGGTATTTCTATAAACCATCTTTTCACACCTTTACTGTTGACATATCTTAATGAAATTGAAATATGTCATTCAAGTTCAGTATTGGATGTTTCCTGTATAAAATGGAGGAAATACCACCATCGGTTTATGTACAGGGACACTCAAAAGTATTCCAAAGCATTGCGTTCTATGAGAGATATTTCTATAAATCAAATTTTAATAACTTTACTTTCCACGAAGTTTTAGGAAATTGAAATATGTTATTTATATGCACAAAAGAATGCTTTGCAAAGAATATAGCATGATTAGCATTAGATTTACAGGGTGGCACAAAAATATTCAGTTATATTAAGAGGTATTAATAAAATATTGCGAGAATTGTACTTTCGTTTACGTTAAGCGTTTTTAACACTTTCTAGCATTTTTTAAGTGTGAATATGATTTCAGTTTTGTGTATCTGCCTGTCCGTCTGTCTGTCTGTCTCCCCGCGCTCTAACTCCTGTAAATATTTATGGGAATTCTCGAAACTGATGTATTTTAGTGAAGTTCACTATCGGATGTTCCATATTAAAAATGGAGTGAATATCTCTTCTGGTTTGTGTACAGGGACACCCAAAAGCATTCGAAAGCATTGTGTTCTATGAGTGTTATCTTTAAAAACAACAACAACAACTACAAAAAAAAAAAAAAAAAAAAAAAAAAAAAAGCCAGTGCATTACGTTTTAGGACAGAATTTTTCGAAAGATATTTAAAAGTCTTTCTACTGTAAAACGTATAAAAATATTGAAATGTGTTGTTTATATTCAAAAATAATGTTTTGCATAGAATATGATATGAAAATCAATTAGTCTATCTGTGTATTTTTCAGTCCTTCTGTCTGTTGTGTGATAACGTAGGCAAAGAATATTAAAAGTTATTCGATACAACAATTACGTACAGTTGGAAAGTGTTACTAATCAATGCGTACTGTATGATTTTTCTTTCTTGTTTAATATCTTTATTGATACAACAGATAGAAGTTAAATTATACAACAGTGTTAAAGTCGAAGTGTGTTTTTTAACATTTTCCAAAAAGGTTGAAAAGTGTTAATGACTTCGGTTTGTCTGTCTGTCTGTCCGCGCTCTAACTCCGGTAAATATTTATAGAATTCCTTGAAACTGATATATGTTATTCCAGTTTACTATCGGATGTTCCCTATTGAAAATGGAATTTATACCTCTAATGGATTGTGTACAGGGACACCCGAAAGTATTTCAAAGTATTGTGTTCTATGACAGGTATTTATATAAACCATATTTTAATACCTTTACTGTACACAAATCTTAATGAAATTGAGATATGTTATTCAAGTTCCCTATCGGATATTTTCTTTATAAAATGAAGTAAGTACCACCACTGATTTGTGTACAGGGATACTCAAAAGCATTCCAAAGCATTGCGTTCTATGCGAGATATTTTTATAATCCAAATTTTAATAACTTTACTTTGCACAAAGTTTTATGAAATTGAAATATGCTATTTATATGCACAAAAGAATGCTTCGCACAGAATATAGCATGATTAGCATTAGATGTACAGGGTGACATAAAAATATTCATTTACATTAAGAACTATTTATAAAGATTTACTAGAATTGTACTTTCGTTTACATTAAGCTCTTTTAGCACTTTCTAACATTTTTTAAGAGGGGATATGATTTCAATTTGTGTATCTGCCTGACTGTTCCTCTGCCCGTCTGTCTGTCTCTATGTCTGTTTCTCTGCGCTCTAACTCCGGTAAATAATTTTGGAATTTCTTGAAACTGATATATTTTATTCAAGTTCACTATCGGAGGTTCCTTATTGAAAATGGAGTGAATACCTCTTCTGGTTTGTATACAGGAACATTCAAAAGTATTCGAAAGCATTGTGTTCTATGAAAGGTGTTTTTATGAAATATTTTAATGCATTTACTGTACAGAAACCTAAATTAAATTTTAATATGTTATTCAAGTTCACCGTCGGATGTTTCCTACGTAAAATAGGGTAAATGTGTAACTGATTTGTGTACAGGAATACTCGAGAGTATTCCAAAGCATTGCGTTCTATGAGAGTTATTTCTAGAAACCAATTTTTAATAATTTTAATTTGCACAAAGCTTAATGCAATTGAAATATATTATTCTTATGCACAAAAGAAAGCCTCTATTAGCATTAGACTTACAAGACCACACAAAAATATTTAGTTACATTAAGAGCTATTAATAAAAATTTGCTGGAATTTCACTTTGTTTATATTAAGCGCTTTAACACTTTCTTATAATTGTTTAGTGGGAATATGATTTCAATTTGTGTATCTGTTTGTCCGATTGTCTATCTTTCTATCCTCCTGCCTCCCTCTTCCAGCGCCCGTAAATATTTTAAGAATTTTTAAAAAATGATATACATTAATCAAGTTACTATGAAATGTTCCGTATTTAAAGTGGCATTTAAAGGTCCTGTACGACTAGTTTGAGTACAGGGACAACAACAACAACAAGAACAACAACAAAAGCAAATATGCCAATGCATTACGTTTTAGGACAGACATCTTTAAAATTATATTGAAAAAACTTTCTAATGTAAAAATCATAAAGAAATTGACATGTATTGTTAATAGTCTAAAAAATGTTTTGTTTTGAATATGGTATAATTAACTTTCAGATTTACAGGACTGCACTAAAATATTCATACAGATTAAGAGCTGTAATTATAATCTAAAGGTTGCATTTTCTTTTGCGTTAAGCCTTTTTAACTCTTTCCAAAATGTCTAAGTGCGATTTTAAATCCAATTACTCTATCTGTCAATTTTTCTGTCCTTCTGTCTGTTGTGTCATAACGTAGGCAAAACATATTGAATGTTATACGATACAACAATTACGTACAGTTGGAAAGGGATCAATGCGTACTGCATGATTTTTTGTTCCTGTTTATATTTTATATTATTTTAACCTTTTACCTTTTATATCTATTCTTGTTGTACTTTTAATGTGAAGTTTTATTTTTATTGATGACAATCTGGATGTGTTAATCCATCCAGAAGCTACATCTCATTGTTTAACACTTTCCAACTGTCTGACTGCCTTTCCGTGCTCTAACTCCCGTAAATATATATGGAATTTCTTGAAACTGATATATGTTATTCAGGTTCACTATCGGATGTTCTTTACTGAAAACGCAGTGTATACATCCACTGGTTTGTGCACAGGCACACCCGAAAGTGTTCCAAAGCATTGTGTTCTATCAGAGGTATTTCTGTGAACCATATTTTAATACAGTTACTTTACACAAAATTTAATGAAAATGAAATATGTTATTCAAGTTCACTATCGAATGTTTCCTGTATAAAAGAGAGTAAATACCACCACTAGTTTGTGTACAGAGACGCTCAAAAGTATTCCAAAGCATTGCGTTCTATGAGAGATATTTATATAAGCCAAATTTTAATAACTTTACTTTGCACAAAGTTTAATGAAATTGAAAGGTTTTATATATATATATGCACAAAAGAATGCTTTGTATTAGAAAATAGTATGATTAGCATTAGATTTACAGGGTCACAAAAAATATTCAGTTACATTTAGAGCTATTTATAAAAATTTGCCGGAATTGTACTTTCGTTTACATTAAACGTTTTTAACACTTTATAACAATTTTTAAGTGTGAATATGACTTCAATTTGTGTATCTGTCTGTATATTCGTCTGTCCGTCTGTCTGTTTCCTGTCCGCGCTCTAAAGACTGTAAATATGTATGGAATTTCTTGAAACTGATATATTTTATTCAAGTTCACAATCGGATGTTCCATGTTTAAAATAGAGTGACTTCTTCTACTGGTTTGTGTACAGGGACGCCCGAAAGTTTTCCAAAGCATTGTGTTTTATGAGAGGTATTTCTATAAACCATATTTTAATACCTTTACTGTACAAAAACCTTAATGAAATTTCAGTATGTTATTCAAGTTCACTATCGGATGTTTCTTATCTAAAATAGAGTAAATTCCTAACTGGTTTGTGTACAGGGACACTCGAAAGTATTCCAAAGCATTGCGTTCTATGAGAGATATTTATATAAGCCAAATTTTAATAACTTTACTTTGCACAAAGTTTAATGAAATTGAAATATGTTATTCATAGCACAAAAGAATGCTTTGTATAGAATATAGTATGATTAGCATTAGATTTACAGGCCCACACAAAAATGTCCAGTTACATTAAGAGCTATTAATAAAAATTTGCTGGAATCGGAATCATTTAAATTAAGAGTTTTTAACACTTTCTAACAATTTTTAAGTGTGAATATGTTTTCAATTTGTGTATCTGTCTGTCTGTTCGTCTATCCGTCTTTCTATTTCTCTGTTTGTCCGCGCAACTGCCGTAAATATTTATGGAACTTCTTGAAACTGATATATTTTATTCAAGTTCACTATCGGATGTATCGTATTGAAAATGGAGTGAATACCTCTACTGGTTTGTGTACAGGGATACCCGAAAATATTCCAAAGCATTGTGTTCTATGTGAGGCATTTCTATAAACCATATTTTAATACCTTTACTGCATACAAATCTTAATGAAGTTGCAATATGTTAATCAATTTCACCATCGGATGTTTCTTATGTAAGATAGAGTAATGCCACCACTGCTTTGTGTACAGGTACACTCGAAAATATACCAAAGCATTGCGTTCTATAGGAGGTATTTCTATAAACCAAATTTTAATAACTTTACTTTGCACAGATTTTAATGAAATTGAAATATATGTTATTCATATACAAAAAAGAATGTTTCTGTAGAATATAGTATGATTACATTGTATTTACAGGGCCTCACAAAAATATTCAGTTACATTAAAAGCTATTAAAAACTAGCTGGAATTACACTTTCATTTACATTAAGCGTTTTAACACTTTCTAATATCTTTTAAGTGTGACTATGATTTCAATATGTGTATCTGTCTGTCCGATTGTTTATCTTTCTATCTGCCTGTCTAACGCTCCCAGCTTCCGTAAATATTATCAGAATTTTTAAAAATGATATAAATTATTCAAGTTCACTATGGAATTTTCCCTATTTAAGATGGCGTTAATAGGTCTTGCACAAGTAGTTTGTGTACAAAAACAACAAGAACAACAACAACAACAACAAATAAATAAAAATAAAAATGCCAATGCATTTTAGGACAGACATTTTTAAAAATCACATTTAAAGAACTTTCTTCTGTAAAAATCCTAAAGAAATTGAAATGTATTTTTAATATTGTAAAATAATGTTTTGTATAGAATATGATATGATTAACTTTCAGATTTACAGGGCTACACTAAAATATTCAGATAGATTAAGGGCTACAATTATAATCTAACGGCTGCATGTTCTTTTGCGTTAAGCCTTTTTAACACTTTCGAAAATGTCTAAGAGTGATCTGAAATTCAATAATTGCATCTGTATACTTTTAAGTCCTTCTGTCTGTCTGTTGTGTGATAACGTAGGCAAAGAATATTGAAAGTTATACGATAGAATAAGTATGTACAGTTGGAAAATGTTACTAATCAATGCGTACTACATGATTTTTCGTTCTTGTTAAATCTTGATTTGAATTATTGAATAAGTTCATGTAAAAGGGAAACCATTACGATAATCCCAAATAAGAAACTTTATTTATCTTGCAGAGTTGTAGTGTTAACGAAAATAGTTCACTCAAGCAACATAAATTTGTTAGAAAATTATTGTTTAAAATAAATTGAAAAAAAAAACTAGTATGTTGTGGCCACCACAAGACTTTCTTCTATATTTTCCTATACATATTCAATCAGTAACAATATTAAAAAAAAAAAAAAAAAAAAAAAAAAAAAAAAGATTTTTTTTTTTCTTTTTCTTTTTTTTCTTTTTTTTTTTTTTTTTTGTGAAAATTAATACATATTCAATCACTAACAATAATTAAAAAAAAAAAAAAAAAAAAAAAAATCGAATTTTTTTTCTAAGTTTTTTTTTTTTTTTTTTTTTTTGTTAAAAGTAAAAAAAATCGATAACTTTGTTTTAAATTATCACAGATTTATGGTTCAACCATTCGTTTTAAAGGTATTGACGAGATCTTTCGAATGATACCCATCTTCAAAATTTAACCCCCCCGGGGGGGTACTTCCCCCCCAGGGGGGGAACCGATGCCCCCCCATGCACAATTTTTTTTTCCTAGTTAACTACTACTATCATCAATAATTCAAATTAATTTTACAATCACAAGTTTAAAATAACTCTCATTATGCTCATTTATACGGAATTTTGTCCTATGCTGCCATGTTAAAAATTTGCATAAAATGCGATTACAGCGCCACCTGTTGAGCTATTGATCCCCAAATCTAATGGGCACCAGTTCATGTCAGGGTGCAACTAAATACCAAGTTTGGTTAAATTTCATTCATATGTTCGTGAGATACAGCGTCCACAAAAAAATGATACAGACAGACAGACACACAGACAGACAGACAGACAGACACACAGACAGACATTTTCTAAAAACTATCAATTCGTGTTCAGGACATCCCAAAACGTGTAGATCCGTCAAAAAACGGAGGTCGAAAATTTTCGCGAATCCAATACTTTCTCTATATTACATATAGAAGAAAGTAAAAAAATTGAAAAATTCCCATCATGAGTATTGAATATATTCTGAAAATCAAAGGGATACAATAAACATTGTGTTGCCTTTAATTGTCGCCTTCAATAACTTTTGGAAACAGCATTTCTCTTTTTGAAGGTGATCGGACGGTTAATCATTTCAACCTGAAACAACTGCTGCGTGTTTTAGAAATTTATGGCGTTAGCTTACAAAATACTTCTTTTTTTTCATGTTTATGTGAGTAGATATTTATATTTACTGTTATCTGATGAAATTAAACTTCTAAATCTCCCTTTTGCAACGTTAATGTTATACATCAAAGCACATAGTTGAAAATGTTTCATACTGTGACATGAAAAGCTTGCCAGACTCTAAAGTATTGATTAAATTGTAGATAAAATTGCAATAAGAACTTTATTATTATTATTATTATTATTATTATTATTATTATTATACTTTTACAATACAATCATAGCATCAATATGATTATCAGATTATATCTAGAAAATATATTGATTAGAAGAATAAAAACTTTGTAAAAATAAACCGTGAAATTTAAAATCACACAACAATTGTTTCAGGTCAAAATAATTAAGTACACCTTTCAGGAGGCGAATAAAAAGTAAGGCCCAAGTGCATGGTGTACCGTACACTGCGGAGAGAATCGTTGCGTATTTTAGAACTGACCGTATCTCTGACTTTGAAAACACAAATATTCTTCTTTTTACACCCGGGAGCAAAATTATTGAAGTACACATCCTTTTTTTTTTTATTTATTTATTTATTTTTTAATTTGATCATTAATTTTTATCCTCAACTTACTTTTTTATAGAGAGCATAAAGACTAAGATCATGACTCGACAAATATTTAACCAACAAAACAGTATTAGGCGCACATCAGCACACCTTTTAAATGTAAGTTATTGATGACACTTCAATAATTCTGCTGCCGACTGTAATTCCAACAGGGGCACAGCAGAAATTTTTAAAGTTTGGATCACAAAAATACATGATTTTACCCAAAATGAAGCATGCTTATATTCCTACTGAATACGGTCCTGTTGTAATGTATATTATGTTTTTTCATATAAAACTTGCAGTTTATTATTATCATTGTAAGTTGATGAGGAATTCTTTTTAAACTGGAAACGTTTATAATTTTTTTTTTTTTTTTTTTAATGTTGTATGTTTTAGTAAATGCCTGTATTTTAACTTGTTTGTCTTTATGATATTTTGTTTGGAAAATTCCGATTATCCATCTTTTAATTAGAATTTTTCAGTGTTTTCACTTCAGTATTTACCTCTATATAATTTCTGTAGAAGTTATATAGATCATACATAGCATTGCAGATATAGATATACCAGTATTTCTAACTTAATCGGGAGAATTGTTTATACTCACCTTTTTCTTCACACCCCATTTTTGTAGAGTAATTTTTTTTAAATTATGTAATTGCAAATTAAGAAATTTATTAAAAAAAAAAGTGGTGTGGGAAAATTGCGTGTACTTCCAAAGCTCTGGAATAAATTTGAAAACTTAGCACATCTGCAGATATACACAATGGAATATACACTTATTAATTATATACACTTAAAAAAATGAATGTGCATATTATATTTTACTGAAAGTCCATATTATTTTTGCCGAAAGTTTTATGATTAAATCTCATTCATAATCTATTTCTGTCTCTTGCGACCACAATTAAAATACATAATCTTACCTCAAAACTCAATAAAAATTATTAGAGTTGGTATTGGTACTTACGATACTTGTTGCTAACCTATTATTTGTCTCTCAACTACCATTAAAGTACAGAGTACATATCTGACCAAAAGTGAAATACCAAATATTACAGACTAATTTTTTCTGATAATTTTCATTTAACTTATTATTTTAAAGATTTGGGGGTAAATTGTCAAGAACTTCCGTAATGTAACTTTCTGTAATTAGCCAAATGTAATAATAATGATATAATAATAATAACAATAATAATAATTTTACAAGTTTTAATAATTTTATTATTATTATTACTATTATTATGAGTAAAGAAATCTTGACAAAGACGTACGCATTATATTCCCACAGCTACGATGCAATGTGAGCAGGTGTATTATTATTGCTTAATATATACAAAATCAAAGTCCCCCCCCCCCTTTATTAAACATTTCAAGTTTCTCCCCCCCCCCCCCCTCTTTCAAAACACTATTAAAAAAAAAATATTTTATTGAAATTATTTTGAAAAGAATTTTGTTTTCAATTTTAAAATTGTGAATAAAGATTAAGTTAAGAGGAAAATACAATTTAGTTTTAGAAAAGCCAATTTAAATATCTTATTTTAATATTTACCAGTAAATTGCGGGAAAAAAAGCTTTGCACACGAGTATTTTGGCAAATCAGTGAGTTAGTGTTTTCTGCGGAAACAATTACATAAAATGCAATAGAAAAAACTAATAATTATTGTTTATTTTTAATTTTTGACGAAGAGGAGTTAGTCACATTAAATTTATTAAAAGTGACACACTTTTATGTAGTTCCGATTTCTTGAGATAGTCTTAAAAATAAAATAAAATAAAATAAAATAAAATAAAATAAAATGAAAAAATAAAATAAATGGAAAAATCTTAAATGGCAGAGTCTGATTGTAGGTTATAAAGCTCTCCCTAGATGGCACTGCTATGTCTGTTGTTAGAACTGCAGCAAAGAAAGTTTGGCAACTTAAAATTTGCAACAAGTTTCATAAATAATGAAATCAGAGACGGAAACATTTCTAATAATAATAATAACTAATAAAAATTAAATTAAATAAATAGATTTTTAGCTTTTTATCCCTGGTAAATGATATTGTAAAAATTTAAAAAACCAATTCTTAGAAAACGAGAATCTGTTCAATGGTTGTGAATTTCCTATATGTGAAACTGAATTTAGAAAAAAAAAAAAAAGTAATGAGTATTATTTTGCATGACAACAAATTTCACCATAGAATAACATGAGGTTTCGCTGCCGGTGACGCTATGTGAAGAGTTAACTTAAGTAACCATCGAAATAAATTCATTTCAGTGAAACTGAAACTTGATTGTAAAATACGTAACAGCTGTTTGCATTTGAAAGTTAAAAGTTTAAACATTTGAACTTTTTCTAAATTTAGATAGGTAAAATATAAATAAGTAAATAAGTAAAACTGCAGTGGATTTTTTTTTAATGCACAAACAACAACAACAACTTTTTTTTAGGGAGGGGGGGGGGACAGCATTTTAATACGTATATTCCGGTCGATGTTTTATTATTATAAACAAAGTGCATTTATACATTTTTTTTAGATAATTTATTACGAAAACAAACAAAATAGTAAACTGTAAAATAAAATAAAAAACACCTAAACGAAAAATGAAGTAAAATGAAAAGTTGCATGATAGGTATATAGCATAATGAATTTTTAAGTTAACTTCATAATAATAATAGGAAAACTTAACTGATAAATGCAAATAACACGTGAATCCATTATTTTTTTAGTTTAAAATGGTACTTATATTTTGCTTAGGAGGTAGGGGGGGGGGGGAGTCTACATATTAGAACTTGCACGAAGTTTAGTTTTTCGAACAGCAAAACCCATTTTTCGGCTTATTTGGAACAATTCAGAGCGGAAAATGGTATAGTTTATATATTTCTCTCAAATTTTCATAAAGTTGTAAGATGTCAAATTCTGAGGATACTAATGTTAAAGGAATGTGATGATATTAATTCATGACAAATATTCTAAATATTATTAAATTCAAGTTTCACTTTTTTAATGCATTAGAATGAAGTAACTCAAACATATTTCATGCAAAATTTTGATTAAAAAACATATTTTTAGTTCTGAACACTATTATTAATAAATTCATATATATATATATATATATATATATATATATATAACAGGAATTATGGCAGATAATTTTTAATAGAACAGACATCATCAAAAACATAGTTTTACAAATTTGCACTTCATTTCATATCTATCATTATTTTTCCAGTTATAGTGATATTTCATTTTTTTTTTTTTTTTTTTTTTTTACTGTCGTTAGGGGGCTGTCACATGTTATCATTCGTGTTATCTATAACCTTGCATACATAAGAATTAAAATAATAATTCAAGTAAGTTTAGATACACATATAATTTCTTAATTCATTAAGATTCATTAAGAATTTAAGATCTCGCACGCTTCATTTTTTTTTTTTTTTAATGTGTGATGAACACCTAAAGATTTTCGTTTGTAACTCTATCAAGAATTAATTAAATCTATGTAAACTATACCTTTTACCGAACCGCCTTGACCCTAGAAATTCGAATATAGTGTCAAAAGTGGGTGTTACCATTTGAAAAACAGGGAAATTGGAGCACATTTCAATATGTAGACGACTCTCTAAGCAAAATTTAACTGTAGCATTAATAACTATACCCCATTATCATTCGATCGGCTCCAGCCACATGTTTATACGATAAATTAGGGCAAAATTAGTCACAGGGTTGCGTTTTCTTCTTCTTTTTTTCTTTTTCTTTCTTTTCTTTTCTTTTTCTTTTCTTTTCTTTTTCTTTTGTTTTTTGGCCGAGTGTGCTATGGATGCAAATATAGGATAAAAGAACGGGTATAATTACAATGTATATCAATTTGGTTTGGATTCGTGCACGAATATCACGGAACCTATTAACAGCTTTAATCTAGGGATATCTATATTATAAAAACATTTTATTTATTTATTATTATTAATGATATTTTGAATGATTAATGCATGATTTATACATTGGATGAAGTTAATTTTTTTTTTTTTTTTTTGTTTGATTTTATTATTTTGTAATAATTAATTCATAAGTCTATAATAGTATTAGATACTCTTTATTCAAATTCATTTAATAAAAGTATTTTTATAGTTTTAAAACTTTAGTGCCCACTCGTTTATCTATTTTTTTTTAAATATATATTCATCCGAGCATTAAATTTGTACTGCTTGATAAAAGGAGAAAAATCCTTCATTCATAAATGCTAACTCTCCTGATTTTTACTTTTCGAACACTATAGTGAGGAAAGTATTGTAATCATGTCAAAAATCTGAATTTGAGATTTTCATGTTTCTATAAGTTTCGAGGTCCAATGAGTCCGTTTTCACTATTTTTGCGATGATATATGTATGTGTGTGTGTATGTATGTGTGTATGTATGTGAGTGAACACGCTAGCGTCTAAACGCTTTGTTCGAATAACCTGAAAGTTGGTACGTATATTGTAAGTCACCATAGTACGAACCCTATAGATTTAGGTGAATCTAGCACTTATAGTTTTTTTACAGGGACACAAAGAAAAACTCTTTATCATTATGGCCTATGGGAGCAAAATCTTAAAAGTGCGATAGCATCTAAATGCCTTATTCAATTGAGCAAAAAATTTATACACATATTATAGGTCACTGTTGCACTAACTATAAGCATTTTGGTGAATCTAGCATTTATAGGTTTTTACCGGGACACAAAGAAAATTTTTTTATCATTATGATCTATGGGCTCAAAGTTCAGTAGCGTTAAATAAAACATCGTGTAATATATGGAGAAAAATACTCAAACACTCTATTATGGTTTTCTCTCTTTTGTTTGTTTAACAACTTCTCTTTCTTTACTTTATCTACAAAACTGTTAATTACTCAATGTTCGGAAAGTCGAGTGGAGTCACTCCAGATTTTTTATTTTGTTGCAAGACTAAAAACAAGTAATGAAATAAGACGAAAATTACATTTCTGAAACAGTGGTGTGAAAAAAACGGTTGGGTTGGCATATATGTCTATTGCTTGTTATTTTAAATGAATATAAATTTTAAAATGATTGTTTCTTATCAACTTAAGTAGTATATGCTTAATGCATACATAAAAAAAAAAAAAAGCCAAAAATTAATTAAAATATACATATGGAAAAAATATTGATTCAGTTGTAAATAAAGAAATACTGCTTTATTCAGAAAATTGGTTCTAAATAGAGAAATAAATGGTTTTCAAATGTTCAAGAGTCACAAGTTGTGCTCGAGAGTTGTTCGGAGAAAACTGTTAAGTGGTTTGTTTATATTCCGTGAAATAATTCTATTATTCTCCTCTCTTGCTTTGCCAAAAAAGACCCATTATAGGATTGAGAAGAATCAATAATCCAAATCCCAATTTCATTCAGGTTTTACTGAGTAGGTTATGTGTTTAAAATTCTAAAATATGCGACTTTTTGAGTTTAAGTTCCGTTCCATATGTTCGTTTTTATAGAAAATGGGTAAAATTTATAATTGTCATTGTCTTTTTTTTTTTTTTTTTTTAGTAAAGCTTTAAAACAAAGAATTGAAAAAATTGTTCTTTAAAGCAAATAAACAAATCATTTATTGTATCATGCTGAAGAGAAATTGATATTTCTATAGAAGAGTCATTTACATTATTTATTTATTTATTTATTTAATCTTCACTAAGTTTGTATACATATATATTTTCAATGTAGTAATATTTATAGTATAGTTTTTTCTTACAAGTGTGTTTGTAACTTATTCATAGCTGCCAACTTTTTAAAAAATTTCTGGAATGTTGTTAGTACCCGCCCTTTTTTCACACCGTATTCTTTGTTGAGTAATTGTCTTCCTACTTAATCTTAATATATCTTTTAGAGAAAATTACTCAGTAAACTACACTGTGTGTAAAAAAGCCGGTTCCTAACAACATACCAAAATAAATAAATAATAATAATAATAAATGGCAGCTATACGTATGTCTAACAAGGGTCCTTTGAATATTATATTTTTATGCTGCGCAAGTTTATAAATTGCAAAAAAAAAAATAAAAAAATAAAATAAAATAAAATAAAATAAAAAAATAAATAAATAAAATAAAATAAAATAAAATAAAAAATAACTAATTGATTGATAATTTTTTTTTTTTTTTTTTTTTTTTTTTTTTTTTAAATTTCATATGACATTAAAATTTTACTTTAATTCATTGATAATTTTACAGATGAAATTTATTTATTAGAAATTTATTCAGTTTTGAACTCATATTTGTTTTAATTTTTCACTTTGTCAGCCTCTATTTCAAAAATTTTTCGCAAGTCTTTCTATTCTCTATTTTCTTTGAGTAGTCTCTATTTTGAATGTCATTATTTATATACATCAATATTCAGAATATTGCAGAAAAGTACTGTGAACTGTTACTAAATATTACTTAAAAAAAAAAAAAAAAAAAAAAAAAAAAAATGTGATGGTCAAAATAGAGACGGCTCTGATCCCTGCTTTGTAGTATAGTACAAACTTTGATATTAATGCGATATTCTCCTGAATGTAGTAATCAATAACAAGTGTTTTTATTAATTTAGACATCTAGAAAAATTAAATACTCTAACAGAGGTTGATACATGGTGTGTACCAAGCGTGGACATTTAAGGCTTCTTCCACACTGCTAAAATTTGTGAATTATATCAATAAAATATTTTCCCGAATGTGATTTATTCAATAAATGGTGCTTCTATTAATTTAGACATCTAGGGAGGAAGAAACAAAAAATCTGGAGTGACTCCACTCGACTTTCCGAACATTGAGTAATTAACAGTTTTGTAGATAAAGTAAAGAAAGAGGAGTTGTTAAACAAACAAAAGAGAGAAAACCATAATAGAGTGTTGGAATATTTTTCTCCATATATTACACATGTTTTATTTAACGCTACTGAACTTTGAGCCCATAGATCATAATGATAAAGAATTTTTCGTTGTGTCCCTGTAAAAACCTATTAATGCTAGATTCACCAAAATGCTTATAGTTAGTGCAACAGTGATTTATAATATTCATATAAATTTTCAGCTCAATTGAATAAGGTGTTTAGATGCTATCGCACTTTTAAAAATTTTGTCCCATAGGCCATAATGATAAAGAATTTTTCTTTGTGCCCCTGTAAAAAAACTGTAAGGGCTAGATTCACCAAAATCTATACAGTTGGTGCAACTGTGACCTATAGCATGTGTACAAAATTTTTGCTCAGATTAATAAGGCGTTTAGACGCTATCACACTTTTAAAAATTTGGCCCCATAGGCCATAATGATAAAGAATTTTTCTTTGTGTCCCTGTAAAAAAAACTATAAGTGCTAGATTCTCCAAAATCTATACAGATTGAGTATCTGTGACCTATAATATGTGTATAAATTTTTGCTCAATTGAATAAGGCGTTTAGATGCTATCGCACTTTTAAGATTTTGGTCCCATAGGCCATAATGATAAAGAATTTTTCTTTGTGTCCCTGTAAAAAAACTATTAGTGCTAGATTCACCAAAATCTATAGGGTTCGTACTATGGTGGCTTACAATATACGTACCAACTTTCAGCTTATTCGAACAAAGCGTTTAGACGCTAGCGTGTTCACTCACAGATATACACACATACATACACACATACACACACACACATACATACATCATCGCAAAAATTGTGAAAACGGACTCATAGGACCTCGAAACGTATAGAAACATCAAAATCTCAAATTCGGATTTTTGACATGATTACAATACTTTCCTCACTATAGTGTTCGGAAAGTAAAAACCCTCATAGTTATTGATACAATAATGTTGAGGCTGCGGTACTAATCGCCAACATTTATGGCTTCTTCATCAGTACCCACCTTTTTCATAAGGTAAAAATAAATAAATAAATAATAATAAAAATAAATAATAATCATAAAGAGTACGAGGCAAATATAATATTCCCTTCGATGATTGATAACCTGATATCTGTTTAAAGTTTATTATTGAAATCCACTCATTTTAAATAATCATAATACTCAATACACTTAGGATTAATAGCAGATATATAATGGAAATTGGTTCTTAGGTTAATTACAGAGGTAGATTTTTCTTTCTATGTAATCCAAATTGGCAGTTACAGTATCAATTTTATGAATTGAATACCTTGTAATTAAGTACAAATAAAATGCAAAAATTTTCTAATCTTAAAAAGTTTACCGATTTCACGTAATTTCCGTAAGTAAAACGTGCTGCTTCATCGAATTTATTAAAAGCAATGAAAAAAATAAATAAATATGATTAATAAATGATTAATTTCTTTTCTGCTAACTTTGAAATGAGACACCACCACTATCAGTATTATTATTAATTATTTACGAGTTTTATTAGTTTAATTTTTTATGTTTGAATAAAAGCTACATTTTTACTCAAACTTTTTCGCTAGTTTTTTTTTTTTTTTTTTTTTTTTTTAAATATGAAATATCAAAATTGAGCTTACTGTGATAACTCTCTCATAACGAACAAATTCTTTGTTACTTTCATCCACGTTAGAACCGGATTCAAATGTATTTCTTGTGATAAAAGGTTAAAAATAACTGCATGAAAAATTCTGTAAGAAGTTGTTAAAGATTTCATTTCTTTAAGAATATTTTAACAGATTTCGTGAAATAGTCATGCCTTAAGGCTGCATATCAGCCAGATTCATGATTTTCTTTTCCCTGTATATTCCAGGGGGATTTTAATTGCTTCGTATTTCAGAACTTGCCGGTTAACATTCTAATTAA